>CAUDMG010000588.1:0-262500 GCA_958450375.1 Homarus gammarus
ATGATTGATGGGATGATATGGCACATGACACAGTAACAATCATACACACAGTAGATTACTCAGTGCCTGACTCACTACTAATCATACTGTGCTCGACTCACTATCACTCATACAGCGCTCGACTCACTATCACTCATACAGCTCTTGACTCACCACTAATCATACTGTGCTCGACTCATACAGCACATTACTCATTACCAATCATACCTGGTAAAAAAAACACAGGTGGTGTTGTCACGACCACGGTCTTACACGTCAGTTAGCACCAAAATCAAATGATTCATATTACGCTCAATAGCCCACAAAACATATAACTCGGCTTTCGTTGAGTCCTCCATCTGAGGAGTCCGTTTTCTTATCACTTCAAGACACCTCAGTCCTCCGTTATCCCATTTTCTCTGACTTATTGAAACCAACCTCTCTATAAAATGAATTTGAGTGTGAGAGAGAACACCCTTGTTTTGAGTCAACCTAAATATGTCTGTTTACAGTGGGAACATTCAAGATCCATTGTGAGTGGGGTAGAACGCTTCAACTGTCCTTATCGTTAGTAAAACGTGTCAAGTGAGTGAGTGTCGAGTTTGCCAGCTAGAGTGGCGTATTTTATGTCGTCCGTGGGGTATCCATGAGTTTCTGATCGCGCCTGAAGTTATATCATTTTGTCGCCCCGACATCAGAGAATCTGATGTTTATAGTTTAATTAGTGGCAGTTGTCTATTTGAGAAAGTCATTAATTTCCTGAACTATTCTGTCAACTGGTATAATCTCCAAGATGTAGCGCCTCACCGTGAATAGCTCCTTGTTCGCCTCAGGCCTGAGCTTGCAGAATTAATGTTATCGATGTGTATAATCCACCTTTTCCTGGCAAGCTCAACCTCTGATTAGATTATATGAATAGACATAGGAAATTACCCTGATCAAGAACACTGGAGTTCATAACTAAGTATACAGTGATCCAAAATGGTAGAGAAGTTATGTTGTTGGTAAGATCGACCCTTCTGGTATGAATACGGAGGCCCAAGCTGCCCCGCTGGTGCACGTATATACCTCTACACGAGGGAGAATCACGCATTTGTGACTCTTCCTCAACGTCTCTCCAGGTATGTTAACGTGTGTTCCCCGCCGCCTATTAATTCAGTTTAACTTGGTCAATTTTGTGAATATCAGTGTTCAGGTGTTAACATAGTGAATTCTGTGCCAATTAAGTCAAGTAACGTAGAGATTTAGATATCGTCTGAACCGTTGCCAGACGTATGTTTTGTATAGTTGAAGTTAGGCATTTAGGCATTCGTGACTCTTCCTCAACGTCTCTCCAGTGTGTTGAGCTGAATACTCATCGGCTAACATGGGTCGGTAACCGGGTTGGACGATGCCGTTAATTCGACAGAATTAAACTGGGAAGTCCGTTTCCTGCAAATCAGGCACCAGCTCCCTGGGCGTGTGTCTGTCTACAACCGACCCCTAACAGCGATCTTCATTTGTTGTAGAGACCAGCGTTACCCTGGAGCACTCCTCACAGTTACATGGGCCTAAGTATTATTGTATCTTGTTTGGGGGATAACTAGCCGAAATATAGTATCCCAGGTTAAGTATTGAACCACTGAATGAGAGTTAAAAGTGCCATGTTGTTCCTTGAGAATTAACAGGAGGTATTGTATGTTGCGATAATTGTGGAGTTGTCCAGTGTGCTATGTATTCATCAGTAGTGACCATGAAATGATAATCTGAGAGTATAATGATATAACCAAGAAGTGAAGAGTTAATTTGCTACTTGGTAAGGTAAGACCTGAGGGTCCAGTGATATCTGGTGTATACCCAGTACTGAATATCATTTGGCAGAGTGATAATACCACAATTGTCAATTGAAGTAATAAGTATTTGGAGGTATTTAATGAGGTAATAAGTTCTTGAAGTGTTTGATGACTTAATAAATAAATTGCAGTTCTGTTTTGTCTGAGTGAATCTAAGATGCATCTTATCCAATCACTGTGTTAATAAATATTGAATGAGTAATCTACGAGTATCACCAATCTATCCTTTTCCACATTGGTTCTCAGAAAATAACTAACTCACAAGCCTAGAAGCTCGCTACCTAACAGTTAACCAAGATATGTTATATTATAGAAAAATCCTGGGTGGTGGCAGGTCTACCGTTGTAAGTATAATAAGTGTGGTAATAAGAAAGACATGGTTTCCCAGGTTAATCCATGGTTTAGAATATAACTAGAACAAAATAAATGGAAGAGATTATAATATATGAAAGAAAATGAAAAGAAAGAACATTGACTTGGAAAATATAAGCAGAGAAGCATAAGAGTTACTTATACAGGTAGTCGTCGACTTACGACCTATGCGACTTACGTCTGTTCGACTTTACGACCGGCGGTACGACAGTTTTGGCCCCAGCCTCCTGGCGCTGCCGGGAGCTGGAGCCGCGCGCATCCCCGCGCTCAATTACAAACACGCTCGCTGGTACAGCACACTTCCCTCCGTGTCTGTTTGCCTTGTGCCTTTCTTTTGTCTTGGAAATTTTTCTTGAACCACCACCCCCCCAAGATGTCTACCAAGAGGAAACTGTCTTCATCTACTCCTCAACCTGCCACTAAGGGATTATCAGAAGGTTTATCTCTACTGAATAAACTTCTTGCCCATTTTGAAGGAATGGACCCAAACATCGAACGATTTGCAAGGATTGAGCGGATGGCACGCAATTCGTTTCGTCCGTATCAAGAAATTTACGAGGAGAAGAAGAAACGAACAATTCAGACAAAGCTCACCATGTTCATGAAAAAAACAACTCCTCCGGCTACCCCAAAGGCTGCCCCAGCTGACGACATCGACGATCCACAGCCAAGCACCAGCGGCCAATAAGATGTTTTTTGTGTGTTTGTATGTTTTGCAACTAAAATGTTTTATATGTTTTGCACCTGTATTTTTTTTTTTGTATGTTGTGTAAATAATAAATCAATTGTACTGTAGTATGCAGTGATTTACTTAAACCTGTCGACCGTAACAATAATGAACAAAGAAAATGTTGATAAAATATGACTTAAAGATGATTATATTATCATTACACATTATAATATACGTAAGGTAATTATAACATGCCGACTTACGACCAGGCGGCCGTAACCAATCTAGGTCGTAAGTCGACGACTACCTGTATAAGAATATATAAGAATATAAGGTATACAGAGATAAAGAACATACAAGAATATTAGCAAGAATATATAAGAATAAGTATATATGTAAAGAATTGAAGAAGGATAAGTATATAAAACAGGATACTCATTGGAAAGAATGCTACAACGAACATATAGGTATATGAATAAATAGAATACTAACAGAAAAGAATATCTGAATGGTAAATTATTAAAAGAGAAAACTCGGCCCGTTACACCTGAACCTGGCTGATGCCAGGTCCGAGAGCCAGGGTTCTCCCCCAAGAGGATCCTGACTCCTGGAACCACTGGACAAACAAGAATGCTGGTCCAAAAACATCCTTCCCAGAATAGACTTCTGACCCCGTCCTAAAGGTCGGGGAAAGATGGTCAGATTCATTTGATTCCAGTTGATAGGTGACTCTCTTTATGGTTGGGTTCTGAAGAAGTGAAACCTAAACCTAGGATGTGGAAGAAATTAAAAAAATAATCCAGTGCAGATTAGGTGGCACAAATCCTTCCTTTGCTTGTATAAAACTTCAGTCTATCGTAAGGTGTTTCCTCACTCTTCTTCTGCTACAGAACAGTAAAGTCTTATGTTCTAGTCAAGTTTCTCCCACATATACATTACTTGAGAATAGTTTTAATTCATATCACCAGCCTTCCCACCCTCACTGTAATACTCTTCAATTATGTCTCCAGCAGTCTTCCCTCTCAATTAACTTTAGTCCAATCTTCCCTCACTCTGACCATAACATAGCATACAGCTCACAGGTGGGGAAAGTTGATAATCTCCCAGTAATTTAAACAGATGCAAAGAAAAATATCTAAACCAATTCTATCAGGCATTTGTATATTTAAACCAGCATATACTGTATAGTGAAAGGTTCTGCTCTTCCTGTAGCCACATAGGATCTTGGGGTAGGTAGGCAAGCCCAGGATAAAGGAGCTTACTGGTAAGGTTAACCTACCATAAGCGCGTACTGCACCAGGTACTATCATTCACTGTAAATGACCCATGGAAATGCATAAATTGTAACCCCTCAAAAATATTATGCATGTATAGTTTGACCCCAATTTTTTACATAAAAATTTGATCATTAAGACTTGAACTATACTTTAAGATACAGTAAACGGTAATTTCATGAAGTTACTTTGTGATTTTATCTCTTACATAATTATTGAAGTAATATCCTCACTTTAGTAAAGTTATTAAAACCACAGTGTTAACTCTCACTACTGTGTCATGGGAAAATAGGCAGACGTTCTGGAACGTCACCCGGGGCTTAAGGGTTAAGACATTTTGGGTTAGTATTTTCATTATAGAAAAGTAACTCGGCTTTTATAATGGAAGTCCATGGGAAAATTTATCTGATTTACTAAAGGTTTTTCAGGAACAGAACTCTCTTATAAACTGGGGAATGCCTGTAGAACCATCCTAATATTCAAAGTACCAGAAAATAGTAATTAATTACTATCTAGTCCTTTAGGTCCAGTTAACTTCAGATCTCCTTCACTTGCACGTCTAGCCCACTTTAGTCTAGTTCACATCAGGTCCAGCTCAATTCAGATCCACTTTAAACAGTGATGGAGAAAGTACCTGGAAGTATTACTTAAAATAAAGTACAGTACTACACTGTTGCTTTGTACAAATTAAAATTTGTATAAAGTAGCTTTCTTCAAAACTACTTAAAAACAAAACAAAAGTTAAATTAATTGAAGTGAAACACACAAGTAGAAAAAGTAAAAAAAGAAAGTAGTATTTGTAAGGTATCAAAATTGATAAACAATGATTTATGCAAAGCTTAAAGTTATTAATATAATTAAGAGAGAAAATATGAGACTGAGCGGCATTATGTATTTACAATCAACTTTGGGTTAATTTTTTTTGGTTTTTCTGTAATAACTAATCTTCATGTTTCTTGTGGCACTCCTGAGCTGGAATATCAGTTCAGCACAGGTGCTAAAATGATTTTATTCTTTTACTTTGTATACAGGTAACTCGTTTTACGTGTGTTTGATTTAAGCGTTTTTGGAACAACGCGATTGTTCAATTAATACCAAAAGCTAATTTAAACGCACCTATTTTTTAAATAACGCGCTCAAGACAGTTTAAATTTGCATCGTGTATTCACCTGGTCGTCTGGCAGTGGAGTCGCGTGTGATGCCTGGTGAGGTACTTGTAAGTTATGACTATAAAGTTGCAGTCATATCAACATCAACAATTTTATATTATTAATAATAATACCGTATATACTCGTCTATAACCCCCCTTCGTATATAGGTCGACCCCGATTTTATGACCAAGAAATCGTTAATTTATGATATTCCTCGTTTATAGGTCGAGCCAAGTTTTTGAGGGTAAAGGAACAACAAAACCTTCAGAAAAACACTACGTCCTATAAACTTGTTTACCATTAATTATTACGACACTTTACACTGAAATGTGGGTAGTTTCAACAAAAATATTGTATATTTCCATTCAAGTATTTATTCAAGTCAATTAGGAGGGAATATTATTGTAATACAATAGTTATTTAACTGAAAACCATTCGAAAAGCGATTACGGTAACATATTTTGAACGAAAGAAAGCAAAAGTCATTGTTTTCGTCACAATTTTATCCCACTTTCCACTGTAATACGTACGTCATTTCAGCAAAAAATATTACATTTCCGTGAATGTATTATATCAACCACAGTATGAATAGAATATTTCTAATATAACAGTATTTTAACCGAAAACTATTAAAAAAACGAGTAACGTATCTTGAACATCGGAAGGTTTGGTAAAGTCTTTTGTTTTCGTCATGTAGTTTATCCTAATTTACATTGAAATACATCACGTTTCAGCAAAACTACTATTTATTTCTGAGAATATGGAAATGTAATATTTTTGCTGAAATGACGTACGTATTATAGTGGAAAGTGGGATAAAATCGCGACAAAAACAATGACTTTCGCTTTCTTTTGTTGAAAAGAAGTTACTGTAATCGCTTTTCGAATGGTTTTCAGTTAAAAAATGTTGTATTACAATAATATTCTATCCTAATTCACTTGTGATGTAACAGTTTTTTAACTGAAAACGATTCGAAAAACACGTGTACCATCTAGCTGATACGGCAGAGCCCTGGTCGTGGAGGCTTTGTGTTTGCATCGGCCCTTCTTAAGCAGCTTTTAATTTTAGCGTACGTTGAAATTGTGTTTACCGGTATATTCTTATTTTCTTGCTTCTTATTTTCCAGAAATATGACAAGTTTGTATATAATACAATGTTACGGTACTTTTAATTTACAAGTACTGTATTCATTTTTAAAAATACAGAAGACACCAAACAAATATGAGCACTACGGATATTTGCGTGACTCTCCCGCCAAAAAAGACCAAACAGCTGGTACTCTCTCCCTCAGCCCTACCAAAAATAGCCCAACGACATCTTTCTTGTTTATTCTCTTCCAATTTCTCACTTTAACTGGTATTTTTTACTTCATATTGCCTACATCAGATAAACTACAGTAATTGAGGTTACACACTGTTATAAATTTGATTACCGGGTCCTGGCAGGTGCCGTTAGAACCACCTGACCCTACCAACAGTGTTG
The DNA here is from genome assembly GCA_958450375.1 of Homarus gammarus. NCBI lineage: Eukaryota > Metazoa > Arthropoda > Malacostraca > Decapoda > Nephropidae > Homarus > Homarus gammarus. Next base: position 6,761 of record CAUDMG010000588.1, read on the forward strand.
CAAGTCAGACAGCAATTTTTTAATCATCCATGTGCACGAGAAAGGATGGATGGATGAAGGCGGCATACAAATATGGCTTAAAAAAGTCTGAACTTTAGACCAGGAGGACTGCGCAAAGAAAAAAGTCTTCTTGTGTGGGATATGTTTCGGTCACATCTTGTTGACAGTGTTACTGCTGGGATTAGGAAGGAAAACACTGATACAGCTGTGATTCCTGGTGGTTTAACAAGTCTTGTCCAACCACTGGATGTTTCCATAAACAAACCATTTAAAGATGCGGTAAGAGTGAAGTGGAACAACTGAATGATAGAAGGCGATAAGACATACACAAAGGGAGGCAACATCCAAGCTCCATCACTAGCAACATTATGTGAATGGATTGTAGAGGCCTAGGATGCAATCATACCAGAAATTGTTGTGAAATCTTTTCAGAAATGTGGAATTTCGAATGCTCTTGATGGAACAGAAGACGACTTGTTGTGGGATTATGAGGCTAATGAGAGCGTGAATGAGGATGAAGATATTGATGATCCTATGGCTGATGATGGTGTTGATCCATATGACGATGCTGTTCAAGGAGAGGACTGGGAGGAGCTGCAGATGATGACAAGGAAAATGGTTTTGATGGATTTTAATGAAAATATTCAGAAATATGGTATCGTAGTATTTATTCAAGTCAATTAGGATAGAATATTATTGTAATTCAACAGTTTTTTAACTGAAAACCATTCGAAAAGCGATTACGGTAAAATCTTTTGAAAGACGAAAGAAAGTGAAAGTCATTGTTTTCGTCACAATTTTATCCCACTTTCCACTATAATACGTACGTCATTTCAGCAAAAATATTACATTTCCATATTTATTTCTGAGAATATATTCATTCAAGCACAGTTAAGGTAAAATATACTTGTGATGTAATATTTTAATGAAAATATTTATAAATAAGGTATCGTATTTTTCTTTTTTCAAATTTATTTAACAAAGATTGATGTTTCAAATTTAATTAACAAAAATTTATGTATCTATAAATAAACTTTTAAAAATGAATACTTTATGTTTTACATACTCCTGTGCATACCATACCATGCATTTGGCTACTTTGGGCTTGCTATGATGACGCAAGAGATCTGCCCTGGCAACTGTACCGACACTCACAGCGGGTGGTGCGTTGGTGCGTCGTTTCCATTGTTTACTGGTAGTTACTGGTAAATATTTTTCAGCCTAACGAAACTACTACCTGTATAGAGGTCGACCCCCAACTTTTTGCCAAAAAATTTGGTCTCAAGAACTCGTGCTATACACGGGTATATATATATATATATATATATATATATATATATATATATATATATATATTATATATATATATATATATATTATATATATATATATATATGCTGATAACCACCAGGAAAGAAGAAAACACGAAGTTCCCAAGCGCTTTCGTGTAATTCACATCTTCAGGGGTGAGTACAGACTAGTCTGTACTCACCCCTGAAGATGTGAATTACACGAAAGCGCTTGGGAACTTCGTGTTTTCTTCTTTCCTGGTGGTTATCAGCATATACCTAGATCACGCGCACCTACAGTGATTTACTTGCATATATATATATATATATATATATATATATATATATCTTGATAAAATCACACGGGAGAATGGAAACAACGGAGTACCTTAGCTTTCGTCTTTATTCAAGACATCTTCAGAGGCAACTGGATTACATGGACAGAGAGAGGCTTAAATATACAGGGTGACCTAAAAACATGAGGTATTTGTGACTCTGAATTTATTGACGATGAATTGAAACACATTCGTTCTATTGCACAGAAACTCGGGTACCCTTCTGTGTTTGTTGATCGTTGTTTTAAAAGGGCTAAAAAATCCTTTCATTCTTCTCAAACTAGACAAGTTCCTACACTTAAAAATATTTTGACTCTGCCCTATCGTAATGAATTTGTCCCGTTAGTTCGGTCCCTCAAGCTTCTAAATATTAATGTTGTTTTCAAGTATGACTCGACCATTACCAATATGTTAATAAGGAATAGCCCAAGTTTGAATGTAAATGGAAGTGTTTATTGTATTCCATGTAGCAAATGTAATTGTAATTATGTAGGTCAGACAGGAAAAACTCTGCAGCTCAGAATCAAACAACATAAGTATAATATCAAAACTGCATCTGAAAGCAGTGCCTTGTTCGTTCATGTTAGGAATAATAATCACCCCATTGCTTGGGAAAAAAGCTTAGAAGTATTCAAATCATCTTGTGTCACAGAAAGACTTCTGGTTAAAGCTAGTTTGATTAAGGAATTAAAATCAATAAACCTTAGTGATGGTCAGTTCAAAACTGATAATATGTTACATAAATTTATTTGTCAGTGGCCCAAGGTTAAAAATGCTTTGAAAACCTTTGATCTAGATGTATGATAGTTATTTTGTGGGTCCCCTTTTTTTTTTTTTTTAAAACAACGATCAACAAACACAGAAGGGTACCCGAGTTTCTGTGCAATAGAACGAATGTGTTTCAATTCATCGTCAATAAATTCAGAGTCACAAATACCTCATGTTTTTAGGTCACCCTGTATATTTAAGCCTCTCTCTGTCCATGTAATCCAGTTGCCTCTGAAGATGTCTTGAATAAAGACGAAAGCTAAGGTACTCCGTTGTTTCCATTCTCCCGTGTGATTTTATCAAGATTTATCTTATCCACGTTTTCATTGTGGATTTACATATATATATATATATATATATATATATATATATATATATATATATATATATATATATATATATATATATATATATATATATATATTAGCTACTGATTTAAGTTTTCTTTGTCAATGCATTTATAGTACCTGATCGATGCTCTTTTGTTTTCACTTTGTTTATATCTCAAGTACTATGTTTAAGTACTTACAGCCGAGGCTCCTCCTCGTGTAACTCGTAAATACAGCATTAAGGTAGAAAGTGTCTCTTTTTAGCCTGCGTCATCTGGCGAAGATGATGGGATATACTAACCTTTGAGTATATGACATGTTAACATAAAAACAGACGATTCATATTACTCTCAATAGCCAACAAAACATGTAGCTATGCCTTCTTTATTGAGTACCCTGTCTGAGGCATCCGTTTTCTCAACGCTTCAGGACGTCTGAGTCCTCCGTTTTCCCTCAATCTTAGAGTGCACCCAAGACTCCGTATTCCTTAGTATAACGACACCAAATTTGAAATAGCAACTGTGTTCATATCTGTTAAGGCAACTTAGATATGTCTGATTACAGATGGAACATTCAAGATCCCTTGTGAGTGATGTTAAAAGCTTCAACTGTCTTTATTGTTAGTGAAACTTGTCACGTAAGTGAGTGTCAAGTCTGCCAGTACGAGTGACATGTTTTTATATCGTCCTTGGGATAGCCATTAGTTTATAAGTACTCCTGAAATTAGATCATTTTGATGCCCAAACATCAGAGAATCTGATGTTTGTAGTTTAGTTAGTGTCAGCTGTTTATTTAAGAAAGTTATTAAGCTCCTGAAAGATTCTGTCAAACTGTATGATCTCCAAAATCTAACATATCCCCATGAATAGTTCCTCGTTTGTAGTTTTGCTGAGCTTGTGAAAGTAGTGTTGTTAGTGTGTGTATTTGACGTCCATTTCACTTTTTCCTGGCAAGCTCAATCTCCGATCAGATTATAAAAATAGACGTAAGAAATTCACCTGACCCATGGCATTGATTTTCATAGTTAAATGTACAGCGACATAGTTGAATGTAATTTCTGTCAAGTGACATAGTTGAATGTAATTTCTGTCATTGCTTGATTAGCCTTTTTGGCATGGGTAGCGCACAGGCCTGAATTGCCAGTTAGCCGTATGTAAACTCGTTTAAGAGGAGCAGCGTCACATCTCTGACGCTGTTCCATCATATCTCAGGCACAGTCTGTGTGTTAGCTGAATACCAGACAGTCACCGGGGAACCGGTAGCTGCATACCAGCTGGCTGTCTTGCAGGATGTCGTTAATTCGGCACGATTAAATTGTGCGAGTCTGCACCCTGGGAACTTGGCCCGAACTCCCTCGCAGTGTGTCGGACTGCAACCGACCCTAACAGCACTCTTCGTTTGTTGTGGTGACACCAGTGTTACACCCTGGGGCACTCCTTACAGTTATATGGGCCAAAGTATTAATGTTGTATATGATTGGATATAATTAGCAGAAATATAGTTATCCCATGTTGAATAATGAGCCCATAAATATTGATAGAACTAGTAATAACATGTTATGTGGGTTGTGAGTACATCATTCATATATACTACCAACTGAGGGAAAAGTGCCATGTTGTTCATTCCGAAATAACATGGTGTTATAAATAATACGTTAATTTGGGATATTGTCAAGTGTGTCATGTAACCATCTGTATTGACAATGAAATAATTTAATGATGGTTTAATGTTGTAACCAAGAATTGAAGATTTATTTTGCTACTTGTAAAAGTAAGACCTAAGGGTCCAGCCCTATCTGAGCATGTAAAATAACATCTTATTTGTCGAAGAAATAATATAACAGTTGTTTATTGATGTAATAAGTGAAAATCTATTTTATGAATTGTAAATAAAGACCTAAGGGGTCCAATCTTGTCTGAGTGTGCTTATTTACCATCTTGTTCACTCCTTGTTAATAAATATTGAATTAGTAAACTAAGAGTATCACTGCTCTATTCCTTTAACATTTGGTTCTCAGAAAATAGCTATTGTAACTCACATGCCGAGAAGCTCGCTAGCACGCTACCTAACAGTTCAATGAGATATATTATATGTACTGTATTATTATTATTATCATTATTATTACATTATCGCCCCCCAGGCCCCGATGTGTGTCAGTGACCTGTGCCCGGGTGGGGTAATCCCCGTAAAACAAAATCATTTTTTTTAGGGGCCTGGGAACGACGGTTGATCCGAAAGTCGGTTAATCGAGGTTTTACTGTATTATAATAAAAGTCTGGGTGGTGGCAGGCTACCGTTGTAAGTATAATAAGTGTTATAGTAAGAATGACATGGTTTTCCCAGACTAATCCTTGGTATAGAATATAACTAAGGCATGATAATAAATTGATAGAAAGGACATAAAATTCAGAGAATACAATAATATACCCCCTGTATATGACAAGGAATAAAGCATAGAAAAGAATATTGACTTAGAAAATATAAACAAAGAAATTTATGATAGATACTTATAGACAGAAAGACTAAGAAAATAAGATTAATAGAAAATACAGATATGAAGCAAGTATATAAGTATTTATCTTAAACTTCTTTGCTAAATTTAAGTTGCCTTAACAGATATGACAGCAGTTGCAATTTCAAATTTTGTGTCGTTATACTAAGGAATACAGAGTCTCGGGTGCACTTTAAGATTGAGGGAAAACGGAGGACTCAGATGTCCTGAAGTGATGAATTGTCCGAATTTACTGAACTAACATGTACGACCGTGGTCATTACAGAGTACTGTATATAATAAGACATGTAGCAACGTACAACTCATTATCTAATTCTGTATTTCAGGTAATCTGTGAAGACCCAACATGGTGGTCACTGGTTTTTGTGACATGCAGCCATCAACACTTCCAAGTCTTACAACACTGAAAAAAATATCAGTTTTGTTATGACATACGAGCCAGTTAAATCACACAACTAACATAAAGAGAAAGCAACTTAATATGGGCAGTCATCTCAGCTTTTATAATGGAAGTATGGGAAAATAAAATCAGATTTACTAAAGCTGCAGAAGGATCTCTGACCTTCAAGAATGGTCGATGAAATGGCTGCTAAGATTCAATGTCATGAAATGTAAGAGACTAAGGCTGGGACGTACTAAGGAGGCGTATAATATGCCCCAATGGGACGAAGAAACTGCATTAATTGAGACAATGTGAAAAGGACCTAGGTGTGTATATTGACAATGAGCTGAATTTCTCGGGCCATTGCGAGAAGGTAAATCAGGCAACTAAATTATTAGGTCTTTTAAGAAGGTTGTTCAGATATCTAGACGGTCGGTATTTCGTAACGATCTTCAAGAGCGAAGTGCTTCCCCATCTGGAGTATGGTCAGCCCGTCTGGTCCCTGAGATATGCCAGTGACTGTCAGTTGATTGAAAATGTCTAAGGGAGGGCCACCAGACTGGTAACTGCACTACGGCACCTCAGCTACCCCGAGAGATTAGAGCGCTTGAATTTGCCTAGTTTGAACTACAGACGGGCAAAGGTAGACCCAATTGAGGTGTATAAACATCTCAAGGGCACTACTCAGTCGAGTGCCCTTACCTGGAGCTGGCAGATGCTCACCCCACAAGGGGTCGCAGCTCAAGATTAAAGAAGCCGCAAGCCCAGAAAACTGTGAGGGGTAACTTTTTCGAAGTGAGAGTTGTGAACTCTTGGAACACTCTGCCAGAGAGTATTGTGACGACAGCGAGTGTGAGCTCTTTCAAGACCAGACTTGACCAACACTGGAGCAGGTTCAGATAAATTCAGGAGCCAGTGCATGCCCATTACTTGTCATCAGTGCATAACAGAGACACGATCGATCGCCCAAGCAGCTAACGAGCCAATCAGTGGTGAAGAGGATAAAAATAAAAATAAGGTAAAAGAAAATGAAGCAAAAAGTTATTAATATACAGTACTTTAAAGAGAAACAAAATAAAGACACATTCAGAATTTTGTATGGGATGGAAAAGTGAATCCGGGCCATTTTTTGGACGTCCTGTAACACCAACATAATAGGACACGACTTTACACAAACAAACATTTACATAAATGCACAGTTTTATATGAATACTGTACAAGTGCACATACACACAATTAACAGACTCAGCTTGTACACCTAATGACAACAACATGATGTGAAGTAATAGAAATTAAGTCTTACCTCCCACAGGTCAGCAATGTTTAACCAGTTGCCTTTAATGGCATCATATAGGAGCCTGGAGTGTCTGTGTACTGTAGTTGACTCTGAACTAGTCATACTGAGATGTGTTGTTGGTCCTTGAAGCTTCCTGAAAATGTGACCAATCGCTTTATAATACACAACACTGAGACTACTGTACAGTATTATACTATAGGCAGAGGTTATTTGACCAGTAGCCGACTGAATATCGCTGGATATTTGACCAGAATCTAAAATGTAACTTAATACTGTACTGTACTTTTTGCCACAATTAAATAATAGTGTAAAGACTAGTCTAATGCTTACAATCATCCTGATTAGAATAACATTAAAATCATACACAATCCCAGCAGGTCCCAGTCAGGAATCTATCAAATAACTTCATACAGGGGGCTTCCCAAATTCGTGGGGGTTAGGTTCTCAAAATGGCTGCAAATCGCCAAATCCGCGAATAACATCTGCAGACCAGGGGGGGTTACAGGTAGCAAGTAGTAGGCAGCTACCAAACAGGGAGGTACTACAACCTGGGGAGATATTGGAAGCATAATTTATTGACTAATGGTAGACCCGCAGTGGAGGAAGTGTTGCTCCGTACTTTGTTTCCATTTACTCACTACTGTGAATGTGAAAATATATTTCTTTGGTTTGATTTACATAGTATTTAAAGCTCACTGTGCAATTTAATTTCGATACTTAACATCATTTTCACCCTGCTTACACAATGGGAAATACTGTTGAAAAGAATTTACTCACGGAAGTAAGACAAAGAAGCTCCTTTTATGACGACGTTATAATGCAGTTTACATCGCAAAAAAGAAAAAGAAATGTATATTCCATTTGTGTTTGCCCTTAGGACAATTATTTCTTTTACCTGTAGTATTGTGTATGTGTGTGTGTGTGTGTGGACACACACAAAACACATACAAATAAATAATACCTGTAATTGGAAAATCCTCTCACAAATGATCAGAAACAAATTTATTAAAAATGTAACAGTCTACCCTCGAGTCTGTGCTCTATTAATAAAGTACTGTAATAGAGCATGGACTCGAGGGTAGACTGTTATATTTTTAATAAATTTGTTTCTGATCATTTGTGAGAGGATTTTCCAATTACAGGTATTATTTGTGTATGTGTTGTGTGTGTATGTACACGTGCACACATATATTTACAATACAGGTAAAGGAAATTACTGTCTCTAGAACGAATGGATCCCTGTTCCAGCCGCAAAAATGTAGGCAACTTTAAAACTACACACAGATATTCTTGGGTACATCCAGGGTGCCATCCGCGAATAGCCGAGAATCGCAAAGTAAAAATCCGCGAGCTTGGGAGGCATACTGTTTATTACAGTGGGTAATTATTTGTTTAATACCATACTGAGAAATTGATTACTCAATTAGGTTCTTCGGTATTATTATCGTTTCGGCCATACAGCAAATTATGGTTTAGTTTAGGTTAAATTACGTTAGGTTGAAATTCAGTTTTTCCAATGTTTTTTTTATGTGTTTCAAACGATTCTGACCTTCCGAAAATATGCGCATGACCGGGATGATAATTTTGCCACTTTTTCTTTCGTAGTTTTTCTAATACTGTACTTGTACAGTAAATAAATATGACCTTTATTTCCTTTAACACTAGTAACAACAATGAATCTCTGAAAGTGGCCAGGTCTTTGAACATGAGAAGTTAAACAAAAATAATAATAAACTATTAAAAACCTACATAACCTTTTGTGATACACGCAAAAACTGAATCGGTAAACCTGGTTTCATACACAACCAATTGTGTTTACATTTCGTGGACGTGAGCAAGATTCATTACTATTGACGGACTTTAAACGCACTACACACATTTATCGGGAGATTTATGCATTTACAAATTTTTTTTTTAAATGTACTTAGGCCTCCCTTGTGACCTAAATGCCGAAGAAATAAATTACCCTATTGGCAAAACATTGAAAACACGAAAAACATTAATAAAATCACCGTTTCTTTTGCCATCGGTTAAACATTTTTTTTTTTTTTTTTTTTTTTTTTTTTACTATTTGGGAGTTCTCTGGGTTAACAAAGGTTAGGTCAGGCTTTCATTTTTTTTCTAAGAACACGACTACCACCAGAAAGAGCTATTCGATTTTTTTCATTTTTTCCACATATTCTTATCATTATAGTAAGTTTTTTTATAAGAGATGACAACTTTTTAGGTCAATTGATAGTATCACACCGGACTTTATTTTTATATTAAAAAAGATTTTTCCTATGGTTTTTGACAAGTTTTGAATCCGGAAATCATTTTTTTAGACCGCCCCCCCCCACCCTAACAATCATAGCGGAAAAAGTTGGATTTTCTTTCTTTTTCAAATAAATAAAATACAGTCAACCCTCGCTTTACGCGTTTCCACGTTTACGCGGTACCCTGCCGAAACCGGAATGCTCACTTTCCGCGGTGTGTGTACCCTTTTACGCAGAGAGCGGCGTGAGCAGGGTGCGCACAAGGTCGCCCGGTCATCAAAACATTCACTTTTTACACTGATACTTATTGATGAATGACCCTTGGCCGATTTTTCATAGAAAATAATTACAAAAACACCGCAATTTCACCGAGTTTTATAGTGAACACTGTTGTAGTTTGTGCAAATGTGTTAAAAGTGGTTATTTCTAATTTAAACCTAACCTAACCTTTGCTGATATGAAAAACAAGCAGCAGAAGCGTTGTTAGAAGACCTAACATATCTAACCTTACCTGACTTCCTAACAGCCCCCTGGTATATTAAACAGAAAGAACTTACTATGATATGGTGTAATTTTAATTTTTTTGTGGACGTGAGAGCAGCTGTCCGTACTGAACTGTACTTAGGTATACACCGAGTATCAGTGTTGAGACTGTTGACCAAGCCCAGGCAGCAGATACGTGTTCAAAATCTTAGCGTCCTCTGGCGTGCCGGCACCTGAGAGGACGGCACCACACAGGACGCGCACAACGTGTCTAAACCGTTTGTGAACTCCAGGTCTCGCGCACAGCTTGTAGTCTATTCAAACATCTTCGTAACGAGATTGTCAAGTGTGCTGAATATAATCCCATAAATAATTAAGTACAATACAATAACAGTCGTACTGAGGCAGGGTTAAGTATTTAGTCGGCAAAGAGAGATGGTAGCCTACAACGTAAGACACAAGAAAAATCGATGTAGAACTTTTGCATTTAATACGGTATGTACTTTATATTGGACCAATTGCGAAGGTTATTTCGTTCATCGTTTCGTTTTATCCATGCAGTAAATTTAAAAGTAGATTTCGAGAAAACATTCAATTAAAACCTAACCTAACCAAACAGCCATAAAAAATCAAGATCAAGGTAAATAAGAACAAAGCTTCTCCTATTGTAAATCGCGCCATTAAATAGGAGTCAGGTAAAAAACATAACATAATTAGATACAACGCATCGGCGACTTTTGCCGGTCGGAACTCACGTCGAGTGAGGTGTGAGTGCAGACCGTCCTCTCAGGTGCCGTGATCTGTTAAGGTTTTGACCCCTGGTGAGGCAGCAGAGGGTTGAAATGACTGTTTACACCCTGGAATGAGAGGTCACCACAGCATTACCGCCTAATTATATACCACATGAAGCATTTGCACAAGAAAAGATTATGGTATCAGTACTCACTAATGAAAATAAACAGTAAAACAAATAACTTGTCTGCCAATAGTAAACAAGACATGAAACTTGTGACCGATCAAATGTAATAGAAGGTGGAAATATCACAGACGAAAAATGTCTTAAAATTATCTAAACATAACGAATTACATATAAATAACAGCGAAAGAAAGACCAGTTTAAGACTACTGTATAAACTGACCACCTAATTTTGGTAATATTTCACTTCTTGCCACTAAACGAATCTCGGGAATTTTATAGTTGCAATCAGTAATTTTAACAATTGTATGGCACTTTTCTTCAATGACATTTCTGGCGCAAATTATATTTATGCAAGATATTTAACATATTGTACCAAAGATAAATTGTACCCCCAAAAAGTCAACTCATACCCAACTCCCGAGATAAGTCATACCCAAGATTACTTACACCCAATTCAAGAGATATTCCATACCTATTAGTATATATACCATGCATTTAAGCTTTGTCTATGATTACAAAACAAGATTATACAAATCTTGTTGGACAGTACAGTGAAATAGGGAAATGAAGTGAAGCATTTTAAAATGGTTGCATCTCATTACATAAGTATGTTATTCCGTCCCACAAACATTGCACTACAAGTACATATTCGAGCCAGAAATTAATTCAAATTCGTTCTTAACACATCAAAAACCACTAGACAAACTTTAAACTTTGACTTCATATAGTGACAACAAGTGAAAATTTACAGAATCAGTTACAGTAAGTCACCGCTGGCCGACCCAACACAATGGACTAAATTAACCATTAAAAATACTTTGCCTCACCATAATAATATACCAATAACTACTTTGTATTATTAATGTTACATATATGATATAATACTACTATTAAAATTCTTACCGATGCCCCAGGGGATTATTTTCATCTGGGTTCCCTGTCACTTGTTGTTCCTGCTGCTGAAGGACGTCTGTAGTAACAAGCAGCGTTGCCAACTCGAATTTTCAAATGTCGCTAGGCTGGTACCTAAAAGTAGCTAAATGTCGCTAAATCTTCCATGGAAAGTCGCTAGCTATTATTCCCCCCCTTCAGTAATTTGATGCAACTTATATTTTCATAATGTCGACTATAATGGACGGAGTATAAATAAAATGCATTATGTAAAAATAAAAATATTATTTTTTTTAAAGTTTAATGTGCACACTTACCTATTATTCAATAGTAATTGCATCTCAGTCCTCTTGGTAGTGTGAACAACTGTAGAGCTGGAAGCATGTGAAGTGCTTGGTTCAGGTTCTCTTGTAACTGTATGCCTCCACAGTCCCTATCTTTCTTAAAATATCACTAGGAAGTTCATAACTTGCACAACAGGTGTTCTGTCTTTTTAACCCATACTTTATTGTAAGAATTGCCTTTAATGTTGATAGTTTCATTTTGTTGCGCAATTTTTATTTCACAAAGTTCATATTACTAAATGTGCCGCTCTACATCTGCGTTTGAATGGGGAAGAGATAAGGCAGCGAGTGCATCAGCCAGCTCATGGTAAGGGTCTTCACCTGTCGCCTCTCTGTCATTTGCCACTTGTGACCACAATTTTAGGGTGTTAGATGTTTCTGTCCAGATTGTGTGATGCAGTTTTTTCCACTGGAAATCAATCTTGGTAAGGGTGCTGGAATCTTCTGTAAATAAGTGTGCCAAACCAAGTATATCTGATTTAATAGGCTTCAAGCATTCATCGGCACTCAGAAAAGAAATAGACTGCAGCACACGACTGTTGTCAGGTAAGAGTTGACCAAGTTGATTTATGAGTTCAACCCGTTCAAATGTATTGTCCCTGTAACCCCGTTGCTATATATTATGGCTCGAAATTAGGAAAACCGAGTATTCATGGACAGTCCAAAAGTATCCAGAAAGTCGCTAGACTTCTGTGGATATCTCTAGATTTGAGACAAGTCGCAAATCGCTCTAAAATGTCGCTAGAAAAAAACAAAAAGCTCTAGATCTAGCTACAAAATCGCTAAGTTGGCAACTCTGATCACCAGGCGGGAAGCTTTTCCCTGATCCCCGCTGTTGAGTCATAGAGGCGCTAACCTCCTTATTATTTTTTCACGTTTAAAATATAAATCGCCTTCTCAATAATCATCTATTACCATGTAAATAAAACTATACTAGCATATAATAGAGTCTATAAAAATTAAATGAGTTTTTGGTGTCAAATAACTGAGAAACAAGGAATTCACGATTTTAACTAGAAAAAAATTTTACTTCATTCTTCGGGCACTAAAGAAAATTACAGATCCTGGGATAACTAAAGCAAATTACAGATATATTTCAGAACTACAAACTATAAAGTATTGTAACTATATTCACTAACAATACTGTACGTTAGTAAAGCCTATATGTTGGTGGTACTTATATACGAAATGGAGTACTTAAATGCTGCCTGGTTTACTTAAAGAGTGTGAAACTTATTTAGGTTCTGTGTGAAATGAATGTATTTTTTGTTCCTTCTCTGGTGGCGATACTTGTCATGATGTTAAATAATGCGTCTCATAATCTGTAGTTTGCTTCAAAGGATAAAAGCCGTCCCAAAGTTAAAGAGGTCAAATAAATCTATATTATATTTAGGAATGCATAAAAGCAACCCAGCCGGACATATGTTGAATACCTTTATTTTATTACGAAGTTTAAACACTTTTGAAAATTTATATGATCTTATGAATGAACATTACCTACAGATTCATATGTGTATTTGTGTGAAAAAAGTGACAAATTTAGAAAAACTTCCAACTCTGAGAATTATTTTGTATTCATAATCTTTCAGAGGAAAATCAATTGTGATCTGGCTTTTTAAGTTTTGATAAATCTAGTGTACTGCGCACATCATTGTCATTCCTAAAAACCCCATTTAATTCATATTACGCTATATAACATTCAAATCCACCGCTCTTGTAGAATCTCAGAAAACGGGAAACATTGATAAAGGATAACTCACCTACTCAATGTTACTAGACCATGTGTTGTATTGTGCCCAGGTACAATTATATCATATTAATTGTATGTATTCATAGCATTAAGGAGAACTCAGGGTATCCATAAGATGAATGTTAAAGTCCAGTTGAGCCGGACTAGTGTACTGTAGGACTAAGTGTGGATCAGGGTTTGAAGGTCATACTATTTACGTCTGTGAGCGTGTAGCGAACATAACTTCCACAGATATCATATAAAAATACATGAGAACAATGATCTGGAAAAAGGATAAATGTATCAGAACTATGTGAGGTGTTGGAAGTGACCCAGAAACTATACTTGAAAGGAAATATCTTGTATGCGTTGGTATGGACTTAATACACCTCGTATCCTCACGTTGTAACGACCACCGTCGTACACATCAGTTAACGCCAAAATCAAATGATTCATATTACGCTCAATAGCCCACAAAACATGTACCTCTGCTTTTATTTTGAGTCCTCCATCTGAGGAGTCCGTTTTCTCGTCACTTCAAGACGCCTCAGTCCTCCGTTATCCCATTTTCTCTGACTCACTGAAACCAACCTCTCTATATTATGAATTTGAATGTGAGAGAGAACACTCTGGTTTAGAGTCAGCTTAGATATGTCTGTTTACAGTTGAAACATTCAAGATCCATTGTGAGTGGTGTTGAACGCTTCAACTGTCCTTATTGTTAATAAGACGTGTCAAGTGAGTGAGTGTTGGGTCTGCCAGGACCAACGATACCCATCGGTTTCGTTCCCTAAGAATACCCATGAGTTTCTGATCGCTACTGAAGTTAGATCATTTTGTCGCCCCGACATCAGAGAATCTGATGTTTATAGTTTAATTAGTGTCAGTTATCTATTTAAGAAAGTCATTAATTTCCTGAACTCTTCTGTCAACTGGTATAATCTCCAAGATCTAACGTCTCCCTGTGAATAGCTCCTTGTTCGCCGCAGGCCTGAGCTGGCAGAGTTGATGTTATCAACGTGTATATTCCACCTTTTCCTGGCAAGCTCAACCTCTGATTAGATGGTATGAATATACATAGGAAATTACCCCTATCAGGAACACCGGAGTTCATAATTAAGTATACGGTGATCCAAAATGGTAGAGAAGGTATGTTGTTGGTAAGATTGACCTTTCTGGCATGAATATGGAGGCCCAAACTGCCAGCAGGTGCACGTATATACCTCTACACGAGGGAGAATCACGCATTCGTGACTCTTCCTCAACGTATCTCCAGGTATGGTTATGTGTGTTCCCCGCCGCCTAGTAATTCAGTTTAACTTAGTCAATATTGTGAATATCAGTGTTCATGTTTCAACATAGTACCTTCAGTGCCAATTAAGTCAAGTAAAGTAGAGCTCTAGCTATCGTCTGAACCGGTGCCAGACGTATGTTGTGTATAGTGAAGTTAAATATTCACGCATTCGTGACTCTTCCTCAACGTATCTCCAGGCCAGTGTGTTGAGCTGAATACTCATCGGCTACCGTGGGTCGGTAGCCGAGTTGGACGATGCCGTTAATTCGGTTTTGTGAGTGTTCATTACAGTAGTCCAAATCGTCGCCATGGGTAGAATAGGAGGAGGGGGGTAGGGGAATGCAGGGGAAGGTAATGTGATGGGATGGAATGTTTGATTGACGTTAGTCTTGGGGGAGGGATGAAGGGAAGAGGTGGGGGAGGGAGGAGTGGAGTGGGGGGATGGTGGAGGAGTGTGGGGAGAGAATAAGTAGTCGATTGGTGTTTAGGTGTGGTAACCCACGATGCTCAAATTGTGAGGTTTAATAGTTGGGTGGGTAGAGGCGATGGGGGGGGGGGAGGGAGGCTAGGCACGGAGTTGGAACTCGTGAACGTATGATGTTGTTTAATGCAAGTTATGGAACATTACAATATCTTCAAACGAGTTTTCACGCTATTAAGAGGCCTTATGTAATCCAGCAATAAGGATTACAACAGCACACAGTATGGGTGCAATTGGTAAGAAAAATAAAATATAACATGGCAAAATTTTTGCCCTGCGTAATTTTTACAACCAACCTCACGCCTAAAGTAAACCGAAAAATGCTTATGTGTATAGAAGATTTTCAACTCAATATCACTTATTCTTTTACCTCTACAAATATCTGCTGTCACTCATGGGACACCCTGCAATAGTATAAGAACGACATGGGCTATGCTGACAAATTAATGTGACTTACCTGTTGGTGACGACGATGGTAGGAATGAGACCTCGGCATGTTTCAGTGTTCGACATCACCTCCTTCCCCTGGTGTGGGTGGCGCCAACCTTGGTAACAACTTGTGTATTCTCTGTGACTACCATTACTGGTAAGTCACGGAGAATTAATTACAGGTGTGCCCATCAGTCTCACCGTCGTAGCCATGAACGGCAGAGATATGGTCGTTGTAGTGCTTTTATTTACCTGTTACACATCTCTCACCATGCTTAATAATATTAACTATCTTCATGACATTCTTATTGTTATCAGTGATTGCAGAATTCATTATGTTATGCTCCACCTACACACAGCCTGTTACTAGACTATCTCCCCCCCCCCACACACACACACTACAGTGGGCGACATCTGTTGGCTGGCCATAGCAATTCCCCCAGCTGTTTTGAAACTTCAGACTCAAGGCAATTCGAACCCTCACTGTGGCTGGGTAGTGGACATGACTTTGGTGCACGATAGTACATATATCCAGTTTTGAGTATCCGCAGCTTCCAAATTTCTAGCCCAGTACAGAGGAATGTTTGCTGGACCATGTCTATCATGTAGTTTACTTCATTAAAGTTTACCAGGAGTAAATTATGTCTGATAATCTCAATTTGTTACTTTCATGAATTAAAAGATATCAGTAGGGTTCATAAAATAAAGGAACTCCTTTTCAATTTTAATAAAAAAAGAAAACATTAAAAGTAATAACAATCCAAAATATATACACTAATGTTTGATGATATTTGGTGATACGGTACTAATGTTTGGTGATACGGTACTGTTTGGTGATACAGTACTATTGTTTGGTGATACAGTACTAATGTTTGGTGATACGGTACTAATATTTGGTGATGCAGTACTAATGTTTGGTGATACGGTACTATTGTTTGGTGATACGGTACTAATGTTTGGTGATACGGTACTAATGTTTGGTGATACGGTACTAATGTTTGGTGATACGGTACTATTGTTTGGTGATACTGATATTTTGAGATGTGTGTGTGTGTGGTGATACTAAGTGATTGTTATCCGGTAACAAGAAGACTATTGTTTACAGTCCAGGAACAAGATATGGCAACAGGTCAGCAAAATCAATACAGGGTACTAAATAATTTTAACACAGAAATTTCAAATGCACCATATATTCTGCACTAATGTTAGCAAACTCCCTATGTTCATTTCACCCACTGTCTTTACTATGGCAGTTGTTCCTTTCTTCATCATAATCTCCTTTAACAAATGACTGTTCTCTGGGATATTATTCTAGGAGTCATTCTTTTTTAACACCTGTCTGGTAAATTCAGATGGAAGCTAATCCTTTTTAAAGCTATTTTACTTCACACTAACAATACACAACTAATACACTTATTAAAACTTTCCACATACTTTGTTCATTATTTGCGCTGCAGATCCACCAAAATTTATAACCAATATCTCATGATGAAGTGTTAAAGTCTTTCTATAACTGTAGTCTGTTCATTCGAAGCTTACAACTGAGGCCAAGGGTCAGTTTGTAGCAAGGCACCTAAAGAATTACTACAGTTCTTAGGTATTTAATATATCATTTATATTATGGGATTTTAAGGGGTGTTAATCTTTCTATGTTAATCTTTGACAATTTCTCCACTTGGGGAGAAAAAAATTAATTAACATACGAAATGGTTGGGTAACATAAATATCTTGGTTAGGAGAGTAATTTACATCCCAGAAAGTCATTCATCGTGTTCACGTTCTCTTTACTGGGTATATTTTTATGACCAATATATTTCACATGCTAATTTTTGCTTCCCCAAGTGCGGAAATTATGGGAGATCAACATAGAACGGTTAACATCCTTTAAAATATAATATAAATACGATATATTAAATACTACAGAACTGTAGTGATTCTTCAAGTGTCCGTCAGCCAACCAATCAGATGCCTTGCTACAAATTGACCCTAGGCCTGTGCAAGCTTCGAGTGAACAGACTATAATCTACTCCAGTTCTCTTTGCTATAACCCACAGAATGCTGGCAATATGTATCACAACCTACAAGTCTTTACTCTTAACATACTGAGCAATGTCACCTGTCACAACTTTCAAGTTTAAATTTTCACTTAAAATGTCAGTCTTACAATCATAAGGGTCTGTACCCCAACATACAAGGTATAGTACTGTTATCTTATAAGACTCTACTCCAACATAGTGAGTAATGTCACTGTGTAAAAATTTAAAAGCTTTGGTCAATTCTAACAGAGTAATGTCAAAACCATTAGAGGTCTAGTCTTTACTGTAACTTACTTATTGAGTAACTATTATCACAACAATACAAAAAATGTCAACTGTTTAAAATGTCAAAGACAACATTCCTCTCACTAAAACTGTGACTAGTCTATCAATCAAAATATAACAATAAATAAATATTTACAGGATGTACAGGTGCTCATTCATAGTACAGTACAGTATACAGTTTCTCAGTTAGATTATATTACAATATTGTTAACATACTATAAATACTTTATTGAACATACTTTACATACCGGTAAGTAATACTGTTCTACTGTACTGATTAAATTCCTTGATAAACATATACATATTGGCAACATCCGGTAAGAAAAAAATACACACATACCTTTACTTTACAATATTTTGAAAATTACATTCTTCTTTACTTTATCATGATTTATTTCCTGCAAACTCTGAAGAAACTGAACAGTAGCTTGTATTGCTCCACTCACCTTTGGTTCCCATAGTAAAGGCATTATAAGAGAATCAACACATTCCTCAGAATATGATGCCCTTTTTAAAACACTTATAATTCTTTCAATAAAGTATTCTTTATCCCATGACAGTGGTTGTTGCTCAATCAACTGTTCAAGAAAAAGGGATTTCAAGGTCCTAAGGTTGGGAACACTTACACCTACAGGATATATTTGCCAGGAACGACCATAGCGGCGTTCTTCTTGCTTTGGCAGCCACCAGGAGGTGCTCAACAGCTTCACAAAGAAAAAGCAAGCTTGTAGGACAATGCGTTCTTCTTCCGTCACTCTAGCAATAATATATTTATGTGCAACATTAAATAAGAACACCCAGTTTCCTTCAGATGTGTTGGTTACGTGTTCATAAGTGTGAGACTGTAAGTAATTCTGGAATCGTTTTGGTAGCTTATGCAGTTGAAACCATTTTGGGAATGGGGCCTTCAAGACTGGATTGAGCATTAAACGCAATAGCAACATTCTCTGCTTCTCCCGGTAAGCAGCATAAATGCACACTCCAGTTGGAGTGTGTGCTAAGAAAGGTGATATCAGTGCAAGAGATTTAAAGCTAGTTGTTACAAGAGCCTCATGGGTTGCTTTGAAGAATGAGTTTCTAAAATTGGCTCCTATGAAGAGATCCTGATCCCTAGATGAAGAAATTTTTACAAAACATTCTCTTTCATTTCTTTCAATCTCCTCAATGGAGATACAGCCCCCTTTCAAGGAATGATACTCATCAACCTCAAGATAAAATTCAAAATTCTCTGGGAGGAATAATTCAATTTTTTCAGCTAATGGGTAACTCGATATAACTTTCCCAGCAAATCTTTCATCAACTTCTTTAATCTTATCAAATAACAATTGAATATCATGCTGCACACAACTTTCAAATTCATTGGACACAATATCCTCCATTTTCTTCTGTTCTTGAATTAAGGTATCCCACAGAGTAGTGAGATTTGTAATTCCAAGCTTATTACATCTATGAGACAGTATTAGTTTTGCCTTGGCATGATCCCCCTTTACATTTGATATCTTAGAAATATCTTGGGAAGACAAAAGATCCAAATGACACCTGTTAATACTCTCATTGAATTGTTGTAACATTACCCGAGGCTTCATACCAACACTACATTCCATATCAGTTCCAGTGTACTCTTCCATGTACTCCATGCACTCCTTGTGGCCTCTTATTGCAGCTAAGTGCACTGCAGCAAGGCCACCTGATGTCAAGCAAGTGTGGTCAACCCCTTGGGACAAAAGATACTCAATCATGTTAATCTTACCATAGGATGCAGCAATATGCAGCATAGTGCTCCCAGAGGCCTGGTGCACTATTCCATTAATATCCAAATGGCTGTGCACTCTTCTTATTCTATGCAATATTGTTACAAGGCTCAGTTCAGCAAGCAAATACAGAAATGCTCTAGTCTGTTTATCAGTCTGTCCTTCTTTTGTTCCTTTTGCATAATTTAACAAGTCTTCAGAGGCTGAATCTCCAATTTCTTTTTTCCTTAATTTTCTTTCAAATTTTTGCAACTCACTCTCCAACAAATCATTCATAAGTTGTTCGGATATCTTATCAAAATTGTAATTTGAGCTACAGGGATTCATCTTTAAGTCACGACATAAAGAATATGCAGTTTCAAGATGGTTGTTATTGACAGCCTGAGCAAGTGGATGTAGGTGGTTTGGCAGAGGGTTAAGACATACCCCAGCCACACCCAGAAGCTGACAGGTGAGAGTCAGCCCTAATCCAGCTGCTACTGCCAGCATATCAGTATAATTGAGTGAGCTGCTTGTTGGCCAGCGGTCCAGCCAAGTATTCAATTCCTCTCCCAGTCTGTGTCCTGATACCTCAGCAATGGTTTTCAGGTATGCCATTCCATCATTCATAATGTTTTGTATGTCATCAGAACCTGGTATCATCTCCATCTCGGCTTGTAATCTATTACAAAATGCCTGAAAATGAAAAAAAAAGCATTAATAGCATACAAACAAGATCTTATAAATCTTAAAAACAATTCTTCCTGTTACCATGCTTGCATTTGACCAGAATCATTATGTCTCTGCTCATGAATGGATGTTACTTAACTGCACTATGATCTTATGCACAAGAAGTTACAAAATTTCATTGCCAAACCAAAAATTACTGGTACAGATAAATCAGTTTAGGCTTACCTTCCTAATAAGAGCAGGAAAGAGAGCAGGAAGACCAATTGTATTATGTGCAGCTTCAAAAGGTGTGTTTCCTAAAAGGCCATGAGCACAGAGGGGTGCTCCAGCACTCAACAGGAGAAACACTGCATCTCGGTGGCCCCCCTGGATAGCCTCAAGTAGGGGGTCTTTACGGGTCCCCAGGGGCAAAATTCGCACACCTTTCATCATGAGATCTTGCATTACTGTTACATTCCCCGTTCTTGAAGCTTCAACTAAATCCTTGAATCTTGCCAAAGACTCAGCAGAATTTATCATTCCAAGACTTCCCACAGCCTGGAAGTAAATGTTTATAAATATATAAAGGGACCAGGAATGAGAATTGCGAACTGAAATCCCATTCTTTCTATTATGGGTGGAGAGAATGCCTCAAGACTTAAATACTTACTAATATCTTATAGCCTGCATTTTCATTTTGGATATAACTGCTGAGTACAGTACAGGCATTCCTCGTTTCATAAACTTTCAAGATATGAAAATTTATTACATCCGAAATTAATACCTCTTTTCCATTCAACGAAGTCTTTTCCTGCTTATATGAATTTGAGTTTCAGCAAAAATTAAAATTGCACATCCCCCAGGAGGCAGGTGGGGTGGCCAACTTGGAGATGGGCAGAGACTTATTTTTACTCAATGGTCATAAGAAACCCCTCCCCTCCCTCCTGCATCTCCCTCCAGCCTGTGTCTTTTGTTCCACCATTCCCCACCCCTTGTGGTGAACCCCGACTGCCCTCCCTAAGGTAATCGTTCCAGCTGTTCAATTTGGTTGTTTGAATTCACAGCTGAGGGTGGTGGTGTGATTATTTAAGTATTACACTTAACATCAGCTGGTGGCATTGTTGCTAAATTAGACTTGTTACTGTATTCGCATCCTCCAAGCCATCTTGCTACCAGGGTGAGCTGTGAGCCATGTTATGGTTATTATTCAACTTGTAATTTCAGGCAGATAAACTTAACTTTCTTCATATTTTTTATACTCGGTTACATGCACACACACTCCTCCATACTGAATGTGCAAAAAAAAAAAAAAAAATAAAATAAATAAATAAATAATAATAATAACTATCATAAGGTGAAAAACATGAAGGGAATAAACATTTCTTTGTGTGCGAGAGTTATATCGCTGAGTGAGGGAACTGGAGGGGGGGAGTGGAGGCAGTGTTCCAGCTGGGCTGAGTTGCTACAGTGACCTTTGAGGCCACACGCTATGTTAAACTTTCATTTTGCCTTTCCTTAATACTTTTGTTGCATATTTTTATCTACTTTTATTTTATTAATGTTTTTAATGCATTAGGTAGTAAATAGCAGTAAATGGATACTATTTTTCATTAGTTAGGTAAGTTTTTTATTGTTGTTCGTGAACTGATTTATGTTTTGGTGGTATAATAATGGGGTTTTCTTGTCATTTGTTGTTATTTGAGATACAAAAATTAGCTTAACAAATGGTTTTCCCAAAATCTAACTCAATCATTAAGTAAGGGATACCTGTACGGTCAGAAAGATACTTCTCCAGCCATAACTACTCTGTCCACATGAGCTTTGAAACCAAGATCTAGAGCAGATTTTATCAATGTAGTTAACTGACTGGCAGAATGAGGTGTGTTAGGTTAATCTTGAGCTCTTCATTATTTGATTGATTTTCTTTATATTTTGCAACTGAAAGTAATATTGACAAACAAATGTTGATCTAGAATGATATCTAAAGCTGGGAAAGAGTAGCTACTTCTACAGGAATATCCTGCTTATCACAAGGGATGCGCTCCTAAAAGTCATTGCGAATAACGGATTTGCAAATACTGGAATGATTTTCCCCCTTAAGAATTAATGTGAATGGGGGGGATGTGTTCCTACCGACAAATTTGACCACAAATTTTTCAATATACTATATACGCTACCCATTATCTGAGGCTATTAGGAATCAGGATCGCGTGTATATTGTAGTACAGTACTAATAGATGTGAGGAATAAAAAAAATTATACTAATAAATAATACAGTAGAATGTTGATTTAAAGCGATTCAATTTAAAATTATTGATTTAAATCGACACCCACAATTAAGGGACAATGTATTAATTTAAAGCGAATCTTTCCTATTTCACGCGAGCCAATCTGGAGCATCATATGGAAATACACACTAATTAAAATTTTGCGCCTAATGTTTCCCACCAGATGCGTCTCTGGGCACACTACACGGCTGCCCGCCACCCTCCCACATCCTCAGTTCTTGCGCTGACGCTCTAGTGAACGGACATATTGTGTGACACTATCTCCTTCTACCACGTGCATCACCACTATGTCCAAGAGGCCAGCTACTACATCATTAACTACCCCAATTTGGACAGTGATGTGGATGACGAGTTAGTTGAGTTGGGCTCTGCATCTTCAGAGGATGAATTGCCTAACCAAAGTTGAGTGAGAATCCATTTTTGATAGCATAAAGTAATTAAAAAATAAGTTGAGAGGAAAGTGAAAGTGCTTGGCGAGTCGGACGAGAGGCGGGTGGTGCACAGCGCCAGCGTGACCGCCCTCTCACATCAGCTGACAGCTAGTAGACAGACCATTTCGCGTCTCGTAATTTTACCCGAGTTGATTTATGAGTGTTTGTTTTAACATAATACTACAAAAAACAATGTTTTGTTTATTCTAGATGGGCTGAGGTGCATCTGGGTAGACTCTCAGTCTTTTAAGTATTTTGTGTTTCTCTCAAGTACCAAACAAAATTATTCCTTTGAAATAACACTTCGATTTAGTGCGAATTCCCTTTAAAGCGACCTCTCTTGGAATGTCTTTCGTGTTATATTGATGTTCTACTGTATAAAAGAATAAATACCACACTGCCAGTTGGCTATCGTTTCACTAAAGGTGGGACACAGGAGACTGGAGCAGCTGAAATCCCCAACACTGCACTCTAACTACAGAGCACCTGAGAAATGTTTATTCCCTGTTTTTTATTTTTTGATAATCATTTCTTTTTTTTTTTTTTTTTACACATTTTGTATGAACAACTGCACGTACATGTAACAGAGCAAACAAAATGAAAGAAAATTATGTACATTAGGAGGCAGGGAAAAAACACTTTTATTTGAGTTGCAGGCTGCACTTTTCAGGCATCGTTTGTATGGCTGTAACAAACACCTGTGCAAAATTTCATGCCATTTCATGCATACTTACCCTGCCGCATCACGAACGACTTTTCGTTAACTTTTAGTGTATACCAAAAATAAGGAGTCATTTAATGTTTTCCAGGATAATGATAAATTTTACATGGGTGACATCGATTTAATTCACATGTTATTTTACAGGTACACCGTATAGAAAATCATTACAAGTTCATATTGAAATTCTTTTTTGTGCGGAACCTTGGCATCATTTTCCTAGACAATAATCTTTGCCTAATATATCCATCTCTCGATTCGTATCCCGTCACTTCAGTGCAAGCTTCAGTCATCACTTTTATGCCTCTCTCGACGGCCTGAGTGCTGTTTGGCCACTTGGGCACCACTAATGGTGTCTCAAGAATGTCATTAACCTGTAGATTTGACAGAGAAACAATGTAAGGAGGCTCAGTCTTGAGTTCATCCCTCCAGTTAATCATGGAATGATAGTTTTTTGCTTGCCACTTTAGTTTCGGAGTCACCACCTTTCTCATGTTGACTACAGGAGGCACATCCTCATTCCCATCTCCATCTTTACCCTCCTCATCAGTATAGTTTAACAAATTCTCGTCAACAGCAGCATCAGAATCTTCCTCCTCCTCTTCAGATCTGCCAGTGCATTCTTCCTTTTGCTGGTTCTCCTCTCTAATTTTTCTTATCATTGAGACAGCTTTTTCTCTAACAGTCATGTCCTCATCTGCACACATACCAAGAAGAAGTTCATCTGTGTGGGCGAAGTATGCATTTCTCTGGACAGCCTTCTTCACTATCGTCTCCTCCTCACTAGTCAGGTGTTTCATATATAGCAGGGACTGGAATACGTTCCTTGAGCCGTGTGTTACGTAAGGGTGTATCTTGATGTAAAACCACATTGGAGCACTGAACTTTATTATTGTAATGACAATTCTTTTCAACTCATGGCTGGGTCTTGATGTTGCTACATACAGCCTGAGGATTCTACTCCATAAGGTGTTCCACCTTGACACACAGGGAGGACCTGGCTCAATAGCAGCCAAGTCATCTTCAACAACACCTGTGATAACTCCTTTACAAATCCTATACAGGTATTTCTGATCCCAGGACAGATCTTTCTCCACTTCATCATTAAACACAGGGAAATCAAGGAAACTGACTGGCTGGAAGGCGACAACTGGAAGCTCAGACAAAGACTCCTTGATCTGCTTCCCAATGGGACCACGCCAATGCTCAGGACCACTTGGTTTACCATCATAGTGATAAAATCTGCGCGGAAAGGCAGCTCATTTCCGTGAAGCTGACATATGAAATAATGGAGCGGGTGACCAAGTAACATTTCAAGATGATGAATGACTCCATTTTCTGATCCTACATTTACATTGGTTCCATCACAACCAACACACACAATGGGCTGCTGGGTTAGATTTTTCTCCACCAGAAACTCGTGAATAGTTTTGGCAATCTGCTTTCCGTGTCCAGTCTTGGGAGTCACATGTGTGAGATATTCATTGCCAGGCTCAACCATGATGACATAATGATCTTTCACCATCATCCTCGAACTCCATTTCTCGGTCTTCTCATTCTTTTTCATCACACGAGTGGCGGTCTTCTTACCATCAAAATAGAGTGACGTCAAATTATCTAAACTAGCCATCTCAATTTCTTGCCTCTTAAATCGGTATTTTTGTCTCGCATCCCGCAGCTTATGTGGTCCAATAACCTGACTCTTGTCAGGCATCTCAGAATGACTGCTTATGGGTGACTGAGGAAGCACTTGGTGATCCTGCGGTGTGAACTGCTTAACGGTAACTATTTGAATAATTTCAAGTGCGCCAACTTACCCAGGTCTCCCCTACATTACAGTACAGTAACACAACATTGAGAAATGAAATGAGAAAAGGCTGATAATCAATATAGACATAGCAACATACTCATCTGCAACAAGACAACTTAAATGAAATAAGAGATATGAAAAAAAAGTTGATAAACACTGAACAGAACATTGCACCGCCACAGCGGCTGTTTGGCTAGTACTGTAGGTAAATTTAAAAATTTCAGTAATTAATGCGGCAGACTAAACCTCAACATATCAGCTTCAAATTTGGCATGGAATCTTAGATACGTATAAGGAACAATGCCTGAAGAGTGCAGCTTTGAGCAAAATTTCACTGCCCCCTAATGTACATCTACCCGAAATAACGAGTTGTAAAATAACAATAACGCAGCTCACAGCTTGGCAGCCGAGATCCTCGACACTGCATTCCTCTCCCGGTCCTTTCTTCCCCTCCCACGATCGCACACTAACTACCACGGACGTAAGAAATGTTTGTTCTCTTTATGTTTTTGACCTTATGAAAATCATCTTTTATTTGCATTTTTTGCACATTCGATATGAACGATTCTGTGTGCATGTAAGAGCAAAAAATAAATAAAATAATAAAATTACGTACAGTACTGTATATCTACCCAAAAAGACGAGTTGAAAAATAACAATAACACAGCTTGGCCTGGTAGGGGGATGTACCTACAGAGACAGTCTAACTTGGTGACATGCCAAGTCCACACAGACATTCACTTCACACACATACACACCCATGCTCTTTATATTTCTTGTTTATATACAGGTCTTAAGGGTCTTGGATTTGGGAGATCTTTCGATTTGGGAATACTTATATCCTGTAAGCAGAACCTGTATAATGTGGTAGCTCACCCAGCAGTGATGGGCCCAAGTCTATGCACAAAAATCATTTATATTACATTTACAGTATATGGATACATATATTCTGCAAGTAGATATATGAAATATAATTTAATAATTTTGGGTATAAAATATATGATGAGATGTACACTAAAGACCCAGAAAGGTAAGCAATCACTACCGTCTGTTTGGCATCGCCATGACACCTGACTCTGAGGCACTAAACAGTCTGTGTCTTTCCTTTATTCATTACACATACATACTTACCCTAGTAAAAATTATGATATATGCCATATTCAGTGTATTATCTACCATAAATATAATGAAATAGACTTTCGGATTTCAGAGCATTTCGGACTTGAGAATTTTGGATAAGGGAAACCCAACCTGTAATAGCAATATACAGGAACACTCAATATAATGCAACAAAATAACTACAATACCATAAAAACAATAAAAGAGAACAGTATGTGTGTACACATTTGTAAATGAGTGTAAACATTTAAACTAGCCTTTACCATAGCCATATGAAGAATTCTAGAAATTTTGCCGTGATTTTACACACTGCAGGCATGGGGTGAGTGTCACCCATGCACGCTCCATGTGAATGATCCCACTGAACTTCATTAACTTCTAAACCACGCAGGTCATCACACGGAAAAAACATGCTCGTGTGAAGTTGGCCTTACAGTGGAATATGAGAGCTGTGGCTAGCCCACGTGGTTTGAAATATTAATGTGGGGCATCGTAATTTTTATTTGGAAATAAGCAAGGTTTCCTTTGTGAATAATGAATAGTGGTGTTAAAATATCAATTGCAGTTAAGTGGGGTTGTGAACAGCGAGGTACAGGTAGTCCTGTAATACAATTGACCCAGAGCCATTACAGTATTGAATTATAATGGGCTCAGTGTATATGTTTATGCACAACAGCAAAGTTTCCGCCTTCTTTCCTCAGTGAGATCCTTCTTTATGGTAATCTGGTACTGAAGAGAATTCCTTATAACTTTATGAAAAGTACAGTACTATAATGCTTTACATGTTTATGAGACAGACTGTAAACATATGGTGCCAAGAACAGCCAATGTAAAACTTAAAACTAACCTTGGCAAGGTGGTTGGCTAGGTGTGCGTTATCACTGTCACGTGCCAGCTGATGAGAATATTTGTTCTGGTGGTTGGACAGTCGTGGGTCACAGCCCAGTGACAAAACTAAGCTAGCCAAATTCACCCAAGCCTCTTTTACACTCAAGGCCTTCCCATCCCAACACGTGTTGCGTTCACTTACACTGGCTTTCTCCGCCAGGGCATGCAGTGCTGTGTAGCCTGTAATAGATATTCTTAACCTTAGTCCTAATGGTAAAATTGGATCATATTTATTGTTTGGTTAAATCTGACCAATGTTAACCAGTAACTGCAGCCCTGTAGATAAATTTGGATCATGATAAATACAAAAGTATAATAAAGTTTGACCAATTAACCACCCTGTAAAACTGTTAGGTCAGCATTAGGGTGGTTAATCATGAAGTGAAATAAGCTCGGGTGGAAGTTCTTTATGTGATCCAACTGTTAATCTTGGTTCTGTAGATAAAACTGAATCATTGTGATATATAATTTGTTGACCTTTCCTCACCTTACTATTTGCCCCTTGTTGGCTTACTAACTGGTTACACTGTCGGTCAGTTCTATTACACACAGTTGGCATATAGAGTAAACCTCCGTTGTATGCAATTTGATATGACATTAAGCATCAATTCAATAATTAAATGTAGGCATTTTTCCATTTTACATGTGCTTCTACTTCTTTTCCTGACCAAATGGCTAGTAAGCTGATAAATGGTAAAATGACAAATAAAATTTACAAATTAATTAACTTAGGAAGAGATCACTATAATTCAAGAACTCATAACAGAGAATAATTACCACTAACCTTTAAAATCAACAGCATTAACATACACGCCATGATTCTCCACAAGACTCCTGATGTCAGGTGCAAGCCAAAGAGGTCCTCCATCAGCTAACATAACAGATGAAGCATAATGCAAAAGAGAGCGGCCATGTTGATCTTGAATTGTACCTGGGAGACTGTAGGCACGAAGTAGTACATCAACACCACCTGAGTACCGGTACTGTCCACCACTTGCTGCTTCAAACACTGCATCTACTTTTTTTGAGTGGTCCTGGGGAATAAAGATATAGCAATATCATAATTTATATAAAGAAAATGTTCCATTAAAAAGAAAGTTCCCTAACACTAACCCCATTTTTAATTTGATCAAAAAAATATGCATACTGTATATGCTTTCAACATAGTCTCACAACAGCTGTTCCATGAAGTGATGTCCTCCCACCAATGATAAGTAACAACACCGACTGATAACACTGGGGAACAAAATTCAACTTTTTGTCAGTTGCATACATTTTGAGACCTGTTTCTGGGTAAATTGAGGTCACTGATTTCAAATATGGCACCGGTTTTTTTCTATCGGGTCTAGTTTTGTTGCGGTGAGTTACCTACCATTTACTACTATATATAGTTAGACTACCATATACTACTGCTAAAAATCTAAACCAGCACACAGAGAGGAATTACCAAACACGTAGAATTAATTTTTAATTACTTTTATTTACCTTGACAAGCATATTTTGGCTTCATCAGTTGCTTTTGTGAACTATGCCAGATTTATTCAGGCACAAACTTGCGTTTAATGGACTGTCTTGAATATCGCCTCTCAGTGCAGTCTCGCTGAATGCTCCAGCAATAGTCCGCCATCATGTGAATGTCCCAGCGACCTTGATACCTGTCTTCCATGACTTTGATATCCTGGTGAAAGCGTTCACCTTGCTCATCACTCACATCCCCCAAGTTTGCCGGAAACAGTTCAAGATGACTGTTCAGGAAATGCATCTTAATGCTCATGTTGCAACCTAACACATGGAAACTTTCCATCAAAGATTCAACGAGCTTTTTATAGTCCTCTGATTTCCTGTTTCCAAGAAAGTTCCTTACAACAGAAACGAATGCTCCCCATGCATTTCTCTCAACATCAGTCATGGATTGAGTGAAGGCTTGGTCTTTAATCAGCGTCCTAATTTGAGGGCCGTCGAAAATACCTGCTTTGAGTTTTTCTAGCGTTAAACCAGGGAACACTTCACACAGATACTTAAAACAGTCACTGTCAGTATCGAGCGCCTTGACAAACTGTTTCATAAGGCCCAGCTTGATGTGAAGGGGCGGGAAAACAATTTTTTCACGTTCCACTAGGAGTTCATAAATGATGTTCTTTTCCCCAACATTGAGGCTTTCCCTAACTGGCCATTCCTTCTGAATCCAGTGTCTGTCTTTGGCTCTGCTGTCCCAGAGGCAGATAAAGCAAGGAAATTTTGTATAGCCACCTTGCTGTCCTAGCAAAAAATTGACCATTTTTAGATCAACACAGATGATCCATTTGTGTTCTTCATATTTGAGTAGCTCCAAAACCGTTTTGATGTGTTCATATTTTTCTTTCAGGTGTACTGAGTGTCCTATGGGTATTGCGCCAAAGATGTTGCCTATATGTAATAAAACACACTTCAGACTCTGCTTAGAGCTATCTATAAAGAGGCGCCACTCTTTCGGATCATAACCTGGAGCTCCCATCGCGGTGACTAATCCAGAAATATCACAACAGTAGACGAAGTCAAATTTAGAATCAAAGAACTGTAAGAGGTTCTTTTCTCTGTTGCGAAAGAATGTTACCTTTGTGTCTATTTTCAGCAAGTTTTATCTTTTAACCGTGAAGCCAACAATTCTGACAGCTTTTTAGACAGACCCAGATCTCGAACTAAGTCATTGAGTTCTGCTTGGCTAAATGTTTGCGGTTCTGTTGATATGCCTGCAAAATCTGAGTCACTATTTCTGTTAGTTGACTCCTCTGTGACCTCAGTGTCATATTCACTGTCAGATTCAACGGAAGCAAGTTGAGTGAAGATAGGCTTTGGAACATCATCTGAATGGGGCACAGGCCTGATTGCTGAATCTAGACCTGATCTGCACAAACGAATGCCATTTTCAGAATCTGTGACCTCAAATCTACCAGAATCAAGTGTCAGAACTCATGCAACCGAAAGTGTGTTCCCCAGTGTAAGAGTTGAGCTACACGAATCACAGCCATGGAACAAGGCTTGGTTCTGTAGTGCACTGGATGGCTGTGTGGTAGCGTGTGGGTAGACCGCAGCTGACAAATGCGCACAGAGGCGTCTGCATTGGCCGGCCAATGACCACCATTCATGTGGATTGTTTACATCGTAAATTGGGGGGTGGTAGTTAAAGCTGAATATCGTAGATAGGAAGATTGTAAATTGGGGATGCATACCTGTATATATACATTACTGTACAAATACAGTACTGTACTGTAATTGAATTGCAATTGCCTTTCTTCATAAAAATCAAATCAAATATATTATCAACCTGACTATATCTCAAATATTGTCCTCATTACACTACCTGTAAAACACCCAGTATCATATCATTGTGTGGAACATCAGGTTGAAGGTGCATAAAGGCCTCCACTGTCTGTAGGACATTACTGTGACCTCTGCGATGAGCTTCTTCATATGGTGAAGTATCCCAGCCATCTAATGTCACTTGAGGACTGGGCCCAAGGGTAGCCAGCACCTGCTCCACCTCCTCCTGCTCTCCTGATGCCACTGCATTCCACAGTCTCAGTGGTGCCTGCATAAAATGTGTGAGTTAAGAGCATTTGGGGCTTATCTATCTTCAAAATCATATTGCACAAATTCTCTGGAGAAACAGTACACTGAAATGAATATGGCACATTAAAGTTGACATAATTTTGATTGGGATGCTTGTATCATTTCATGTTAATATTAAATAAAAAACTAATAGCTCTGAGTGCTTCCATCAGGTAATAACATCTAACCCACACAAGTGTGAATAATGGACATAAAACATTGATGATAATGATAAAGGATTATGAAAGTCCAAAAGAAAGTACAGTATTGTACTCCCAAAATACTGTAACTCTATAGTAAGTAAAACAATATACAGAAACATATTCTCCCAACAAGATATTCAAACTGGTATTCGAATTATGTAATTAAATCAAACTGACTACAGTACATGTACGGTAAAGGTACAGTATGACTTTTTATTTTAATCATGGTTACTTATGAAAGGATTTAATTTTTGTCATTAATACCAAGTGTTGCACATCTTCTATTGTGAAGAGAAATAAAGTTGAGAACAACAAACAAAAACCTATCTTACTGCAGATCTGGGGTCATCAGTATTGATCAGAGAGACAGACCTCATCAACATGGGTCGTCTCTCTGGCTGCAGCTGGATCTCCACATCTTCCTGCATAGATTCTGATATGAGGTGCATTCCTCCGAGGTATTTCTATGAAAAAAGAAAAGGAAAGAAATTGCACTGTTCTCAGGAATTCATAATTAATAAGTACTGTACCAATTTCTTATGCAATATGATACAGTACTGTATACATTTTATTCCTCATATTCATACATAGCAACTTTCTTATAGAAACTGCAATCAATGAATTGCTTTGTATTTTTTTAATAATGCCAAATGGCTCTCATAATACAGCACTGTATAAGGACACTTTTTAGGCGATTCTATGTCAAGAAACAACCTCCATAATATCAACCAGGACTGATTTATTGATCTACTGAAATGTATCAATCAATATTCCCTCCCCATTTTACCATCCCGTGAAGAGAGGGGATGGAAAACAGATACCACCCCTCCCACTCTGAGGTCTAGGAAGTCTTCTGAGTTTGTCTAATGAGCACCATTCATATCACTGTAGTTGTTAGATATATTCATGGATGAAGTAGTAAGAAAGGTGACAGTAAAGGTGACAGAGAAAGGTACAAATTTGATGATAATGATTTAACTTGCAGATGATACTGCTCAAGTGAACAGTTTGAAGGAAAAGTTGTAAATACTAGGGAAATGAGTATAAGTTTATACGTAATGTGCTAAAAAAGATGAAAAGGGAAGCTGGGAAATATAAATGGTAGCTTAGCTGGTGACAAAAAGGAGGAAAGGAGTAGGTGAGGTGCTTCAAATACCTGAGAGAAGAGATAGTACGAGGAAAGAGGTGCTTCAAATACCTGAGAGAAGAGATAGTACGAGGAAATAGAAGACAAAATTATGTAACCTTGAATCTGATCAATGCAATTCTATTATTTAAAGTACCGCTTCCAACTTTTTTAATTTAATAGTCTATTTTCACAATAAACATGATTTTGCTTAGGCATTCTTTAATACTTTAGGTTTTGGTAATCTTTGGTTTAATCTAATGATGCAGTACAGTATTTAAATAAAGCAATGAATAAATTTCACCAATGACATTTTCTCACTCATTAAAACCAGGACTTCTTACTACATACAGGTGTTGCTGGTTTAGTTATGTTTATATACTTAAGGGCATTTTTTCAGTACAGTACTGTAAGCATGATTTTCCTAGAATAGTTTTGATACTGTACCAAAAAACTTGGTAGTAATTAGTGTGAAAAAAAAATTACGAGTTAAAAGTAAAGACTTGGAGACAGCAATAGCCAGGTCCACTGACAGGCCCAATCAGCTACTCTGCAGACTCAACCTACATTTATCTACGGTAGCTAATGCAACTTATTCAGCTTTTATGTGTTTCATTACCACATTTGTTATAGTTGTCAGTTTAATATACAGTACAGGGGTTTTGGCATAGACTCATTGCCTGATACTGTAGCAAGACATAGCAGAGGTATGTGAAAATGTACAGTTTTCTCACATTCCTAGTTTCCTCACAAACACATTTTACATAATGAACTTATACTTACACACACACACAGCTTTTCACAATCCTATATTACTGACAAAGTTTATTGAATATCTTTATCCTTGCATTCAAAATAAAGTACCCAGATTATACGACTTCATACTTACGTACAGTGGGATCCACAACCTGTATATCATATTTTGAAATCCTTGTTAACCCGAGTCATGGGAAAGAGACAATGCAGTAAATGTGCTCAGAACACTGCACATCATCACACTGACAATTACTTACAAGATAACACAATAAGAAAATTTCCTCAGCATCTCTCCAATATGAATACTGTATGTACTGAATTTTTTTTATTATCTATACTTATTACTCACAATTCAGCTGAAATTCCATGAAAATTATACTAAAAATTTTTTTTTTCATTTTACAACAAAACTACAATTTGTTGGAATGCATATTGGTGGCTGAAGCTGACTGACCTCAATCTTTGGCCTGTGATAGTGTGAGACAACACACATGATGATGACAAAGACAAGGAGGATGGCCAGCAACACTGCTATAAACACCCACCAACCACTCCAGCCAAGGTCTTTGGGATGCTCTGCAAATGCAAATTAAAACATCAAAATATATCCACAATATCAAAAAGATAATTTTTTGTACATAGCCAGTATATATCCTAGTTAACCATGTGGTTATCACAACTAGTGATGAAGGAAGGAAGCTGTTGGCCAGTTCTTAATAATATTGTCCACAGCTACTGTAATTCACACCCAGCACTGTTCTTTCTCTCACTGTTTATGCTGGTAGACTGATGATGTACAGTACTTCTATATACTGTAGGTATTCAATCTACAAGAGTCAGTGAACTTTAAACTATAACCACTTGTGTTTATAGTGCAGTCTGGGTATACATTTTTCATCCTTTTAATGTTTTTGATGTCTCTAAGATGTCTACCTTCTATTGTTTTATAAGATGGACACAACATTGGACAGCCAGTGGTCCTGCCATATTCGTTGTTTATTTTGCGTTTTCCTTTCTACACTTAACTTTTGGTCTATCTCAGTGTGCCTACCCCTAAACATGCAACAGTGCAATTTCTGGAGTCGAGAAAACAAGAAAAAACATTAAAATGGGTGTTAAATTAGATTTCCATGTTGGAAAGTTGCTGCTGAAAAGCAGTTGGCACAGTGCTCCATGGGACTCACTCCAATACTTGTGAGGGCCATTCATGGCAATTCTGGGATTAGGACTAGTGCCACATGTGTTATACAGCCCAACCACCATTCATGAACAACAAATTGTTTGTTTCCACTTTTAAATGTGTATATGTATTGGAATATTTTTTGTCTACTGGAAAAAAAAAAACTCCCTAGAACATAATTCCCTCTAATTACAATATTTGAATTCATAAGAGAAAAATTTATTCACTTAAAAGTCAAGTTTTCCAGGATGTTAAGCAGGGAATACGTACGTACAATAACTCAAAAACTATGACACAAAACAGGAAGGATTTTGGTAACCCTACTGAGACAACAGGAGTCGCAGTGTTCATTCTGAAATTCATCGACCCCACTAAGTGGAGATAGTTTTTTAGTAATTGTACATAAAGAAACCTAACAAAACAATATAAGAAAAAATATCAACTTCAACTTTCAAATATCACCTAACATTGCAGTGCAATCCCTGGCACCTATCTCTGAAGCATCATACCCACTGGAATGATACAAAGTGATACATACAGTACTGTAGTTTTTATTAATAGTCAGGTAAAACAGTGGAGAGCAAAGAAGGTGTGACTGTTCTGAGGAATCATCAGCAGGAGACTAAAACATTATAGAGCAATGGCCTTAAAATCAAAGATGGCAGCCCAATGTGGTAGTACTGATTAGGTAGCCGAGTTCTAGTTAGGCCTCCTATATCTACAGGGCAACCGTTGCTTAATATTCTCCTCGTTTTGATGGTGATGGTTGAGGCAGGGACTGATGCACAGTTTTAAGAACAACCCCCAGCTGTCAAAGGGTGCACAGCATGATTCCAAGCCCCCCTCCCACCCCAAAGTGGCTAGCAAAGTAACAAGAGGCGCATGGGGGCAGGCATCAAATTATATAAAAATGCATAACAAGTATACAGTGAACCCTCGCTTTATGCGGTCAATTGAACCCATGGAGGCCCGCGTAAAGCAAGAAACGTGTAAAGTGAACAACATAACATATGGGATTAATTGAAATAGAGACCGGGCTGACCCCCAAACTCCACTTTTTCCCGACGCAATACCTAAGTTCTAGTAAATATAACATCTTAATTTTATGATGGTACACACACACAATTAATATTTAAGAGAAATAGAGAAATACAGTCCCAAGTTAATGTCCATTCAAATAATGGACTCGGCTCCCCCCCCCCTTCTTTCCACACTCGCTGGCTCCTCCCTCTCTGAGAAATGTTTGGGGGAAAACACTAGATTTTAAGGTATAGTAATAAATAATACCTCAAACTAAAGTTAGGATAATATAATTGACATTGCTGGATTCCTTGCAAGACCAGGAATATTTTGAATATACATGTCATATATTTTGCACAAAAGATAACATATTTGCTCTGAGTAAACAAAATACTTGCATTAGATCTAAAATTTGTATGTCTAATGCAAAATCTATGATGTTTATATTCAAAATGATCATCAAATTGTAAGAATTCCAGCAATGTAAATTACAGTATATTATGACCGGGTAATTTGTATGAATTTTATGAGCTAAATAAAAAATTATACTTCACCCTCGTATATGAGTAGATGCACCGCGTAAAGTGGGAATTCCGGTTCTGGCAGGGTACCGCGTAAATGTAGAAACGCGTAAAGCGGGGTATTACTGT
Source organism: Homarus gammarus (assembly GCA_958450375.1). Lineage (NCBI taxonomy): Eukaryota > Metazoa > Arthropoda > Malacostraca > Decapoda > Nephropidae > Homarus > Homarus gammarus. The sequence continues at coordinate 42,995 of CAUDMG010000588.1, forward strand.
ACAATACAGTATTTGAATAAGAGTAATATGAGTGTTTTAAAAGTCTTTTGTATGTAATTGCAAACAAAAAAGAAGTCTCAGCAACAACTTAAGACCTAATGTAAATGACTAAACCATTAATTTTTACCTGTGCTGGTGGAAGCAGGAGATGCATTGGTTACAGGAGAGGGAGGCAAAGCATCAACAATTGGCTTGCTGTGACTGGGCGGCAGTGCAGATATTTTCTGCAGGATGTAGAATGGATGCTGGTCCGGATTGTCTATCACCATGAATGTTGGTCTTGACACAAGTGATAATGATGCCAGCACCTTTGAGCCCTCCTGGTAAAGTGCAATCATGATGAAGAATATTTATTCTGTAAGAATACAGATTATACAATTATACCCCTGTACATATCGTATGTGTAAGTCCTTGCTTAACGTTGCTCCCCCACAACGTTGTTTTGTTATAACGTCGCTACTCTTTAGATACCCATGATTCGGACAACGTCCCGCCGATTCGGTATAACGTCGCCACAGACTATTTTGTACGGCGCATCACCTTCTCTCACCCAGTCAGAGCAGGAGCCACCCTCCGGGTCTCAGTGACTCGCCACCCTCCTCCTCTCCACTACCCACTACACACTCGCTCCACCTCCGCCCATCAGTGCGTACAGTACAAAATGATTTAGTTTATTTATCTTTTTGGATGTAAAATATATAATATTTTCTATAAAAATTACATTGAATTTCTGTATATGTAATGTATTTTATGGGACAAAGGGAGGCTGGGGTTCGTAACTCCCGTATTTTATCTATTTCTTATGGGGAAAATTGATTCCGTTAACGTCGCGGTTTTCAGGAATGGAACCACAACGTTAAGTGAGGACTTGCTGTATTTATACAGTACTATATATAATACAGTATTCATATTGGTCATTTCATGTAAAAACAATTTTAAACAATGCAAAATATATATAAAAACACTTAAATAGATAAAAACCTTTATCTTGCAAGATACACCATTTGTGATATAATCCAAGCAGTCCACAACCAGTGGGTGCTCATTAAAGGGTGGTAAAGGGTTGGTGGTGTTGGTACTGATGCTGTTATTGTCCCAGCCTAGAGTGAGAGTCCTTCCACCCAGTATGATGGTTGGCAGGATGTGGTGGTTGGAGTACACAGCCAAACAATGCCAACCTGACATGTTGGACAAGGGCATCACTTCTCTTTTGCCCTCTACACGCCATGACATTTTCCCTGTAATTTACATATATTTTTGCAATACCTGTACAGTATGCTGTAAACATTGAAATTACATAAAATTTTTGTGCTATGAAAAATATCACCACTGTCCACGAATGTTTTAATAACCAGAAGAAGTGACAGAATTAATGTACTGCACTAAAGGAAAAACACAATATATACCACCGATGAGTTTCAAGAATTATTATGAAGATTAAATGATAGTTTCATTAGCATTGTAATATATTTGAATTCAATCACTGCATTCACAACACATTTTATATTCTTATTTCATTTTCAATCCATCTAAATATTAACAATAAAATTACAACATATTCTGTATCCAAGAGTTTTCTTACAATTTAATTAAACAGGTGTTCTGTAGGCCTACCAGTATGACAGTTGATGGTGATGTTGCTGCCATAGATAACAACTTCCTCAGCAGGGTGGAATACAGGGTAGGTGATAAGCAGCCCAGATGGTAAAGCTGCATTGGTCAGTGTCACATTTTTACGGATTGATAACGTAATGTTGAGCCACCCCGAGACATCACTCAATGGTTTCGTCAAATCAAAGTTTTGGTAACTTTCTTGTTTTTTTACACTGATAAAGTTTGTGTAAACCTGTATTATGTCTTGCCTTATAGCTGTAGAATTCTCCAGGAAACTGATCTCAAACTGAAGACTGGGCATGTTATGGGTGATATTTGGGGTAACCCATGCCCCCACCACCACTTGTGACCATGCCCACTTTACCTTCCTGCTACTCGACACCACACAATCTGTAAAAATTGCAAGTACCCAATACAATATTTCATCACAGTCAAGAAAGAAACTCAACTTAACCTTAATAACAGGGAAACCCTAATAAAAAGATGCATTGTATTTTTCATCCACCTAATAATATAAAAGAATTCTGTTGGATTAAAATTTGTCAAATAGCATGTTAGTTTCCATACATGTGTTACATTATATAGCCAATTATAAAACTGTACAAGTGATGGTAGATGTGCAAAAGAAATTTAAACAAGAATAGTTCAAAGAGAAAAAGGTAGATGAAATGCTATATGTATTAGTACTATGGTAGAGGTCAGAAGCATGGTTGTACTGTATAAGGCTACATGCAATATGGCGTCCCACAAAACTGTCTGAGAAAACTGAAAATACCATCACTAGTGTGCTTCAGATTATATGAGATTATTATTAAAATCTTCAAAATGATGATAGAATATTGTAATAGTGATGGAAGTCACATCCGCATCCAGGGAGCATCCGCCAAATTTTCGCATCCACATTTAGAAGATGCGGATGATGCAGATTTGTAGAGCTTGGAATTTTTATAACACTTACTGTATACTGTATAACATGAATATTTATATAACACCATTATATAAATACTCATATTTTATCACACACACACCTACAGCAACAGACTGACCTATCGGGAGTTCAGGCATTTTTCTGATGGGCCAGAGAGCCAGTTGGGCTTAGATAACCTTAGTAAACAAAGAGGGTGCAACTTTATACTGTACAGCAAAATATTTTACCATTCTAACAGCACAATATTTGGCTTGAAATAATAAATCTACGCAGTTTTTTAAAGGCTCGGGAGTACTGTACTGTATTGAAACAGTATTCAAGTACAGTACAATATTGTATAGGAGAAATGATAAAATCTATAGAAATAAAAGCTTATTATCTTATTTCTTCAAAGAAAAAGCAATAAAAAAAAGTGTCTCCGTACAGTATATACGAAATAATAGCAGTCATACTTAGTTGGAAATTGTCAACAATATCAATTATCATTCTAGAAAAGTTCTAGAAGCATTGAAATTGCATTTAAAGTACAAAAATATGTTAAATAAAATATGAATTAAATCCCCCAATGAAGTAGGAATATACAATAAATTTACTTGATGCGTTGACAAGGGTACTTATACTTTGGAAAATTAGGTTTCATTTTGTATATCACATGTAAGGATAATTTAGGTTAGGATTTTTAGTAAATTTATAGTATCACACAGGTCTTTATTTCCATATTAAAAATTGGTTTTTCCTAGGTATTTTGATGAGTTTCAAACGAATTTGATATTCATTTCCACAGGAAATCACGTGTTTTTTAGATTCGCCCCCCGACATTCATAACGGAAAAAGTTCGATTTCTTTTTGGAACAAATAACAAATTATATTACCAACCAAGAAAACCTAACCTAACCTAACCCCTTGTTCATGCCCCAGCCGCTTAAAGAGCGAAGATGGTGGAAATATCATAGAAGAAAAATGTCTTAGAATTGTGTAAACATTACGAGATACATATTTTTAATATGGAAATAAAGACCGGTGTGATACTATAAATTCACCGGATTTTCTTACTGAAGAATATTAAGTAACAAAACATAGTTCCCCCTTTTGGCAGCGACTGTGTAATCCCCCTCCATAAGATAATGCCTAACCACGCCTTTGATTTACCCTTTCTCTGCCCTCTTTGCTATGTACAAACAATGTATAAAATTCAACAAATATACTCTTGTTTAGGTATACGCTAAGCCATTAGCATAAAGCTAAAAAAATAATAGCGTTTTATTGCTCTTTATTATCTTCGTCATGCTCGTTGGCCGGTATATATTGACGTATTTACCAATCTAATCAGATTGTTTATGCTCCCATTGGTTAATCCCCTTCATTTACAACAATATAACAAAATTCCTGACCTTGGTAAGTGAGTGCAGTGGCCGTTCCCAGCAGCAGCAGGAGAGTTGCTAAGTTGTAGTTCATACCTCGGCTTCAAGCGCCCCGCCGTCTACACCTGCAGGATCACACATGTCCCATATCCTCCCTTAACCCACATTTGACCTTATTTATATAATTTTTTTTACGTTTTATATTTTCAATGTCACAAATTAAATATCTAAAGACGGTATCAAGATGCTTGTCAATACGTTCATCACCAAAAATAGCCAGATGGAACTATTTCTGGAAATGATAATGACATAATGATTTAAATATAGTAAAAAGAAAATATACACGAAACCTGCTAATTAATATCATCACACCACAACAAATACTATGGCTTGTCACAATAAAGTAAAGTAAATTTCCTGTTTTCAGTCATTTAAATCATAAAAGTCTATAATATCCTTCGCTTTATCACCAGGGCAAATCCAGTCGATTACTTCACCGAACATGTGTTGTACTTCACTGTTTCAACAGCTAAGGCCTCAGAACAAACACTAATCCAGTTCATATATTAAACTGATACTGCAAAAACTTAAGAGATGTTTTTTTTTCCTCCAGAACAACAGCACTTCAGTAGCCTTCAACTAGAAACTTGAAGGGACCTATGGAATCTTTATCAGGCTCACCAAACGAGCTACCACAACACGGTCCTTATCTCCTCTGATAACATATGTAATGAATCTAATCGGTGGATTTTATCAGTAATGAACTCTCAAAGGAAATATTAGGCAGCTCTATACCCGCCTCCAGACCTACTAATGAATTCATACACTATGTAAGAAAACTGATTAATTTATTATACTTCCTTCAGAGTTGATATATAATCGAGGATTTTGGTCGATATATTTGTTACCTATGTGTATTCTAGATGAAGAAGTCAATCTATTGTAAATTATTCAATGAGATTAATTGAATGCAGGATTAAATGAAATACAATGTTTTACAAAAAAAAATGCACGATTTACTTATTCTAGCTTGCACAATATCTTATTAATGTGCATACGATTAAGTTTAGCAACACTATGACAATTTTTTTTACATAGTCATTTACCTCTCCAATAAAGCACTCGTAACTATTATTGTAACCGATCACAACAGTATGCAGAGGTCGGTGATGAGTTGTGATGCTGAGTATAATACCCCAAGTAAATATATCCTGGGCATTGGCATGTAATGTGAAATCCTGGTTAATGTAATAATATATTTCATGGTAAATATTGTAAAATATTCCGTAGTGACCATGCACGGAACTTTTAGGTCGATGCATCCTTCTCGGCTAAGGTTTCAGTTTCACTGCCAACTGGTTTTCGACCACAAGTCGATATTATTATCGTTTCAGTCATCCAGCGAAATTTAGGGAGCGGTTAGATTAGGTTACATTAAGCTAGATTTGATTAGTTTCAAGATCTAAATAGAGGGATGAAGGAAAGTATAGTTTTACCCACACATCTAGCTAGGTTTTTCCCATGGTAAGTGGTGCAGAGTCACTAGAATTTGACGTTCATTTCCGCTGGAATGAGTCGTTTTTGAATTATCACCCCCCCCCCCCTCCAACAATATGGGGGTAAAATACTAAAGCGAACACTTAACAAACTGTATGAGAGACGTGACCGACCGCCCAAGCGGCTAACGAGCCGATCAGTGGCTAAGTGATCAATTTATTGTCTTGCACCGGTCTTTCTTTCGCTGTTATTAATAAGTGCATTTCGTAATGTTTAGACAATTCTAAGACATTTTATTTTATGATATTTCCACCGGAAATTAAGGATAACTGAGATATTAATTTTTCAATAGTATTACTTTCGCTCTGTCACAAGATTCGCCTTGTCTTGTTCACTTTTGGCGGAGTAGTTACTATTGCACCGGTCTTTATTCTGACATTAAAAATAGGTTTCTCCTATGATATTTGATGAGTTTCGAACGAATTTTATATTCATTTTTGCCAGAAATCACTAGTTTTCAGATTACCTCCTTCCTTCCCCCCCAACAATCATAACGGAAAAAGTTTTTTCGAATAAATCACATAAATAAAATACCAACCAACCAACCTAACCTAACCGAACCAGGGGAGGGGCTCCCCTGGACCCACAACTTACCTTACTCTGAAAAAGAATCAGGTTCATCTGAGTCGTCAATGCACAGGTGCTGTAGACGCTTATGAAGTGAAGACGGAGGTAAGGAGCGACGTGTGAGCGGGTGTCAGAGTTCAGACTCCACCAAAAGTAAAGGCGAAACTTGTGACTGAGCGAAAGTAATAATATTGAAAAATTAATATCTCAGTTATCCATAATTTCCGGTGGAAATATCATGGAAGAAAATGTCTTAGAATGGTCTAAACATTACTAAATACATGTAAATAACAGCGACAGAAAGACCGATGCAAGACTATAAATTCACCAAAGTAAAAGTTACCTAGCCTGTAATAATATTAAAACTATAAAACTTACCTTATTCGTATTTTTGGTGTTTAGTATGTGATGGTGTAGTTTTCGGTGTTCAGATGAGGAGGCGACCTATACTCTAAAGCAATTTTTAACCTTGTTATAGGTTAGGTAAGGTTTTCACGAGTTGGTTTGGTGTTCTTTTTAGTATTTTACCCAACATTTTCCCAATACTTCAAAGCCCTGCCCACTTATTCATCAATCCTCCCAAGTAAAGATATGGCTGCTTGACTTCTCTTCTGTTTAGAATGAAATAAATGCAGGTCTCATTGGCCCTGAGGTTACTGGTACTGTCTAAGGTCAACGTAGATGCTTTGGTGAGGTAGTTCAAGGGACCTGTCTTACCAAATGTGAGTAACCAATTCAACAGGACACAATTGTTGTACTGCTCATTGTCTCATGGGCATTTCCTTGTAGGCTGTGGGACCAACTTGGGGTATCTGAAAGATATCCATACAAACTTAATCATAGGTCTAATCCAGCAAACATCCACCTACCTGGCGCAAAAAAAAAAAAAACGGTTATGCAAGGCCAATGATATGAAACAAAACCAACAAGTAAAATAACAAAATAACTATATAGGAAGTTTGCTCGATTCGAGAATTTAGCCGTTGACAAAACAACACTGTTAAACTTACAATTAATTAAATTACAATATACAGTTCTTAACCTAACCGAAACAGGATCACATAACAAGTGAAGACAGTTCTCACAATACAAATAACAATGTACTCATGATAACTCACCACTATGGAGAAGGTGAGACCCACAGCCGCCTACCATTCTGTTTAATCTGACTGGCTGTTCTCGGGAGTAGGGTGGTTAACCCAAACAGCAAACCTCAAATGAAGGAGTCGAAGCATTAAGATAGTCCAATGTGGCGACTCCTGTCAGTCCTCGCCACCCTTTTACTTAACCAATATATGGCGACTGTCATAACAAGGGTAACAATATTGATATCTGGGAATAAATGTTACGATGACCGCCTGTGGAAGTTGAGGATCCCATCAAATGGTGCTGTAGGTTATGTAGTTTTATGATCTAGACCTCCACCATTACCAAAGGGATACTGTATAATTTAATGAGGTTGCTTATAACTGTGACCACGTAATGCCAGAGGTTATGGGTTTACCTTCTTCTAGACACGTTAAACACAAAGAAGGAAAATTCTCACTGCTTTTCTGGAAACATGGAGCAGCTTACATAAGCAGGTGGTCACATGTATGTGACATTGTGGTTTAGAATTATCCAAAGATTTCATCCTCCAATTTAATGTACTCTTTGCTGAATCGCCCTATATAATCTTCATGTACAGGTATAATGATTAACATGGTAAAATGAGTAATCCCTAAACCGGTATTATGGCTTATTTAACCTTTAACTTAACTAAGTAGGTTGGAAAAAGTCTTTTAAAAATATTTGTTTTATTTTTCTTATACAAAAATAACGAACGACAAATCTTTTTGTCGTCACATGTACAAGTAGTAAACTAGTCATGAAATACAAAAGCAACGAAAGATAAATGTTTGATAAAGTTAAAAGCAATGATTACCGTATAGAATAATAACTAGATCAATTTGTACACAAGCGACTTTCAGCAGATCAGAGGTCATAAAATCCCCTAGAAACGAGTTGTGTATAACTAAGTTCAAGAGACAGCCATTTAAATATCACTCAAGACATTCATAATATTGTTTTTGCTAAATGTCTAACATCATCCATGGGGACGAAGAACAACATTTACTAAACATTGAAGGAACCGCAATATAGTATATGGAGAGTACTAGTATAGTCAATGGTAACGCACACAGGATGGCCCTTTAACGTCAAGGACTGGAGAGAATCTTCGGAAACATGTTTAATATTGACAAGTGACGATATCAAATGAGCAGACTTACACAATTCCCAACAGGGATCGAGTTATATGGCATATTCTTATTGTTGAAAATTTCATATCAGGAACGGATGCAAGGGCGATGAGAAAGCGTCTCGTCTTTCTGGAGGAGGTAAAAATTTGTTACTACCAAAATGGGATACAAAGGTGTCCTCCATGCAGTGTGCCTTCACGGGAAGTGCTCCCATTCTCTTTAAATTCAAAAGTAAATCACTTTCTGTTACTGCTAACATGGAGTGAATATGTTATGAATGAAAACAACGAGAACATATACAAGTCTCAAGCCTCAGATGACTCCAAAATTGTAAATGGACTCTTCATCTTCGAGGACAATCACCTAAGTGTTTTCGGTACACTGCACCACTTTATATATCTTGTATCCGTCCCTGCATACATACAGTGCAGTTAACTCTTAGCTGAAGGTTGGTGAGTACGAGATAAATGTATGGGGAAAAAAAGGAAAATTGGTGTCGACTATGTGGGCACTTACTTCTGCTGGAGATTTGAATTCCTTTAGTATTGAGACTCGCGACTCCACATTCTGTCACTGCTTTAAACTCTGTACTGACCTCACAACAAAGCCCACAAGTAAATAGTTTTCAACACAGCAAACCCTAAATATTATAAACTTAGGAAGAAAGTATACTAAGCTTACAACAAACTCCTTACGTGTTGTGAGCTTTCAAAATAACAAACCCACTTATGATTACTTTCTAAACTGAAAAATACAGTTTGTAGAAGGACGAGGTTAGAAGTGGTAGAGTGGGGGAGGTGATGGGTAGATATCTGTCTCGTGCGGTGCTGGGATCTTGAGGCTGAGTCGCGGTCGATGGTCGTCCCCCCTCAAGATCTCCACACTGTCACCGTCATGTTGTTCCTGCACGTCGTGGGCGAGGTTGGTACGAGACCTCTGGTTCAGGAAGTAGGTCCTGGGCGGCGCTGGAAGCACGTTTTGCCGTAGGTGGGTGGGAGTCTCATGTCGTGGATATAGGTGGGCGGGGGCATGTTTCTGTGTGCGTGAGCGGTGGGTTGGGCGGGATGTATAGGGTAGCAAGACAGGCACCACGTGGGACCTACCCAAGGTATGGAGGTAGGCAACAGAATCACTATCAGGGCTGTAGAGGGTAGTGTGGGAGGCGGGCTGGTCCTCACTGTTATATTGGTACACAGGGGTCGACGAGAGTACAGGTGCTGGCGTGGGATTCTGGAAGGTGGTATGTGGGGGTGTAATGGTGTGGGCGTTCGTAGCCTTAGTGGTGGTGGGGGTGCGTGGAGAGGTAGGGCTGTGTTGAGAATTAGGCGTGTGGGAGGAGATGGGGATGTGGGAGGAGGATGGCGCGTGGTAGTTATTGTTGTTATTGTGGGAGAAGGAAGGTTTGATCTTGGACGTCGCTGTGCTCCTGAATCCATTGTCTGTCATGTGGGCGTTAGTCACGGGCGGGTAGGGAGTTGTGGTGAGTGGGGCTGACGTGGTAGTAGGTTGCTGCACTATTTCATGTGTCGGGGTGTAGGTGGGGAGGGTAGTGGTGTGGGGAGGAGGGGCCAAGGTTGAGGCTCGCCCACGCTCTACAACCAGCCTGAATGGGTTGGGGGAGACGGTGGCTACGTGCTCATGGAAATGTAGCTTCTGGTCGGCTGGGGAAGCGTGGGGTCGCTCACGGCTGGAGTGGTGGGTGGTTGGGTGTGGGGGAAGGCGGGACCGTGTAGGGGGATGGTCAGGGACTTGAGGCACGTTTGGATTTTGGGTGGAGAAGTAGCCAGTGTTGCGGGGGCCTGGGTGAGTGGGGTGGTGGGGTGAGGGGCGCGGCACTGGACCCACAACACTCGGCCCTGATTTCCTGACCGGTGGTGTGGGCGCGGGGGGCTCAGGAGGCGTGGGCGTGTTCTCCTCGCCCTCGTAGTTGACCTCTGCCCTGAAGCCCTTGTCGTCGGCCACGTAAGTCACCACCTGCACTCGACCGTCAGGCAGCGCCACCTGAGGAGTCATAGTGAGAAATATGTGAGTTCATAATGACCCCCACTGTGATCTTGTGGATTTTGATACTCTCCTACATATAGAAGTGGTGCTTTAAACGCTCACATGGTACTATACAACGATTTACATGAAATAAGATCATCCGAATCAATTTGCTGTTATCTGATGAGCACAAAATCATAGAAAGCTAATAGTGAGCCACAGTCTGCCCCCCCCCCCCCTTACTTAAAATTGAAATACTTTATTGACTATAAAACTATTACATCAACAGGACAGGGTAGTATACTACTCCCACCCTCACCTTCCCCCTTTACTAATAATGTGCACGCGCATAACAATGTCAACGCCCAGCCTGGCTGAAAGGTCCCTTCATTCCTCGCTTTGTTAGTCCCGAGATAACAATTATTATAATCAGTCTCATAATACTTATATAATTTGTATTCATCTGTGGAATAATTTTTGTGGTTCTAACCTAACCTAACCTACACCTAACTTGACTAAAAAAAGTGGTCTCTGCTCTAAGGACTGCCCATTAGGATTAATGAGTCGTTAGAGGAGTGCACCGAGCTCCCAGGTGATCCCCTCGTTTTCACGCTTGTGCATTATTAGCAAGAGGAGCTCTCAGACTGCCAAACCGGCAACATAAATGTACAACACTTGAAGCGAAAATTCCTGGCTTGTGATTAGCGTTTAATAATACGGCTTGGCATTGGTAGAGACCTCTGGAAAATTTGTCGCTCCCTAGCTCCTGCTCACACGAGGAAGGGGAAGAGGGTCCATTACGTGTAAATAAAATCCCTCACCAACGACTGACTGGCACTTGTGACGACCCCCAGCCGTGGTGACCAATAAGTGGGGAAGACCTGGGAAGGAAAGCCGAAGCTCTTAACCTTTGCTTATCTTAACTGGTCTAAGTGTTCTGTGGCAGACGACTAGCACTTGCCAATAATCAACTTAACAAAGGAGGAAAGGTTGTGGGGGTGGATACAATTCACTAGTCTAGTATATCCCTGGACTTAATCGTGGCAAACTTGTGAGGGTCTCGGGAAATCTTCTTAACCCTTTAGAGAGCAATACAGTCTTCAGGTAATTCATTCTGGCGATTTTATTTCACTGAGAGCAACCCCTTTCATCTAAAGGGTTAAAGGAGCCTCTTTTTCCAATTTGATAGACCCGATAAAACACATTGTAGGATCCTCCGTGCCTGTAGGACTCACCTTATAAGACCCGCTGACGGTGCGACCATCCCTGGCTTCGTAGCGAGCATGGTAGTTGCCGGTATCCTTAGATTCCACGTTGTAGCCGTACTTATACTGGTCAAAAATCTGCCGGTGACGGGGATATATATTAATTATTGTGGCTACCTTAGTGTATACCAAAAAAAGATACAAACACAAAACCAAAACAACTCCGTTAGATGACACCTGCCTGAACAGAACTAAGAAATGTTAGAGAGAGAATATTTGCGGTTAGATTACACACACACACACACACACACCGTTTGGGTAACTTACGGCGGACCTCGTCTTAATGAGCATTGTCTAGTTGTTAATGACAGAATATCATGCACAATGCTGTATACACATTAACCTTACGTCTTCAGTCAACAACAAAACAACATTCTTGCCTTAATGACATCAACATAAAGAAGTTCTCTCTATTGATTTTAAGGAGACTGAACAAGTGTCTATAATTCTCGTGACAATAATCAAGTTGTAATTATGATGTGTTGTCGTTGTTCTATTGTTATTACTTATTTATGATATTTAATATATTATAGAGTATAGAGTTCTAGACGAAGGACTCCGAACTGTGTGTTAAATTTTTATCTACCTGGGGGATAATAATTGAGACAAAGTTGGGTGGGCTTATGACACCTTTTGGTTCATGTTCGTAATTATTTTCGATATCACTTTGACGGAGTAAAGAAGCTAGTTAACCCCCCCCCCCCCCCCCTCCAGTGTTCTTGGGGAGTTTACCCATTACCCGGTGTTAATGCTAGAGAAAACAGTATGTATGTTTAGTAGAATCACTGGATAAAGAACCCCGGATGCAGTGATGAGACAAGTTTGTATCATCAACACAATAACACTTAATGAAAAGACTTCCCACAGAAACACTCTGGCCGGACGGTAAAAGTAAAGCCAATAGAGGAAATAGACTTTATATCCATGACTTAACAGAAAGACAAAGTGATCTCTCCCGGTGTGTGTGTGAGGTCCGGGGAGCTTTGTTTAGGTTTTACACTGAAGAAGATAACATAAGATGGGTATAAAAGTAGTGGAAGTTTTATAAATTTATTTTTGCGGTTTGTTTTTGTTCTGTAGCCCCTAATGTTAACACGGGACCAGGAGCCTTGTTTCTGTGTAGGTGCAGAGTGGCTGATAAAAAAAAAGTTTCATGCCAAAATAATTATTTGGAAAAAGTTGCCAGCAGAAGTTAAAGTTCAGGGTAAATTGTGGTATAAAAACTTCCTTAAAACATTCCAGTCACCTCTATCATAATGCCGGGGAGAGAGAGAGAGGTGACAAGGGTTTGAATGAGCTATGAGGAATGAAGTTTACGAGTGTTCCTTTTGTCACCAGATTGATCAACAATTCAGTTTTCACCATTGCTTGTATCTGTCCAAGAAGATGGAATGTCATAATACATTGTGGATGCTTAAGACAAATAACGATAATTCCAGCAAAGTAAGAGTTGTTTAAATGATCTCAATTTCAGGGTTTAAGAGAAGATACACAAGATAAAGGCAAGTTTTTGTAGGATTAAAATAAGTTAAAACAGATTGCATAGTTTGGGAGATTCATGACTAGGCTGGCCGGGATAGATGATACCAGAACGGATTAAGATGAATTGAATATATAGTTAAAATTTAAGTATAGATTAAGGTCATTACCAGGGAGGAAATTTGTGTTTTAGTAAGGAATAAAAAAAATAATTAACACCTGTAATGAAACTGGATCGTGTTTGTGGGTGACCCGGATATAACACAACTTTTACAATAGGGTTAGAGGTGGTTGGAAGTTTTAGCTGAGTAACCGAGGTTGATTGCTAGCTTCAGTGACGTTTCATACATTATAATTATCTATCATCATCAGACTGAATTGGTGAAAAGTGACCCGATAAAAAGAAGTTCACTCGACAGGTAGTATTTAAGTGGATAAAGTAAAAAAACAAAAACCGTTCTGCGTGTGTTAGTGACCTCAGGAAACCTCGGCAGAAAGCAGATTTACGGAGTAGATAGAGTCCAACGATGATTTACCCTAATATGGCATTCTAATGAAGAGGATAAATGACACTTCGTCTTCCCCAACTCTGGAAGGTTCGTGGAAAAACTGACTCGTTCTAACAGCACTCTGAGGTTTTAATTCTGGCGTTGCGAGTCGACTTGTATTTGTTCAATGTTTTATTAGTAAACGTGGAGAAGACATTACTCAAATGAATAACAGTTGGGTATTCTTTATTTTATGTTATATCTGTGTACGCTATAAAGAGCTACTGTAATCATGTGTTACGATAGTTAATACTTGATAAAGCACATTAAGGAATGCCTTTGATCTTCGTAGGTACAAACTCTCTCCCCACTTTCTGCTACAGTACCTTTTACTCTCTCACTTCTTAGGCAGAGGCGAAAGGGAAACGGCTACTTCTGTGTATGGCATCCCACTAAAAGGTCATAAAATAAAGTATTGGAAACTTCTGGAGACTTTAACAGCTGACGGCACAACACACGCTACACCACCTGTCTACCTTCTCTATAACAGTACAACTCAACCATTGATACATGAATAAATTAACACACAGAGAAATGGTAAAACATCTTATAAACTAAAGACTGATGTATGTGTGTGTGTGGGGGGGGGGGGGGCGCAAATGAAAATCAGGTGTCACTGTCAAATCTATGCCCCGAAGGTGTACCGTATCCTTGCTATTCAATGTAAACATCTTCTGGTTTAAATTACAATCAACAAGTCTTTCAAAAGCATTCTATATTATCTAAAGTATTAGACTAAAAAAAACAATCACTTCACCAGAAAGACCTCAACACACACACACTTCCCGCCACGACCACCGACCGTCACACAAGTCGAGTTTAACACACAAACGTTACCACACCGTCTGCTGTCCATGTTTACTAATTAGTCCAATAATAGAAATTAAAATGAATGTAGAATGTGTTTATGAAGCTGAGTGCGTGACTCCTCCCCGTCATCAGGCCGTAAATATATCCGAGTGAAGACTAGTGGTACAGTACTTGGTGGTATTGATTATTATTACTGGACTATCAGCGTACATTAAACTGTACTGACTTAAACTTAAACCTTCTCCTCTGGTACTTGTAAGGAATGAAAAACTGTCGCAATATTATACACATTAACAAATGATCTATTAACAAATAAAATACATACTGTATCTTATATTGACTTGAAATTTTGGTTGTATATGGATGTGTAATGTGTGTATATTGTTGAATGGAATAACGCCAGTCACATATTTAAAGCTGCTTTCGACGTGTAGTACATCTTAAGAGTACCGCTTGGTCACCCTTACATCTTAAGAGTACCGCTCGGTCACCCTTGTCTAATATGCAAACAAAGATGACCGCATCCCAACCTTGAATTGTTCCCATAATTTCCCACTTTCTACAAATTACTGTTACTTCACACACACACACACTGTCCATACGTTACAATGCATCTCCCTTCTAACACACTTAATGACCTTGAGTAATTACCACAATTAGGTATGATAATAACCTTGAATCATTACCACAATTAGGCATGATGATAACCTTGAATCATTACCACAATTAGGCATGATAATGAACTTGCGTAATCAACATCGGTGGGTAATTTCTCATAGGCCCCTTTTTAAGACAACTGTATCCCTAGTTGCCTTCATTAATATTTTCTATTATTATTTTTCCGGATAATATTTAGGTTTAATGTGTTGTTCTATAATTTGGTTCACTGTGAGCTACGTTTCAGTCTTCTTGGTAAATATATTTGACCTAGACACCATAATTCTTTAACCCGACAAATGTTTTAAAATCTAACACAATATAAACCTTCTGGCTAAATTAGTAGTAAATCTAGGTCAAGGAGATTTAGCTTAGTTACATAAGTTATGGAAAAAAAAAATATGACTCTTCATCCGGACATTTTTGGCAGCATTTCTCTACACGTCACCACCGGCCACTGTACCGGACACTCACTCTTTGCCGGACACCACCACTAATTCCCCGGCAATTAGCATAACCTACAACTCAGCAGTTCATCTGTGGTCACCCTCGAGACTCATAAATAAACCACAATTTGGTGAAACATGGCTATATATTGTTGAGATGTTTTCGTTAAATACCGACAAAAATAAATCTTGTGTGAAAGGAACAGTAAAAAATAATTCCAAGGAAAAAAAAAGTTGGATGACGTTACATGGTGGGAAGAAATATTGGAACGTGTCTTTACTTTAATAAGACTTAACAACAATTACAAGTTAACGATTAAAAAAAATGGTACTGAAAGAAGCCCAAGAAAAAAGAGTGAGGGAAATAATTAAATATAATTGTCAATGGATAAATAAACATTAGTCAATACTGTTTACGTGATTCTCGGGGAATTAAAAATGCGTCAGTTAAAATTTTCTATAAGATATCAAATTATTTTATAAGGAATCAAGTAAATACAGAATATCTAACTTTGCGATAACTATAAAAAATAAATAAAAATAAAAATGCACGATCTTGAAAACTACACAAACAGCAAATCCCCAAATATAAAACAACAGTATTCAACCAAGGAACAAATTTCACACTTTCACTGGTTGTAATTTGAAATGAGAAGAGAGGTAAGGTGGTGACAGCGTTAAGATACAAAATACAGAAAGAGAAGCAGACGGACACTAAAACAGATTGGAAGACAGACAGAGACAAAGAACATATACACAAACAAAATACAAACGAAAAACAAGAAAAAGCGATTAACCTCTTGTAATATAGTGATTGTTTGCTGTAAGGCGCCAATAAATGCGGATTATATCACCGAGCAGCAGTCGAGGGACACACATCATAGGCAAGAGTCAAAGATACTGGAGATGAATATGTATAGTTGTACTAGGAGACTATAATTATTGTGGGTCGGAAACCGTTCGTAGTTAAGCATAAGGAGGGCAGCCAGATTTATGAGAGCTCGTGTTATGTCATCACAACCCCTTCCCCTCTAACTCACTATTAAGAAAGTGACATTTTTCCCTGTAGAAGAGAATATGACTCTAATAATAGTGTATCAATAAACCTTGCCACTGACGCATCTAAAACAACTCAGTGGTTTGTCATTACTTTACCCCACAAACTGTTCACAGTATTTTCTGAATTTTTTTTTTTTTTCGTTTACCTCTTCAAACTTTGAAGGGGAAGGAGGCCGATGTTTCGTTTAATATCCCCATCATTAATCTTCTCATATCATAAAGTTACCCACGGCCTGGCTGGTATATGACAATGAACTAATGTACGGAAATTTAACTTTGACTTCCCTAAATACAGCTTGACACTGAAGTTCAAGTTCATAGTACAGTATATGGATTATAGTGTATAACATTCAATTTATACAATATCTCGGCCTGGGCAAGTTGAACAAATCTTCCGTCAGTTCTCAAAGCTTCATGCACCTCTAAGCCCCCTGAGTCGAGATGTGGGAACATACAGTGTCTCACTTATGCTTTCATAATGATACCGGCTAAAATGAAGTCCATAATGCACCGAGATATTACCGTAACTTGGCACATTTACTTATCCACGGCAGCCAGGAAATGATTAGCACATACCTGTACAGTAAGCTACTAAACCCGGGACCAAGGGAGTGTGAGCGAGGCGCCCTCCCGTGTGTGGGAGACCATAACAAGGCAGCAACATGATCCACTTTCACCGCTTCCCGCACCACCGCCCGCCACCCTCACCCACCTTACCAACCCATAAACAAAACTCTCGCTTTCTTCTTTTTTCGCTTGGAAAAATTCATATTGTGGTATTGGTGATAATTGTTTTGTAGTGGGTTGATGCTCATTTGTTTTGTGATGTTCTCACGTGTATATATATATATATATATATATATATATATATATATATATATATATATATATATATATATATATATATATATATATATATATGTGTGTGTGTGTGTGTTTGTTTTATAGAGAATAAAATCGCATGTCTCTGATATTGCAGACGTTATTGCAGGTCTGTAAATATAAACATGCATGTTTACAAGCAAATATCCACAAAGAGTAACTTGCCAGTATATGTAACAGCACCAAGAGTGAGATTCTGTAAGTCCAGACTTAACCATCACTGGAATATATTCAGGCATATTTAAAACTCCATACATGCCCAGTACAGGTACTTGTCAAGAGTGCGTAACAGAGAATTGACCGAAAGCCCGACCGGCTACTAAGTTGTTAAGTGGCGAAGATAAAGTAAATCGCACAGTGTATACCAGCGGCGGCGTAAGACTACAGAGCTTGACGCAATTCTCTACCAACACACAGCGACGCCTCACCATCGCCGTCACTAATTCCCCATAATAATGTTTATGTGTTGCTCAATCACCTTAACTACTGTGACGTATTTTTTAAGAGTAGTCGAACTCACCCTAGCTACAGTTGATTGTTAATTTCCCAAAAGGGTTATAAATTAACACGCCATTAAACTGTGGGCCATGAAACACCTCCATATTCCTTGATCAATAATAAAACAAAACTTCCAAACTCACTCGCGTCTTTTATTTATTTTATTGTTTCTATGAGAGGCATTAATGGATAGAGATAGTCTACTAATACACACTTATTTGTACTTGATAAATGATCAAGTCGGTGTACAGTCGCTGTCTCCATTGTGCATCACCACCGTATAGGTCCATTATCCCTTAAGCTAAATATTTCGCAAGTCACTTATATTTCACGTAGCTACAAGAGTCCCGGACAAACATTTCCTCTAGCGATTAGTGGCAGTCCTTTTTTTTCTGTCATTGTTACCGAACTTACAAATGTTCACAAGTATAATTTTCCCTTTCTGTCTTTGTTCCTTAAGAGAACTACGCCATTACAGGTTAAATTAATTCTTCCATTGTTACAAGATTCGACAAGAAGAGTTGATTTAACGCATATTGTTCATTGTTCGAGGGTGCCCAAGTCTTCACTAAGGTGTCCGCCATATAATGCATCAAACACTACTTCATGTGTTCACAAGTTCATCTAAACAGCTACACTACCATTTACCTTTTAGCTTCATGACTGATACAATATCCCACATAATAGATACGAAGATTTTGTGTTTAAAATATAATTCAATTTTAAATAATCAACTTGACACCAAAAGGTACACTGCGTTAGGACGGTGCTGTAGTATATTAAACGGAAACATTATCTGTTCAAAGGACTCGTAACTGTATCGCCATCAACCGTACAATTATCAATTTCTTTTCATCTCAAAATATTACTCTTCTTCCTCTCGTATTTTCTTCGCTGTATCACCTAACACTAGAATATCGTCTTTACACACTTATTTATAAGCACACACACACACACCACTTCTAATTGTGTATAAGTAATAACTATGAACATAACTTGTTATCTGCCGGGAGCGTGAGTGACCGCTTGTTTGTGTACCGTGCAAGATGACCTTAGATCAGGTAAAGCCTCATCCACCTGGTCTGAGTTTTACCAGCTAATGTCTGTCACTACTTACATACAACAATATCAAGAGTAAGAATATGTCTGAATAAAACTCCCACGGTACTGGCGACATATGTGTTATTGAAGCAAAAAAATTAATACTGAAACGCCACAGACAAGATGTGAGAATACTTGATATTGTCTATAATAATCTAAATAATAATTACATTGAATTCATGACAGATACACGACCGCATATATAGGCAGGTGTAGTAAATGACCTGAGAACTGGCATTAATTAAGACTAGGTCACTGAAACACAACACCTGGCATTAATTAAGACTAGGTCACTAAAACACAACACCTGGCATTAATTAAGACTAGGTCACTGAAACACAACACCTGGCATTAATTAAGACTAGGTCACTGAAACACAACACCTGGCATTAATTAAGACTAGGTCACTGAAACACAACACCTGGCATTAATTAAGACTAGGTCACTGAAACACAACACCTGACATTAATTAAGACTAGGTCACTAAAACACAACACCTGGCATTGATTAAGACTAGGTCACTGAAACACAACACCTGGCATTGATTAAGACTAGGTCACTGAAACACAACACCTGGCATTAATTAAGACTAGGTCACTGAAACACAACACCTGGCATTAATTAAGACTAGGTCACTGAAACACAACACCTGACATTAATTAAGACTAGGTCACTAAAACACAACACCTGGCATTGATTAAGACTAGGTCACTGAAACACAACACCTGGCATTAATTAAGACTAGGTCACTGAAACACAACACCTGACACTAATTAAGACTAGGTCACTGAAACACAACACCTGACATTAATTAAGACTAGGTCACTAAAACACAACACCTGGCATTGATTAAGACTAGGTCACTGAAACACAACACCTGGCATTAATTAAGACTAGGTCACTGAAACACAACACCTGACACTAATTAAGACTAGGTCACTGAAACACAACACCTGACATTAATTAAGACTAGGTCACTGAAACACAACACCTGACACTAATTAAGACTAGGTCACTGAAACACAACACCTGACATTAATTAAGACTAGGTCACTGAAACACAACACCTGACACTAATTAAGACTAGGTCACTGAAACACAAATGACACCTCCATGTTATCTAATTCAACTAATAAACAACAATACAGCATCAATCTAACAGTGATACGATTCAAGGTGCTGGATCTCAGAATGATAACAGGTAACAATAGTATTCAGCATCAGTATATACTTGTCACGTAGCGAGGGAGGAAATAGTAGGAGTCGTAATGTGTGAGGGTGACACTTGGTGTATGTAGCCTTCACCCACAGTGTGTTATTATACCCGACACCTCCAACAGGGTGTGGCACTGAGGAGGGGCGGGAGGTAAGGAGAGGAGAATGTGGCACTGAGGAGGAACGTAGATGGAAGAGGGCATTTGAGGGGAGGAATGGGGAAGATAGGGGTCATAGGCGAAGGGGGGTGAGAGAAGGAGGGGGAATGTGGGGAAGGGAAGGATGACGACGAGATGGAGAGGAACACATGGAACGGGACGGGACGGGGTGGAGTGAGGAAGGAGGAAAGGAAGGAGGGAGGTGATGACCCTCAGGTAGCGAGGTATAATTAAATCTACCTGTGTGAGTGAGATGGATGTGTCGTCTTCTGTTGCTTCTTACCACTCTCTCCCTCTCTCTCTTGCCTCACTCTCTCCCTCCTTCTTCCTTATCTCACAATATCACCCTTATTCTCTCTCTCTCTATCTGTCTCTCTCTATCTGCCTCTCTCTCTCTCTCTCTTCTACGTCCCCTTTCTTCTCTTTCAGTTTCCTCTCCCTCTTTCTCTTCCCTTCTCTTTATTTCCCTCTTTAAATACCCTATCTCTCTCTCGTTTTCTCTTTATTAGCTTTCTTTACCTTCCCCGACTTCCAGATGAGGCATAGATGGTCTTGTTAGCTCGCGTGTGGTGCAGTGTATTGATCCACAGTCAGGTGTTGAAAGTGGTATTGATATATAATCATCCTTTGTCGTTATTTATGACCTCAAACCTAAAAAAAATACAACCACAATAACAGGTAACTTAAACCATGACGAGTTACCTCCCTTCCACCCCACCCATTCTATCCCTGACCCCTTTCTACCCACCCATTCCCCTTCCATCCCACCCATTCTATCCCTGACCCCTTCCTACCCACCCATTCCCCTTCCATCCCACCCATTCTATCCCTGACCCCTTCCTACCCACCCATTCCCCTCCCCACCCCACCCATTCTATCCCTGACCCCTTCCTACCCACCCATTCCCCTCCCCATCCCACCCACTCCCCTCCTAAGCTGTCGGGATGTGAAAAGATATATATTTTTTAGGGGGAGTTGAAGTGATGTTGATCTAGGGAGTCTATTAAAAAAATCTACACCACAAAAACAAAAAAATTATATTGTTTTGTGATCCTAAAAAACGTAGAAAGTGTTGTTAAAATGCTGAGGAATTTAGAATGTCTCTTTTTGAAGTATGTAAGTTAGTGAATGTTCTATTATTAGTGAGTTAAAGAAACAAACTTAGAGAGAATATATATAGATCAAGGTTGTGGAAGATTGAATTTGGGAAAAGTAAGAAAAGCGAAAACATTGACAATATAATTACAGAGATAAAACGGAGAAATTGTCCTTATTAATTTATGAACTAATGGTATATATTAGATGCAATAATTACACATAAAACATTACAGAAAGGAAATGATATGTTTTGGAAATGAATAAAAAATCGGTAATTGCATGTCGTAGCTGAGTTAGGAAATGATTGAACACTTTTATGGATAACTACTTGTTTATTATCTTTTATATATGTTAACTATTTTCTGGGATATTCAAGGTTGTTATGGACTATGCTGTGGGGAGAGAAGAGAGTAAAAATATTGCCTGTATCACCTAAGAGCAGGGAAGGGCACACCAGGGAGTTATATAGATGACGAAACTCTACATCAAAACCTCAACAAAACAAGACTCACTTACCCCAGGCTTGTCCTCATAGTCATCATCTAGATACTCCTGGCTGTCCTCATCATACGCTGGTTCTGGAGCATAGACTGGTTCCTCATCATAAGCTGGTTCTGGAGCATAGACTGGTTCCTCATCATACGCTGGTTCTGGAGCATAGACTGGTTCCTCATCATACGCTGGTTCTGGAGCATAGACTGGTTTCTCATCATACGCTGGTTCTGGAGCATAGACTGGTTTCTCATCATACGCTGGACCTGAAGCGTAGACTGACTTGGGAGCATATCTAAAATCAGAGGCATAGATCGGCTCCTGGTCATATACTGGATCTGTGGTACGAACAGGGTCATGATCATAAGCTGGTTCTGTGGTGTAGACAGGTAACGAGGTGTACACTGGGTCTCGTGGATCATACACTGGGTATCGTGGATCATACACCGGCGCTTGTGGCTCATACACTTGCTCAAATGAATCATAGTCTTCACCCTGAGGAGCATAAATCACTTCAATGCTGCTGTGAGGTGTTGTGGTCAGTGGATCCAGAACCACTTTCTTGGGCACCGGTGTGTACTTGGCCTCGGTCACCTGCTCAAACGCGGAAGGTTCGGTCTCGAAGTAATATGGTTCGGATTCATATTGTTCGCTGACGGGCGATTCTGAAACCTTGGGTTCGTAGAGGTTTGGTCGGGGACTATAACTGGGTGAATCATCTTCATACACTGGCGATTCAGGTTCATAGCCAAGTTTATCATGGTTATAGGATGGTGGTTCGGGTTCGGGTTCATAGTCATGTTCGTAACGCGATGGTTTAGGTTTATAGACAGGTGAGTCAGGTTCATACGAGGGTGGTTCGCGTTCATAGGTTGGGATTCGAGAGGTGGTGTAAGGCGTGACGGTGGTGGACTTTGCCTTCAATGTAGACTTCTTCCGAGTGAGGACTGGTCGGTAACGGAGTCTTTTGTCTCGGTGAGGGGCCTCCGTGGGCGTGGGCGTTGTCGTGGGCGATGGCACGGGTATGGGTGTCAGTCTCCGTGGCAAAGGTCGATTTAAGACTTTAGCTACGCCTCTCCTTCGTGCCGTCAAGCCTCTGGTGCTCAGCGGAGTAGATTCGAGCTCTACAGACTCGTCTTCGGTACTTTTTGATTCTTCGTCCTTAATGTTAGTCTTCAGGCCCCAGCCTCCTCGAATTTTCTTGTAGCGTTCTCTGAGCTTCGAGGCAGCAGTGAAGGACGGGAATGATGATCTGGAGGTGGTGCTAGTGGAAGATGATATACTGGAGGTGGACATAGAGGTACTGGTGGAGGTGGAGGTGAAGACGGTGGGCTCGGAGGAGGTGGTGGGGAAGGAATACGTAGGTGCGGGTTTCTCAGTGGTGACTAACTGTGGTGTCTCCTCCACCTGAGGGATGGAGGGAGGCGTAAATAGCACTGACTGCAAAAATGACAAAGAGTGAATAATTTACCCGCACTTAGTTCAGTTAAGATCTATACATTTAGTGGAAAGAATAGAATATAGATTGTTTACCATTCTAAGTCAGAGGAAACTGGAGCAACAAAATGAAAATGTTCCGTGTGAGAAAATAAAACATATTTGATCAACTGAATCAAAACATTCACTGTAAATGTCCATATATGTGTAAAAGAAAAACATACAAAATAACAATCAGTTAAATAAATCTAAGAAATTCTCTCTCTCACACACACACACCTGGTCCTCCGGGTATTGGGGACGAGTCCTGATTCTCTTCCTGATGGGAAGACCCAGTTGTTGTCGTCTCAGCAGCAACAGCCGTCGTCTCTCGGGGTCCAGCGGTCGTCGACGCCTCGCCCCTGGCCTTCGTCGTACCAGAGGTCGTGACACAGAGTCGGACAACTCGTAGCTCTCGTCGTCGTCAGGGAACAGCGACTGTCGGGTCACCGTGGGTTGGTGCCTGGAAGGGGACCCTGTGTATTCATCTTCGTCGTCATCTACAGCTGGGTCGTGGACGGCCTGTGCAGGTGGGTCGTTCTTCTGGTCGTTGGGCCGGGGGTGACCTCGTGATTCCTGGGCCCATGCGAACCCAGCCAGAAGCAAGGTCACCTGCAGAGAGAAAGGGACGAACGGGTTAGAACTGAGGTCAACAGCCAGCATGACGCAACAACTATGTCAGGTCATGACGATAAATATCATGATTCTTATTACCTTTGACCCTGAATAAACTCAAAAGTCATTTCCACTTCCTCACGACATCAATTACTTATACTATGAAACAAAAGTTTGGTTACAGCAGGGCGTGGTGGAGGACTTAGTCACGGGTCGAGGGGCTAAACTTACATGTGTGTGTGCCTATCCTTGTGTTTTAATTCTCTAGATGTAAAAAATATATGAAAACAAATCCCAAACCAGAAGTTGTATACTATCAATATAACTAACAGGATGATGGCTTCTGTAGGGTTCTCTCACTGTTCTTGAAAGTCTATCTATGTCTGTTTTGAAGTCCAGTACTGTGGTTGTACTCACGGCTTTAGCTAGTAAACTGTTCCATAGGTCTTCCACCCTCTGCCTGAAGTACAGTACTCCCTTGTGTTCGTTCTACAGGGCAACTTAGCGAGTTTCAAGTTATGACATCTCTAAACATTACTCTGGGTTTACTTCTTGCAACCATTTAGGGTATTAATTGTCGTTTCTTGTCTGAAAATTTGTTAGTCCTAAGGCCGTGTTGCGCCTTTTCTAATGAGGTCTTTTAAATGTATGGTCGCCACGCTGGTATATAGTTAAAGAACATTTATTTAGAACAAACCTACGAGAGAACCCGAGTTGAGAACAAATGAAGGCTAATAAGAAAAACGAGATTGTCACTGAAATAAACAAAAACCCTTCTAGGACCTTCGCTACATAGGGAAAAAATACTACCATAACTAGATACATTTATTTATTACTTGCTAAAAGATAAAATTACGGTAGCTAATCTGTTTTCGACGTTTCTATTCAATGTTATCGTCCCTAGGCTGCAGGCGTTACGTGAATACTCAAACCATTGCTGCTGTTTTATGCTATATTTGTGTGTATTATAGTAAGTCAGGTAGCTTAGTGCATTTTTTATATTCTTTAGTTACGAGGGAAATTTTTTAGTACGTTTGAAAATCTCGTGTGAGTGGGTGAATGGGTTGGTGGGCGGGAGGGTGGGCGGGATGGGGACTACCTCGCTTGGAAACTCCCACGGCGAACACATTGAGGCAACATCTTATCCACTCGTTCTGTTTCCGTTCTTGCTAAACGTAAGAAGGCGTGTCACAGGAGACGATATTTCCGGTCCTGGGTGTAGTGATGGTAGTAGGGGTGATGGTGGTGGTAGTGACGGTGGTGATGGTGGTAGTAAGGGTGGTGGTGGTGGTGATGATGGTTGTAGGGGTGTAGTGGTAGTAGTAGGGGTGGTGATGGTGGTATAGGGTGATGGTGGTGGTAGCAGTTGGACATGAGAATAGTTAATGAATAATAGAAGGCGTAATAATAGTAATAGTAGTAGTTGATAGTAATAGTTGATAGGAGTAGTAGTAGTAGTAGTAGTAAAAGTAGCAGTAGTACCAACATATAATGGTTTCCGCGTTAGTACAGTTTCCAACGGTCATACCCATACAAACCCCCCAATTGAACCCTGGTATAACATGTGCATTGTCTTATCTGAGTTCACAATAACCGGAAGAAAGCTTAACACCACCCAATCACCACAACCACCACCACCCCGTCCCTCCCCCTACGTCAAGTCATCGGTTGTACCCACACAGCAACGCCGTCAACACGTTACCACGACAACATTACGAGATTGAGGTATTTGTTAACACAGAAATATGGAAAATATATGTTTTTATCATCCTGTCCTTTTTTAGTTTCTTTGTTTCTCTTTATTTTCTTATTATTATTCATACGCAAGTGACACAAGAACAAAGAAACAACGTAAGTGGTACACAATAAGTGGTACAAAAGGCAAGTGGACTGAGATCTTTGGAGACACTTTTAAAACAACAAAACAAATCAACAAAGAATAAAAAAAACAAGAAAAAATCATCTGATAAAAGAAACAACGACAAAATAAATAGGTCGACGCAGTACCAACGCCCCCCCTTTCCTGATGCCCACAAACCCGGTTACTAAGAACTGTCACTAACTCTTCCCATGCTCTATTTTAGGACTTAATCCGATTTATTTTATTTGAAATTAATAAAATTATCCATCACTTAAACTCTATTTATAAATGATGTTGACAGATGCTATGAATGCAAAATATATGCCACAAGGAAAGTAGTAGGGGAAGGCTGCCCGTTGCCTGGCCATTTAACATATCACGTTTTGGCGCGCGCCGGGTTGTCCAAGATCACTGAACCGAAGCTGAAATTGCAAGGTTACGTCTGCATTACCATTTTCGGACACCCCTACAACACCTGTCCCTAATACATGAAGTGCAACACCACACTTTCTCTCTCTTGTGATGTTTGTGAAGGTCGCCACGTTAACTACCAGAGAAATGACGGTACTGAGTGGGGTGGTTATGATGGTTGCTAGAGGTAATAATGATACCAACAGTTAAGTTGTTTGTACTTGTTGGAAGGTCAAATAGTAGCTACAGAGGTAATGACAGTTTTTGTGGTAGTGATTCAGCAAAAAAGCTTCTTCAAGACTAAAAATTACTAGTTGTTGGCGAGACTTAACCATTATTTTTCATTCTTTTCCGTTGTTGCCTTCAATATTTTTTTTTTCTCATCTCGTGTTTAAGATAATAAATGTTGAAAGAAAAAACAAACATTGTCTATTACACGATGATTTACAATATATATCGAGCTGAATTTTATCACCCTTTTATTGTCATTCTCTCTTTAAGCATATTTATTTATTTATTTATGTAGAAACTATAGAAGAATTTCGATGACCAGAACCCGAATGAGTAAGAAACTTCGCACACGGAACCACGGAACATTCTTATCAAATCTCGGCAAAATCTGAATCAGTAGTTTTTCACAAGTCGAAGATGTGGGAAGAATTTACAGATAGAAAAGTTTTAGACTAATTGATTTCAGAATGATTCGTATTCTAGGTAGGGGTAGTCATATGTAACCCACCCAAAAATTATGGAACCGGGCTACACCAATCACGTGAAATGATAAAATATTACTGTAACAATTAATTTATAAATGTGTTTAAAAAAATGTCTGGGTGTATCAAAACATGACCGTAACACACTCGTAACTTTTATGTCAATTAACAACCAGTTTTATTATGGTACAGTTATTACCACTCACTCCCTTCAGGTATTTATCTAAATAATTATCTCTTTAAAACTATTTCTGAGATAATAAGTCAACATTTCATCTTACACCGTCTCCCTCACGGACCAATAACAAAGCATGGTTTCTACTGTACACTCTGCCTAAGGATATAATTGTCTTCCATCACGTAGCAATATTATAATCGCTGAACATAAGAGCTGGGCAACTAGTGTGTGTGCAATTTTGATGTGAAGGGAAATTAATAGTTGTTTTTATTTATTCGTTATGTATAAGATGATGTATTAATATGGAATCATTTCTGGGGTATAAATTTGGTGTATTAGTGTGTGTGTGTGTGTGGCCCCAGAGTCATAGCATGAAACATTAAACAGCTATAACAGGGATAAACAATAGGGGTACGAGTATATCAGTTACCACAAAGAACTAACTGTATTATTTTTCATTAAACTCATCCTAAGTTCCACAAATTCCACAAATTACGTAATATATGTCAAACGTTAACTCATATGCAATTCGTTATAACTGACTTGATATTGATGTTGAAAGTTTATTTAGCCAGAAAAATACAGATACAGAGGGGATAATAATAACAATAGTAATGTAATCACTAAATATTACGTTAGGTCTAGTGTTTTGGTTGGTTCTCATTATTTACATTCAGTTTACACACCGCAAGCGAGTCCCTCAAGCTTACAGTACACAAGAAGCTAGTGTGGTTTACGATGCACTCGACAGCCTACACTTCCCCAAATGTAAAATTAGGTTACTAATTTACATCTGGGTGAACTAGGGGTGCCCTGGGCGTAAACCTCGTAATTAAAATACATAAAATTAATATACAACTTTAGTACAATCTCTGCGTCTTTACTGGACCACTAGTGTCATACCGTAAGTGAGCCAGGTAAATACACTGGTAAGTACACAGGGGTGGCGTGTTGTGACGGAGTAGGCTAGGGTAACGTGACGCAGCTTTAACTTACGCAAACTATTCGCGGGAAAACCTTTATCTTGGGTGTGGCTGAGTCAGCTACCTAGGCAGTGAGTGACTTAGTACCTGGACCTTGAACTCTATTCACTATGGCAGAATCATGACTTTAGGCTCGTAGTATTTCACCAGCATCACTGTCTCTCCACATACTATATACTCAGGGTTTTTCTTTATGGCTAAGCTACAGTAGTTTTTGAAAGGATGCAGAGAGAGATAACAAATCTACGTGAACAATGGAACACAAGTCTTACACGTCAAGGCATTATTCTTCTAACATTTCCTACAACTCTAGTTAAAGATTGTGTTGTTTCACTCCAAATGTCAGATAAAAGCTGCCATCAACTTACACGATATCATATGGAATTCATCACATTAGTTTTCATGATGTTATTTCTCTCGCCTAGAAACTTTTATTATTACTATTACTATTATTATTATTATTATTATTATTATTATTATTATTATTCCCCCTCTTAAAACTAATGGTACTACCCGTATTGCTATTACTGCTACTACTACTACCACTAATAATAATAGTAATAATAATAATAACTGTATTTCTATTTTACAGGTGTTTTCCCCGTATGATGACCAAGCAGGTGCTGATCCCCTGATTCTTAGCATCTGAGAGGTGTTAAGGTCAACGCACCACCTTGACAGAATCCCAGTACACCTGAGCTGTGTATTCACGCCAATGCTGAATGTCTAAGTTTGTGTACAGGGAGGCAACCCAGTCCTCCACTCTAGCTTGTAAATGAACCCCGGATCACCCACTTAAAAGGTTAATTACTCAACCGTTTGTCTATCGGGTCCGCTAAAAAATCTAGGTTAATTATCTAAGCAAGAGGGTCACGAACGTCTCACGGATCACCCGCCTAATCTGCATTGATTACGTCAAAAACAGGTTATCATACGTATGGTGACGTCATAAAGTTTTAGAGATATAATGACGTCATAAACAGTTCGCAAGATGCATGGTGATGTCGCAGAGTTATGACAAATCGGAGCTCCATAGCCAACGACCCAACAACTGTGACTGATCTACAAGTGTAAGACAGGTGTTACAGCCAGCCAGGAAGTAAACAACGACCATTACCAACATATACAACAAACTTCGTGGCATTTCTTATATAACCCACAACATAAATAACGGATTTCATAAAACATAATGAACTTTGCCATATCCTTGACATTTTTATTGGTATCGTTGGAAAAAAAAAAACCATGTTAAATAAGTAAACATTTGGTATGACTTCCTTTGTTATCAGAATTATGTACGAGTTCTTATCTTCAATGGCATAATCCCATGACATAAACCCCAAGAGTATAGGACAAGTGAACGTTTATCTAGAATTACCCCGTGTTGTTATTGTTACACTGACGCTAATGACAGATGGATGATCGATATATGGGGACTTAAAATTAACCTTCATAACACTAATAACGACTTGAAAATTATTCTACTTAAATAATGTAAACACTAAATGAGGCAATTAGCACTGTATATAGATAAAATCCTTCCCATAACACTAGTGAGGTTTTTATCACATATTGAACAAAATGTCTAGTTTCTCTTGCCTAAGGAAATACACCCGACCATTTCCTTCAATACAATACAAATAACTTCCCCTCTCCCTCCCAATTTTATTCAGGTAGATTCTATTGTATACAGCATTTATAATAGAGGAGATGAATGTTTAATGAGCATCAAATAAATAAATGTCCTCTCAAAACAACATAAAAAAAAAAGAAACGGTCGCAGTGAAAGAGTAAAACCTGCTGTGACAGTAGAAAGTACATGAGCAGAGTTGATGATGATGTTGCCAAGAAGTATAACTACACTATGCTGTTTCCGGCTATCACTTTCATTCCACCAGTGTTCATTCGTAACAATGTAATCATAACATGCTATACTATTTTATTATGGTCCTTGTAATGAAGCTTCTAGTTGCCCTTCATTTCCACCTGGTACAGTTAACATTGCCAATCTTCTATCTATATGATGTGTAAATTCGTGACCGCTTCATGGAGAGAGGATTGGTAACGCTAACTGTACCAGGTGGAAATGTGGGCAACTTTACATGACATCATAGACAAGAGAAAAAGGCAATATGTAAATAAAAGAATCGTAATAGAATCTTATAGTTCATTTATCTCCTGCAGCTAAGATGACTGTGGTAAAATAAACAGTAAAAATATTGTATGAAGGACAGCGGTGTTCGTCATGTCAGTATCGTCGGTCGTTTGTAAAGAAACAATCCACTTTAAACTGTACATAAAATAAGAGTGAAAAAGACTAATAATGTATTACTGCCCTTTAGTATATAAGTTCTCTGAGTAAATAAATTAATCCACCATAAAAAACAAATCAACGACGATAAAATAACCTGGTTGAGAAAGTCAGTTAAGAGTCTGAATAAAAGTGGTATATCTTATCAATGTTTTTCCTTACAGTGTCTTGGCAAAATACCGATATTCAGATTTTTCTTATATCTTCTGGACAATTGCCATCTAGTGTGTGTGTGTGTGTGTGTGTGTGTGTGTGTTTGTATGTATGTGTGTGGCATCAAAAGAGGCAAGTGAAAGTCATATGCAAATAATCATAGTAAAAAAAATCGATACTTAATGAAAAACTAATAAAAAAAAACGTAATAACAGAATGATATACACACACACATACACATACACACACACACACACACACACACACACAGAAAAAAAAAGGGGGAGCGGAAGAGAGAGGGTGAGAACACTTGATAATGAAGATGGGAGAAATGATAAGGGGTAATAAATGACGATAATAATGCAGATGAATGAGTGAATGAATGACATGACCCGTGGGAAGTGTGTGTGTGTGTGTGTGTGTGTCTCTGCATTACATTACGTTCAATCACAGTGTATCCATCTGTCACTACACTGCATTTACGCGACATTAAACGGTCTTTACCCTTAAATACACGACATTAACGTGCATTTGTGGTAAACTACGCTACCTTTATGCGGAACATCAATATATTTTCAAGTAACTACACCACATTTTCGCGTAACCAGTATATTTCATGCCCATTTAGTACAGGGAGATTCAGTTAATTTTCAGCCGTAATTTTTTTTTATCAGAATACCGATAAACTCTAGAATTTTAAGGTCTTCCATTCTAAAATTATCGCTAGTGATAGACCGAGCAGCACACGACCATATACCGAGTCTGACATACAGTCCATAACCACGATTAAATAAGTAATATTCAATTTACTACACGATTGTTACCTATTTAATTAATGACCTCTACCGAATATACCGATAATATATACCTTATTATGACTACCTACTTCGTCATGAACACACCAGCAAGAAGCAAAAAAAAAAAATTACTGTAGAATAAAGCAAAAAGTTGATGCCAGTTAGAGGAAGACAGGAAACCATATTAATCCACTTTCATTGATGGTTAAGTTCTTGTAAATCATGTATACACCAACGTGGATTATAACTCTCTCTACTATCACTACTGAGCGTGTATATACTGTATTAGCAAAAGCATTCATAGTGTGGGACATTGAGCACCAACCCAGAGACGCCTTGTTTAGGAAGCAAAATGTTGACAGCTTTGTTTTTTGTTATAGGCAAGATGTTAACACTTTCACATGGCCAAATAACGCGATAGGAAACAGTGCATCAGGTGACATAGATGTGTTTTGGGGTTTGTCGATAGGTATTTGTCGATAGGAATTTGTCGATAGGAATTTGTC
Source organism: Homarus gammarus (assembly GCA_958450375.1). Taxonomy (NCBI): domain Eukaryota; kingdom Metazoa; phylum Arthropoda; class Malacostraca; order Decapoda; family Nephropidae; genus Homarus; species Homarus gammarus. Next base: position 74,957 of record CAUDMG010000588.1, read on the forward strand.
GAAAGGTATTTGTCGATCACTTAATAACTTAGTCAGAAATATTCCCAGGTAGACAGAGGAGGTGAGAAGCGTGTGGTGAGGAAAGAAGGAATAGAAGGACAAGAATAATATGAAGGGAGAGTAAAGCAAGGAAGGGGATAACGAGAGAGAGAGAGAGAGAGAGAGAGAGAGAGAGAGAGAGAGAGAGAGAGTGAGACAGAGAGAGGAAGTTGCATTAAGAAAGTGGTAAGACGGGTGAGGATAAAATAACAAAACACTGAGTAGTAAAAAGATGTTTGACGGTGCAGCTGACTGGCTTCACAGTACCATCATGTAGGTACAACGGAGGAACACACACATACACACACACACACACAGGCACTATAAGAGTCAAGGATATGCATACAGACAAACACGAAGACGAAAGATTTAACACAGACAGTCACACATAAAAACATAAATTGACAGGTAAACAAACATAAACATGACGGTATAAGACAGACAGATTACGTATAAAACAACCAAACACACAAAAACAAAACAACACAAGGGAACAAACAAGAAAAACTTACTTTAATGAATAACCAAAAATATAAGGCAATAAAACTAACAATATTTTCTTTGAATTATTTAATGAAAACAATAATAATAAATAATGATAATAATAATGACGATAATAATAAATAATAATAATAAATAATAATGATAATAATAATAATAATAAAAATATACCAGAAGAGGATGACCAAACAAGACTACGGAACAACAGATAATTAATTACCAACAGTATGGCAAGTTGTAAAAGTTATGACCCAGCGGTACATTACCTTCATAAAATGGGGTCATCTATTATATTTTAATGGCACGGCTTTAGTATTTATTTTATGATTAGTCAACAATTAAATGCTACTATTAATATCAATAACTACATCAATAGATATAATATTGATGTACTGGAATATTAACAAGATAACCTTGAAATCTCTATAACATAACACTGCAATACCATATCAACAATGCCCAAATCAACTACACAACTTTATTTAAACAATATTACGTCAACATAACAATAAATACAACACAATAACAACAATACTTCCAATAATGAGAATAATATTTCAACAACCACATCAACCACCACTACTACCATTACTAGCCTAACACCACCACATCAACCACAATTACAAACACCAGATCAACATTAACATCACCGCATCAACCACAATTACCATCCCCAGATTAAATACAACATCAATCACAATAACCATCACCTAACTAAATACCACCGCATTAACCAGCACTATTACCGCAACAACCACTACCACTACCACAACAGCCACCACCACTACCACAACAGCCACCACCACTACCACAACAACCACCATTAGGGGCCACAGCACAGAAGGAGTCGCCAGATTACAACACCTTCACGGCCTTCATGATCTGAGACCACTAAAACCCACACACCCTACTGACGATGGTGTGTCTGTGTGTGTGTGTGTGTGTGTGAAAAGGTGATACAAAGAGCACCTCCGTTAAACCAGTACACAGAGAGATAGATCATTTTTACAGTAACACACAAAGGTTCATTAATGTAGAAGCTGAACAGTCTCCAGGCACCAGTTCCCTACGTGATAAAGAAAGTTGTCATAGGAACAAGGTCTTTCTCAGGACCTAAGTAGTACAGAGGTCTTAAGACAGTTTACTCTTATTACTTCTGTAGGTGGGTCCCATTCCTATCAAGGGTCACATATATTTATCAGAATATTGAGTTTCTTATTTTATGTACTATAGGGCTTACACACACACACACACACACACCCTCAAGGCCGAAAAGCGTTAGTCTAAGACGTCAGCGGCGGAAATTATCAACAAGAACAAAGACAGCCAGAGCCAGGGTGTCAGCGGGCGACAGGTAATCGAGCAGAGATTATGGTGGCCCTCCCATTATTACCCTGAGTCCTCTCACGCCTTTGTCCACCTCCCACCACACAAAGACGGATTGAGGGGGCAGCTAGCCTTACCCTCCCGGCAGAGTACTGAAGTTGATCTCCTGACCTGCACAGATCATTACTGGGGTGAATTAATTAAAACGTGGTTATGTAATCTCGCTGTGGGAGCTAATTTATACTTAAAAGCTTCAAAGAATGTGATCAGTAGTCAACCACAATAACCAAACACCAACTGAATAATCAAGAAAACCCGACCAATAGACCAATGGGCAGTCATATAAGTCTTAGCTAAGTAACCAATAGGATGATAGAACAACTGCGTTTTATAGTCCAATGAGGGAACAGGGCGGCCAAACGCTCACGTTATCATCAACAACACCCTTGAACCAACGACTGACCCCTGACTTCCCTCTTACTTTCATCTGGTGTTACTACGCCGAAAAACGCTTTAATTTACGTTGTAGTGAAGTCTGAAGAATGTACATGACCTCTCGAGTATAATAGGGAAGAACCCGTTTACTGTTAGGTCACGCCCAGAAGTTAACAGACAAGCTTAGGAGGGATTTGATGTATAAATGAATAACTTTATATATGAATTGGTTTATATTTTAAATTTGCCTAAGTAAAAGTCCTCATAAAGTAAATAATAATAATAATAATAAAGAAATATTCGTATGATACTTAAATTTTGTTAACAAGACGCATGGACGAAATAGAACAAAAAATATAAAATTAATTCTTAAACACAAACAATAAGAATGCAAATATGAATAATGAGAAATAAGAGAAAATAAACGTAGTCTTATACAAACGTGTCAATGAGTGAGAAATAATGACAATGACAGAGTGACAAATTAGTGCTGAGGGAGACATCTGGTGGTAGAGTCAAATTTCAATCTACCCCCTCCCCCTTCTGTGTCTCTGGGTGATGATGGTTATTTGTTTTTGTTGATCTGTTCCTCTTCCTGCTGTTCTGTGCCTCTCCCTTTAGAATGTTCTACACACCGTTAACAAATTCCTTATAGAATACACACGGTAACACAGGCGACGAGAGAGTAATCAAGGTGACCTGATAAATTAAACGTGATTAAATTATTTCCGATTCAAATATCATTACTTAAAACAGCATACAAATTGACATTCAAATCTTTTTCTTTTTAATGTACGTAAACCTTAATTCTAGATATAATGAACACGTAGAGAATTATCAAATGCGACCGTGCGTACGAGCGTGTCTGTGTTTCCACAAAACCCTTCAGAAGGTCACTAAATATTGACTAAATATTGTTGTGTAATTATCTTAGGTCATCATCACAAGATCATCCGGTGGAAGATGTGAAGCAACACATTGTTATGGGTCTGGACGTATGGTGTAATATGCCGCCAATCAGAGCATCTCCTACAGTATGATGACGACAGCCGCCTGACACCAGTCGGAACTCAAGAAGCTGCTCGTGACGTCTTACATGGAACACCCCAATGAGTACGAAATTACAGTAGGACCCGCTCTTATGTCTCTCCTCCAATCAGTGACCGTGACGGGTGTAGACCAACCACAAACCTCGTTATTTATGCTGTCACTAATCATGCATAGTTATAGGTAATTATGGATTGTTATGGCCAATTATCGTGAACGTGAGGCAAGTTATGGAGTAAGTGTAAGTGGAATAATTTTACTGTAAATGATGTCAGTCGGGACCTGTGGCCGACATTACAGACAGTTTATATAAGGCATCAATGACGGCGTTGATTTTTTCATGGTGTTAATTGACGGGATAATAATAACCTTTAATTGATGAAAATTTAAACATAGATCAGAAAACTCTTAAACAAACCCACATATTGATTTAACCCATAACGTAAATACACCCGGATGTCTTTGTATTGTGTGAGTCTATATCCAGGTTTTTATGGTCCATGGATTTTGCATTTTTATTTAACAACATAATAATAATAATAATAATAATACAAATACTTCTACTACTACTGCTAATACTACTACTAATAATAAATTAATTAATAATAACAAATTAGTAGTAGTAGTAGTAGTAGTAGCCGACAACAGTTGCAGATATTGACTGAGGCAAGTCACTGAATGCTGCATAGATCTGCGGCTCAACTAACTCAACACAGCAAGGATAGCTACTTATGTATTATGGTATTTAATATTAAGGTAATAAAATGGCGGAGAAGCTATGGGGAGGCTGGAGCCCACGCTTAAAAAAGTAGTAGTGGTAGTAGTAGTGGAAATAGTGGTAGTAGTAGTAGCAGTAGTATTGTAATGTCCAAAAAAACAAAAAAATTACACTGAGATTTTACGTTATACAAACACTCATTTAACAACCAGACAGTTGATTTATTACATCTTCTGTTACGATGGGAGAACAATAAACTGGCCTGAGATAGACGATGTGGTTGGTGTAGAGGGTATGTACACAACCTAGTTAATGTTGACCAAGACTGTGTGTGTGTGTGTGTGAGAAATGGCTGTGGCAGGTTGTACAGACACATCGTGACTGACATAGTGAGGTAGATAGATGCTAGGTGTGTGTGTGTGTGGATTTTAACATGACCATTGTGGCGGAAATGTTAGATGGGCAACTCATTCAAAATATTAACCAAGAGAGTAGGTAAAAGAGTACTGGGGGGACGTTTATTTAACAAGGGGATACAGTAGCTGCAGTAGTTATAAAGTACATCAGTGGAAAAAGCTGACCTAAATGTAGGGTACGTGAAGGGGAGGGGGAGGGAGGGCAGCTGCTGTCTAAGGGGAAGTTATTTCTGACGCCGTGGCGGAATGATCAGAAAATTGGCTATGAACTATGCGACCCCTGGATCGACCCTCGGGCTGTGAAGTCAAGTGTCCTCAGGGAAACTAGGGATCAGTGAGAATGAAATCGGCTGTGTAGTTACCGTAGTGTTGTAACAAATGGAGAAAATTACCTTTACCCTGACATAGTTTAGGGACAAAAACATATCTATGGTAGAGAAGCAAATACTAGTAAATGTAAAATATCCACATATATTTATACACACAAGCAAATCATTAAGACCATCACCTCAATCCATAACAGAAACATGAACACTAGTACACACACATATATGCACAGCCGCGCAGGTACACATATATACGCACACATGCTCGTAAAAAACAAAAAAATAAAATCAAGAGTAAAACGCAGTACTATATAGTGGGCAGGGGTAATGACATCCAGCAGAGGGAGGGAGAGGGGGTGTCTGGCAGCGGAGTCATTGTTATTATCAGTGACTGAGTGACGAGCTACACGCTGGAGCACACAAGAGTGAGAGTGTCGAGGTTAAGGGCTGTCTGCTTCACCATGACAATATCTCACCTACATGACAACCCACACTTTTTTTTTTTGGCCGTCATAAAGACTATAATCACCTCATTTTGATATAATAGCAACACAAGAAACTTTTTTTTTAAACATTGAAACATAATAACATTTTATTTCAGTTAAAAAATCACAAGTTTATTATAATACTAAAGATATATCAATGAACTTATACATATATTTCCTTCATAACGCATCCGTCAAAAGTATTACAAATTACTTCAGGGTTCAAAGCTAGCATGAGTATTTTTTTGGAGCCTGTGTGTGTGTGTGTGTGTGTACAGAATATGTTAACTGTGTGTCTATGGGACCAAAAATCAACGGTCATACCAAGCGAGAATCTTTACGAACACTCAAAAACAATATCCTGACATACTGTTTCTTGTACACACACACACACACACACACTTGCATGTCACAAAACTCTCTCAGACAGATCTTCCGTCACCGCTGCTTCAAGTCGTCCAAGTATCGCGCCGCTGGCCAGAATCCTCGTGATATATTGATCGGTCAGCGTAAGACGGAGTGTTGTAAACGAGAGAGAAGAATCCGCATGTCATAAAATACTGCGTCAGGGTTGCAGTTGCTTGGTCTTGGTGTTCTTAGAGATATCGCAGAGGTAAGTTTCAGCCTGGGTTGTGATCTAGGTATGGGAAACAGAGTATAGCGACCTTATTTTCACACCGTGTCGTGTGTTAGTTCACTATCGTGTTGTAGTCTCCGTGTCTTATAACGGAGAGAGAGAGAGAGAGAGAGAGAGAGAGAGAGAGAGAGAGAGAGAGAGAGAGAGAGAGAGTGGACTCGGGTTGGTATCTAATGCCTCATTGAAATTTCCGGTGGTGTACTGAGCAAGATGCACTCCCTAGAGGATAATTGTCCATATGTCTGTTTATCTGTAAAACCATTTTTCCTTTTGTGATGGACTGTGGCCCCAAAAAGCATCATGGATAAGAAAAGTGGAAAAGAATTATTTGTGTAATGAAAGATGGCTGCTTGCTAGGTATATAATGTAAGTAGAAAATGGGTGGAAAGACGTAAGAAAAAGAAGAATTTCACAAAAGAAAAGTAGAAGGAATAAAGGATATTGATAAAGTTGGAGTAAACGGTACTTAAAGACAGTCGCAGTGGGGTAATAATAAATGGCATATGTTGCGACTGGGGCTGGAAGGAGGGGGGAGGAGGAAGAGGTGAGGAGGGAGCGAGAAGGGAGGGGTGATGGTTGAACTGGTTTTCATTATCACACTGACCATGGAAACAGTATCTGATATGAAGAGGTGGTAAAGACTAAAGAATGGGGTTTGTATAGTTAACGAAGCGAATAGCATTAGATGGTGTTTTATCGGAAGTGGTAATGTAGGGCTGTGAGGCGCCATAAGACACGTTAGAGCAGTAGCATTCTCAAGTGAGGACGGACGTTGTAATTGTAATGGCATAATGTGAAAAATATGGCTGAACCCGGAAAAGGAAACAGTTTTTTTTTGTATTCTTTGAAATCAGACTATGGCTGTTAATATTATTGGTTTGTACAAATGGGGTGTTTCTGCATGTAAGGAAAGGATAGTGTTCTTGCAGGAGCCAGTGGGAGTTTGAATTTTGGTCTTTCTGTCTGTCTTTCTGTTTGTATATCTGTCCATTTTTCCATCTACTTTCTGCATTTCTCTCTTTATTTTGTCTGTCTGTGTGTGTACCCTCCGTGGATGGGTGTGGGTGGTCAAGTGTGTTGTTAAAAGTGTCATAACATAGCGTCCCCTGCACTATATCATCCTTCATACACTGGATAATAACACAAAAATATGGTTCCTTTCTCAATGTGTGTGTGTGTGTGTGTGTGTGTGTGTGTTGCAGGGATTGTTTGAACATGTATGTGTACCGTGTGTGTGTGTGTGTGTTGCAGGGATTGTTTGAACATGTATGTGTACCGTGTGTGTGTGTGTGTGTGTGTGTGTCGCAGGGATTGTTTGAACATGTATGTGTACCTCGCTGACGCCATCACCAACCGACCTTGCGCGCCGTCCGCTAATCATAACTCTCGTCTTCTTGCATCGAGATAAATACTGACTTTTAGGTATTCTTTTTACAGTCACAGTTATGTTTTAGGGTGACAAGCACCTGTGTGGCTGAGAATGGTACACGGGGGAAGGGTAGTATGCGTGTTTCTATATACAGTATTCATTCACTTTTCTTAAACTCATACCAACTTAGAAAATAATAATAAAAAAAATAATCTAACCCAGAGAAATTTGTTCTGTGAGCTATTGTTTCCAGTTTCAGTTCACAGGATCTATTTTCTATTCTTTTTCCTTACAAATTATATGTTACCTTCTTGACATCCCCCCCCCCCCTTGCCTCATCCCCCAATCTTCTTCGTCTCTTTAGCTTCATCTCCCCGCATCCTTCAACCCCATCACTATTCCCTTCCCCTCTCCCTATATTCCTCCATCCCTTCTCCACACGCTTCCTTTCCAACCCATATTCCTACATTGTCTCATCTTTCTCTATAAAGAATCTCATGTTATCAAACAATACATCGACGTAATTCAAGTGGTTACAGTGTATACACAAACTACATCAATATTAATTAATCACACATTCAATATATTTCAAATCGGAGAGAGAGGGATAATCGGATTATACTTAGGCTTGATACACTGTAAAAGGAACAGAATAAAGTATTGTAGCACATTCCAGTCAAGACAACTACAGCATGTGGAATACAAACGTTGACTTGCAATAAAATCAGAACGACTCTTGCTATGAACAATACGACGGTTTAAGGCTTTAAGTAAGACCAGACACAAAGAAATTGGATTAAAATACACGGTGTTTGAGGGCGCCGGGGCGTGAAGGTTTGGCTGGAAATTGAGAGGCAGAGACCGCGGGGTCAATACTAGACTTGTTGAAACACTCACTCCAGCATTCCTACACCCCATGATCCTTCTCAAGCCCTCATTGAAGGAGAGGGGGGGGGGGGAGACTGGGGGTATCGTGAGAATTTTAAGTGGGGTAGCCTGTAAGAACTAGTTGAAATGACTTTTTACTATCAGATAGAAGTTCATTGCCTGATCCCTGACCTGAGAGACGACTGAGACCGAATGATTGGTCGCTTCATGAAGGCTTGTTTACCTAATGGGTTGGCCAGCTAGTAGACTTTATTCATTTCACATTATATGTTGGTGTTCATCTTTTTTAGGCTTCGTACTTTCCCAAAACTGTATTATGAAAGTGTGTTAATTCTCATGACAGATCAACTCCAAACGATAACATCAGCAACGCGAACAGATGTACAAACTTGATTGTTTAGTGTTTGAGGTACACGCAAAAAACAAGTGGATAACAACGATGATGACGCCCCTATAGTGACAACAGCTTTTCGATTTCTTTAAAAACACACGAACGGATTTTTTTTTTTCGATTACAGAGATAATTTGTCATTGGACGGGAAGGAGACACAGGAAAAATAATTACTTCTGGTCTAAATTGGCTATCACTTCTTGCGTTGCGTCTTCGCAGTCTGTTGGTGTGTACACTTCTCGACCTCTCCATATAGTTTATTTGCCATTTCATATGCCTACTTATTCATACGTGTATACTATGCATTTTCCTACGTTAACATATTGATATGTTTGTCACTATGTGAATTTAATGTTATAGGCAACATAAATAAAAGTCTTATAAGTATGATGCTTGAACTATATTATGAAGTTTTAATGCTATTACTGCGCTTCAACAACTAAGGTCTTTAAGCGCGAAACAAGGTTTGAAATACATTAGTTCATCAATAATTAAACATTAGAAAAATGTACTTTGTCAACAGGACAGATCCAAAGGCGTTATTAATCATATCAGCGCTTGTAATAACTACCGTATAGTCATTACATGGAGGTAGTTTGACTGGTCATCCTGATCAGTTTGGAAAAGTGTCAGGGTCAGTCGTCGTGACAAACACTTGACCAGCAGGTGACCAGGTTGAACAGCGGAGAATCAGAGATCTTGTTTTATTGGATTTTTTAAGAATCACGAAAGATTTATAATTTTACAGTACGTGTATTTTCTTTAAAAATTGAAGGAAATGTAAGTTCTTATATTTTTTAGAGGACAAAATAACTGGCCCCGTCTCCTCCTCGTGGGAGACAAATATTTCCCAAGTCATGTCTGTACAGATTATTATATAATTTGCCCCGTTAATGCAGGATCAAGTTCTGTATATTGAGAAACATTGTCTTATTTTTCTAAATGCTTGGAACACGCCAATAAGTGATGCTTACACTCAACGTGACGTCTTCCATTTCACTCATTAATTATATGTTCCGAGAATTCCAAATGATACACTGTACTCGGTCTAAGATTTTGTGTTAACTCCAGAACAAACGGTACAGCCTACCACGAAGTCCCCCCTTCTCTGGATAAAGGAACATTAAATGTGGAAAGCCAGTGACTGTCAGCCGGATGGGATGTTTGCTACTGATCTGTAATGAGGTACTCCAGGTGTGAGGACTTTACGGTGTCATTTTATTAGTAGCATCTTGAGGTACTGTACGGTGAGGTGAGCCAGGAAATGCTTCAAACTTCCCAGGAATATTTTACATGGAAGTCAGAGAAATGAACAAAATTGTGTTAGAGTTTCACTTTGTTTAACAAGATGATTATAATAGGTCAATTAAAAATATGTTTGAGTTCCGTAACGGGGATGAGGGTGGGTGGGGGGTGGAGGGTGGAGGCTAATAATATTTCCGTAAATTAAATTCATTTTAGTTTACTGTCTATGCTTTACTACAAGTAGGACAGCGCCTTGCTCTTCCTCTCAGGAATATCCGTACAAATATTCCAAGACACTGCAGCTCTTTGACTGGTGCGTGTTTAACCCTTGGCTGCCAATTAAATTATGATACCACTGGTACAGTAGGTATATGAAAGTAGTCTGAGGAGTTGAGCTTTATTTTAAAAATGCGTATTATAATTTTTTAGTTTTGATATCTTAAAGTAACTAAAAATAGTTAGATTTTGACAAAACGTATGAATCAAGTTTTGTTAACCTCCGACCACGTAGTTCGTTACTAATTATTCATTATATTTTAAGTGGTTCTCATAAAATCGACACAACAGTTTGTCTTCCCATCATGCGAGCCGCTGGAACAATTGACCCAAAAGTTCCGTTTAGATAATGGTGAAGTTAAAGCCGCGGACAGCGAGATATCGAAGTGTACTGTATTGACTGTAAATTATTTATTTTTTCTTAAATAGTGAACAGCTAGATGCTGGTAATTGAAAGATGAGTTGGCAAATAATCCGCACAAGAAATCTAGAAAGTGACCAAGGACTAGCTGGCAGCTGCTGGGTCTGAATGTCATCTGAGAACGTGAGTTTTTATCGCCAAGACCAACACCGGCACCTATAAATGTCTATAGAATTATTATGTTGAAGTTATCTTCAATATAACCTATACTTAGTAGGGGTCATAAAATAATGCAACAGACGATGGAGGTTAGCCTATAAATAGTAATTGCACAAATGAAATTAAACACCAAAACAAACTCGACTATAAAAATCCAAACGTATTAAAATTCTCTATTTGCTCAGTTATCTTTATTCTCTACCTTCTTCTGTGTTTCCATACTCTTACAATCTGTCTTACTTCAAAAAGATTATTTCCGGCATCTTCGTGGTGTAGATTAATAGTTTTTTCTCTACCATTTTTAATTTATTTTTACTCTTATTCACCCGCCCCCCCCCTCCCCAGTTGTGGGTCGATGACCTGTGTCCGGGTGGGCTATTTCCCGTAAAAAAATAAATATAAACTGACGAAGGGTAACATTGCCTAACCGAAGCTCTAGAGGTGATGTTATTGATGCATTACTGAGCTGTGCTTCAATAACTATAACCTTTAATCGTGTAATTAATACACACTGTACATACAGCAGTCAACAACAATAAAAAAAACGGGAAATAGATAACTTTGTGAAGACTTGTGTGACCATCCTAGGAAACACCCCCCGCGTAGGGAAACACTTGTGGTGGCCCAACACCTGAGTTCTGATGGATGCCTCAAGTTACATCGGTATTTTTTTTCCCGCTCTGTTGACGTTACCTCACCGACTCTTCGCCCTGAGCGAGGCCTTGGCGGTCACATAACGCAAGACGTCACCGTATCTCCCGACGACAAGTTGGAAACCCTTACTTAACGAGGCTGCCATCAACGACCCACGTCACAAGTAGGTCAAAGACTTTAGAAAAAAGCATCTGTGATTAATAAACTTGTATAGTAATGGTAGCAATGAAATAAAAATGTGCTTTCAGGAAAAGATTACCCTACAAATAGGTAATTTAAGACAATTAATAAAAGTGGAGATAATTTTCTATATTATCCAAATTGTCGTTGGCAATAAAATATGAAACTTAGGCTACCAGGTAGTAGGCAGCTACCAACCAGGGAGGTACTACCGCCTGGGAAGATATTGGAAGCATAATGTGTTGTCTAATGGTAGACCCTGCTGCCATATGTGACCAAGTCCCAGGTTGATGATCTGACTTTCTGCCTCATTTACACACAATTACCGGGTCTCAATTGTTTCTCTTACTATTGACAACACAACATATACAGTATATCGTTTCTCACTATTGATTTTTTTTGTGTGTGTATTATTTATGATCCTCTATTATTATTATTATTATATTATATTTTTATTTAATATTTTTATATTTTTTTATTTATTTACTTACTATTATTATTATATTTTCGCCCCCCAGGCCCTGATGTGGGTCATTGACCTGTGCCCGGGCGGACTGACCCGGTAAAAAAATAAATAAACCAGCCATCGATTAACAACTTAACGGAGGAGGATATGTTAACACCAGTTAACTCACAGGCTTCTCTGGTGAGTCGCACATTCCTGGTGAGTCGCACATTCCTGGTGAGTCGCACATTCCTGGTGAGTCTCATGCTGGACAGCGAGTGGTCATGGGTATCTAAACACTTAAGTAATCCGTTAAATACTATTGGTATTATTCACAAGGTGATAAACTGTTACCACGTATCACTGAATACACTGTCATTTTTATCTCCGAATATTATATACACACATATATACTGCACAGTACACAAGACAATTATACAAAAATTAGTTTGGGAAGATAAGAACGTTATCAGTTAAAAGTAATTGACAAAAAACACGGAGGGCAATATTTGATTATTTTTTTCATAGTGTACAGAATTTAGGAAGTATTGTTTACAGCGGCTCAGTGGGAGAAACACTTAAAACCCTACTATAGTATACCAAAGATTACAGCGGCTCAGTGGGAGAAACACTTAAAACCCTACTATAGTATACCAAAGATTACAGCGGCTCAGTGGGAGAAACACTTAAAACCCTACTATAGTATACCAAAGATTACAGCGGCTCAGTGGGAGAAACACTTAAAACCCTACTATAGTATACCAAAGATTACAGCGGCTCAGTGGGAGAAACACTTAAAATCCTACTATAGTATACCAAAGATTACAGCGGCTCAGTGGGAGAAACACTTAAAACCCTACTATAGTATACCAAAGATTACAGCGGCTCAGTGGGAGAAACACTTAAAACCCTACTTTAGTATACCAAAGATTACAGCGGCTCAGTGGGAGAAACACTTAAAACCCTACTTTAGTATACCAAAGATTACAGCGGCTCAGTGGGAGAAACACTTAAAACCCTACTATAGTATACCAAAGATTACAGCGGCTCAGTGGGAGAAACACTTAAAACCCTACTTTAGTATACCAAAGATTGCAGCGGCTCAGTGGGAGAAACACTTAAAACCCTACTATAGTATACCAAAGATTACAGCGGCTCATTTAAACACGTTGGCTTCAACTTCAATCCTACATAAGTGCTCACTGCTGAAGACCTAAGAAATTTGCTGTTCTAGACAAACATTAGTCGGCCCACTGCACCAAACTCCACCGGACACGACACCCATAGATGAGCAGCAACGCTCCCTTGAACAAGCCCACAATATAATACAAATGATGGACGCCAGCCTGAACTCCCTCTCTTCCTGTTGGAGATAGAGCATGACGTCCAGCAAGAACTCCCTTTACTTGAGCTTTAAAAGAAACACCCCGATCACCGGAACTTTTTCTCATATCGGGTCACAGTACAGGTCACAAGGCGGAGGAGCACACCAGTATAGCCCTCGTTACTCCCCACCACTACAGTAGGTTCAAAAGCACTGTGATGTTCTTCCACCACCACCAAGATGAACATAACCAACAACTGTTACACCCAGAGCCGTGTTAGAGGATGTCGTAGGCCTTGGGCACTTTTCTATCGTAGGCTCCGTCTATTAATGTGCCCAAATTGTTCCCTTGGCAATGTGCTTCGCTTAGCATTATCGCTAAACTATAAATTTCTACCTATCACAAAGAATCGCTACAAGGATGACCCTGAATCTGTGTTTACTGAGTAGTTTCTGTAAAGAGAAATGCTCCCCGACAATAAATAAGTGGCAGAATTACCGAAAACTCAGGTAGTCAACAGCTTTCCTCATGTGAATTTGACTTTAAGAATATATTTGTAAATACTCATTACCACCCGCGATGATGAGAGGTCCTTTTCCAATCTTGAAAGGATAAAAAAAAAATTCTTAGATTTACGATGGGCCAGAGTTGCTTCTCGTCATCGGCGTACCTCAGCAGAGAAGATTAATTCAAGTGGTAATAGTACAGTACATTACTCTATCGGGTCAACCAGCAATTATAGAACTATTTTCTACTGAAGACAAAGCTTCTTTAATACTGGTGTAAGATACAATTATTCAGCCAAGATTGTCGTTTATGGAATATTTTAAACATTCCCTTAAAGTTTCCACCACTCAAAATATTTTTTAGAAACACTAACCAGATTCTTCCAGTATTGCTCACTTTTCCCCTTTATTTTTCTTACACAATTATTCAACTTTCTTCTTACTGCAGAAAATTGTATCGCACAATGGAATTTTTATTTATTTAAACTTGGAATACGCTGCACACAGGTGACACCAGCCGTAAATCAAAGTCAATTGTTGACCTAACGAGACAACGGCATCAAATCCTTATGAACGATGACATGAACCAAACGAACCTAACCTAATACATTAACAAATATTTTAAGTTTTATTCATATCTTCTTTCATAAATTATTTAAAAAGGTGTGAAAAGATTCTAAATAAGTTCACTTTTTTCTGATATTCGAAATAATTCCTACAATAAGAAGTAATATTTAGACATCTCCCAAATTATTTACAAAATGTATTTATTGATAATAGTACTTTGACGTAAATAGTTTTCTTTTTTTACATCTTAAACATTCATACATCATCACACGCTATGGATGAATCTCTGTGCTGAACAAAATCGTCTAGCAATAGCCAAATAAAATAGCAAAAGTGACGTCCAATGGTGAAAGATGGGGTTAAACTAACCAATAAATTCTTGCCGAGTTTTGCACCACTTAAAATGCTTGGCGAAGCACGACACAACAGAGTGCCGGCCGCCAGGTAGTACACCACAGAAGTAGTACTCACCAAGAGAAGAGCCGCCTTAGCCATTACCATTCACTAGCACAGTCGGCGGTACACTGAGGCTGCCATTGCCTGACCCAACCTCCTCCTCTACCAGCCCGCCCCAACCACGCCCACTTTACCTACTACCTCTGTCAACACTCACCCGCCACAAATGTTTTGCACTCATGAGCTTTCACGTCACTCCACCTGTGTCCATGATGTTGTCAGAGATACATATGAAGTAGCGCACGTTTTAATTACTTTTGTGCTTTTTCTGCATACTGTGTGCTTGCGTGTATAACACATATGCAGGTAGTAGTAGTGCAGTATATCAATTAACCATGTCTCCAAACATTGGATATCCCTAAACCATCACCTTGGAAGAGTAGTTTAATAATCCATAGTAACACCAAGGCCGAGACATAATATGAACATCATGACACATACTGTACTCTCTATTTGCTAACTTTTCGGTTATTGCAGTAACCACTGTTACGAGTTGGGGATTTAGAATGTAGTTAAAAGTCTACCCAGATCCCAACTGGCAACAACAAAAAAAAACTAAGACAATCGGACTATAAAAGGGTGGACAAAGGATGCGAGTTTTTGTTGTGTATAATAAAGTACCATAAATTCCTTAACAAAATATTCAGCTTCCTATAATTTACCCTTAACCATACTTAACCTAAACATTAACAGTACAGTATATACATATTTATACAACATACAATAATTTGAAGCAAGTGGACGTGGGAGAGGCAATATAAGATTACAAATACTTGAGTGCGGAGCTGAGATGGCGGACGAGCAAGGCTGAGGAGTGTAGAAGACGGTAGGTAGTCACTGTGCCGTAGGTTTCCAGGATAGGTGATCCTGTGGTCACTTCCCAGAGTGAAATCCTCTCCTCGAATTGGAGCTGACGAAGAAGACTTTGAGGAGGTGACGCAACAACCAGGATATGGAGAAGGGATACCCCGGAGTGGTAACTAAGACGAGTCATACTCGTGTTTCGTCCCTAGATGGCGTGGTTCGCAGTGCTGGGTAGGTAGATCATGACAATTGGTGGCGGGGTTCGTAACACCACCATCACTGCACTCTTTAAAAAACGAAACAACAATGTACTATGCCAGGGGTTCTCAACCAGGGGGGAATTTCCCCCCCAGGTTTTCAGGGGGGAGGGAAACTGATACTAATATGAAAAAATAAAGGATTTTCAGTATTATATGCATATTATTTGGAATGCACTTTTTGAGGCAGACAATCTTGGAAAGGAGGGGGAATGACATTCTGACATATGGTGAAAGGGGTGCACGGGGCAAACAAGGTTGAGAACCAGTGCACTATGCAGATACACGAACAGAGGTTTACTCATTCACTTTGGTGGTAGAAGTATTAACTGGCAACATGAAAATACTAGACCCTGCTCCGTCGCAGCTAATAAATACCACTGCTTCACTATCAAATTCCGTCGTTATTTTCAATTTGCTATTTAGTTAATATAAATGGAGTAACCTGTACACTGTGGATATTCCAGTATAAGTGCTTCACAAAGGGATTATTAATTATCACTGTTACTTACCGGTCTTTCTGATGTTGACGCTCACCACCTTGCATGTTTTAAATCTAGAAATATCTAAACCAGGGGTGTCAAACATGCGGCCCTCACACTCTTGCATGTGGCCCATTTGCTGCTCCAGCCTTACCTTGAAGAGCTAAAACTAAATAGTGAGTATATCCCTCAGCTAAATAAAATAGTCCGCTGTTTCCTAGAACAATATACTCTTATCAACATGACCAATGAGCTCCAGTGTGATTCTGTGTTGAGGAACAAGTTTTTGAGTGTTGATGTTGGTACATTTTATCAATATTTTGGACCAAATTATTGTACTCATATTAAATCTGGCCCGCCTTGGTAAATGAGTTTGATACCCCTGATCTAAACCATCTCAAACTTAATGGCTAAAGCACTATCCCGACTCAATTGTCCGTGCATGTTGGGTTTGAGAGCCTAAATAAAATTATATGATGCAATAAGGTACTTAGCTTGAGTTGTTGTATGTAGATTACTCGGATGAGTAGGTCTGTTAGATTACGTTCTGAAGGTTTCGAGTCTTGATTCACATATATTAGATAAACGAAATTTTTATATCAATACACTAAATTGTTATATTAAATAGTTGCTAGGAGGTGCTAAAACATCTGCTCGAGGTTGGACGCCTCAGCTCCGTTTTTACTCAGTAAACTTATTAATAAATTACATAGTGTTTTAATTAAATTTGGTATTCCTACTGCACAAGTGTAGTTTAGAAGAAAACAAAATTTTCCGTCAATTTATACAAGATTTCCTAGTAATTTCGTAATTTAGTTAATTTGCTCATTGAAATAACTAGGCCTATAAGATTACACTACTAAATATTTTTAGACTTAATATAATTATTTAGTTATACATACATATATCACGATACTTTTCGCGACACATTTTTCTAATTCAAGTAACAACGGGTTAAAACAAACCGCCAATTCAGTGTTATCTTAATCATGACTGCCAAGTTAATTAGTTATGACAACTTGCATCATTACATTATAAGAGTACACAATCAAGTTTAACTAAATAAGGGCATAGTGGGTTTACCACTGTAGAAAAAGTTCAAATGACTATTCATTTTTTTGAGATCATCGGTGCATAGTTTATACTTTATTTAGTAAAATTTTCTGTGCAGTATACTCAAATTTGGGTTAATCTAGTTTTATTATTGTTATTAATTTTAAGTTTGTATTATGATTACTCATATGGTTCTTCCTTTACACCGACTGATTAAGTTTTTCTTAAAGAAATGTAGTTAAAAAAAAATTAATTCTGAACACTCATGGCGTATGCTTGGTAGCACAATTAATTTTTCTATAATAACAATATGTGATACACAGTATACAACACATCGTATTGATTACACAATCAGAAGGACCAAGCTTACCAAATGAACATTACTGTACTTGTTTTTTTTTTTTATTGGGCACTCCCCTCCATCCTTGTGTATGGTGAAGCGTTTACAGCGCCCAACAGGGCAGCATGCTAAGGTCATACTTGCCTTAATGTCTCACGAGTTAAGGGCGTAGAAGCCTGAAAAGTCAGTGGTTTATGTCATCAAGTTATTGTTAACTCCAACAACTTTCCCTGAATACGAATTCGCAACTTTCGACTTACAACAGATACCTACTTTACTGCTAGGTGAACAGGGACTAAGAAGTCAGTCCAAACAACTTACACCGGCCCTCATTGCTTCAGTCAGTGATCGTTGCAAAGGTAGTCAGACCCAGTGGGGGGGGGGGCGCAGAAAATTTTTTTGTCAACTGAACAGTACCTGTGTAGAAACTATAACTATTTTGCAGACTCCCTCAACCTCCTCATTCTTTCTCTTGATTGTTAACTGAAACAAGTACTGTACCTGAATGCCCTGAAGTCAAAGACCAATTCATTTTGGAACTTAAGACTAGAGCATTGGACTCACGCTCCCAAAATCTCTGATCTTTATGGAATACAGCAATAATTGGGGCACTTTTTTTTTTCGCCACTTTGCTTTACTCATCAGTCAAGGTGATTTCACACTGGAAGAGTTGAGTGATACCGAATACCTCTCCGTCATCACTCAACTAACGCCCCGAAACTGTATTTGCCAAATTGTCACCCAAGAATTGACTGTTAAGTTTTAATATATTGACTGGCAATTAGCTCCCTTTGTCATTAGGTAGAATAGCAGTTGGGTATAGAAATCCCCCTGCTTACCACCGATGTATTCTCTTTAAACACCAAACAACAGGGCTGGATACTCGTTGGATGTATAGGGTAGGAGACAGTTAACAGTGATGGCATTAATTGTTCCACTCTGTTGGTGATTGAAAACATTCATGAAATCTAATTGGATTACCACTTTTGTTTTCAATGGCATTGTTTGTAAATGATATATATATATATATATATATATATATATATATATATATATATATATATATATATATATATATATATATATATATATATATATATAATGTTACAATTTATGCGGAATCAATTATTTTGCAAAATAACTTAAGACAACCTAACCTTACGGTTAGGACAGCACAGTCCACAGTTATTAAAAAGAAAAACATAACAAAAACAGGACCACTTCGCTGTGCATCAAGCTACACGAGCCATCCTAACCTAATTCAACCATAAGGTTAGGTTAGTTTAGGTTGTCTGTCTTATCTAGGAAAATTACCAACATGCAGGAGACATTTCACAAAATAAACGACTCCGCAAAAAAGTAACATATATAGAAGAATTACAGTAGGTAATCTTTTCACATTCTGAGAAGTGTTTTAGCTTAATAGAACTTTAGTTTAATTCATCATATATACAGACATTCATTAGTTTAGCACAGTGTATGTACATATACAGTAAAGGCAAGCAATGTCAATATACTGTACTGTAGTAAGTCCACTCAACCTAGAACAGTCTAAGATTTGTAATAATTATTTAAATACCTGTATTCATAAATATTTTCATGATCCCATATAAATCAAGACTAAAAAAAACTTCTTTAATATCATTTCAAGTAAAAATATCACAATATAACATTGCTTACTAAAACTGGAATAAAAAAGTATGATTTATGAAAAAGGTTTTAATTTTATAATTCTATATACTGTAATCAATATACAGTAGATAACATATATCAAAACATTTGAATACATGCAAGTATACATAGAAATTCACAAAAATTCTTAATAAATTCAACAAGTCTTCAATACAATTTCAGAAAAAAAAAACATAAATTTTTGGCCCCCTGCTGACAATACAGATATCCTCCTTGGTGATGCTTTGGAGTAACAGTGAATGTCGGTGTTTTTTTTTAACCCACTGTGCATCAACACCAGCTACAATCATTGAACACTAAGGTCACTATGATTAACACACAAACCCTATTGCAAGGAAACCAATATAGAATTCTCTGTTCTTTGAGGTTGTGTATCTTTTATTATGAGTCACAGTACTGTATAAATAACACCTACCACAAGCTGGATAAGATGCCAATACTTTGCAAGATGTCCAATGCCGTACAGTATAAACAAGCATATTGGCAGTAATTTCAATCTATAGTAAAATATTCACATTACTGTACTTATATTATACAGTATGAACATGTGAATTTACAATAAAGGTTTAAAGAAGACAATGAGCAGGCTCCTCAACTTCCATCATCTTTACATTGGAAAACAAATTTGCTTAAAAGCTAAACAGCAATTTTGATATTGAAACTGGGTGCATTATAATATTAACTTAAAGATGATATTACATATTACAATTAAAATTAAGCTGTTTATTGCAATGCCTAAATAATATATTTGTATTTTTTTGTCAGTATCCACCCATAACACAGATGCTAAGGATGAATATATAAATAAATAACAATTTATATTACAGGTTTTGTTTTTTCTTAACAATATGTAGTATGTTCCCAAATTCCTAGTTTGAGAATAAAAATAACCAACCATTCTTCTAGCCTACAGTCCGTTCCTTTGAGAAATTTAAAAATAGCCATGTTCACACATTCTTGTGTTGTGACTACCAGTCATTGGCTGGATCAAGATACCCAAAGTTTCAAATCATAGTTTATATCACTGATTATAAAAAGCCTTTAAAGGAATAAAAGCAATATTCTTACATTTTTCTTAGACAGGCACATTTGGCATGATACAGATACCATTTTCTGCCATACATGCCAGTCAAGTACAAAAGAACTGTTAAACAACAAGGTGCTATATATTTGTTGATCTCTGCTATCAAGGAAGCCAATAACAAAACACACATGAGAATGTGGGTGTAACTCTTTCTACATTTTCCTAAGAAACAGACCATAGTAACCCAGCGATTGTTTTTAATTAAGAATTCTAAAAATTCTAAGTAAAAAAAGGAAAAATATTTTGTTTTAAAGCAATTATTCTAGATATTTGTCATAATTAGTTACACCATGACTAGAACTTTCTCTTCTTGTTAGGGAAATGGCCACCTCTTCCTCCAGATTTTCGCTTTCTTCCTGCATTAGCACGAGCTTTGGATCGGGCTTCCTTCATTTTCTTGAACTGCTCCTCCTCCTCTTCCCCTTCCACCAGTCGTAATTCTGAATCCATGTCCTTTACCTGGAAAGGAACAATATATTTTCAAATGAGTGACATCCATATAAGAACATAAGAACGGGGGAAACTGCAGCAGGCCTATTGGCCCATACTGGGCAGTCCCATTTACACCCAACCCCTATTGCTCATATAAGCATCCAACCTATGTTTAAAGCTATACAGCATATTCAAGTTAATGATGATATTTACCTGATTTGGTGCCCAAGTGTAGTGGAAACAGCCCACAGCAAGAGATTTTACATTATAATTACTGTACTGAACTTAATTCAGCCATTTATAAGGTTAAATCTATTCAACAATGGAAAAAGACTAAAGCTTTGAGCAATACAGAGAGAGAGAGAAAGAGAGAATTATAAGGTAGCCCAAATGCTGACACCCTACAAGTACAGTACTGTACTGTAGTGAGAAAGAGGCAAGATCAATCACTATACTGTACTGTACCTTTAGTTTTCCCTCCAGTTTCTCCATCACTTGTTTGTTATAGTCTTCTTCCTTGAAGCGCAGATAGCCTTTCGTCATCCCTCGGCTGAAGTCAATCCAGGCACACTGGTCTGCAATATCTCCCAATGCCTCTTTTATGTCTTCCCTTGTTGCTTCAGATCCCTCCTTCAGGCCAGAAAAATGAATGAAAATGCCCTTGGGACTCTCAATCTCTGTGGCATCCTAGAAAAAGGGAGGAAACCTCATAAACCAGCATTAATTACAGCCATTCAGAGTGCTGTACAGCAATTGAAACCCAAAGGTCAGGTCACATAAAAGTCTCGAGTTGATGGATTAAAAAATAGAAGCCAGTTTTCGAACATAAAGCACATTCTTTATTTTATTTACAGTGACAATCTTAATAAGGTATGGAAATAAAACCTGAGTATCCAACACAAGAAATAAAATAGGAAATGATTTCCTGAAGATGGGCACTTGGAGTAAGCAGAGATAATGCAGAGAAAATAAAAATGTGTGTATGAATGATGTCTGTCAGCATGAAGAGATTAGGATTTTCATCAGCACCTTCTTACAAATGACAAATGTGTGAATAGCCAAATTCATCATTTTCAAAAATGAAAAAATCCATTACCCTTCTCTCTGTCTGGTTCCCCCACCTATATGTTCCTGGATCTCTGGCATGATATTTCATGAAATGTTTCTTAAGGTACAACTGAACCCTCTCTCATTTGATATTTAAGACGAATCTGATATTTTTGTCAATACACGTGTTCCTGCTAAAATTCCAAAGGTGAACTGGGACCAAAAAATGGGAATAAAGTAGGAAAAACAAAACCAAAAAATACTGATTATCATACCAAATTATATATTAATCAACGTAAGTTCCATGCAAAATTTCAATACAGTTTACGATGCCTCTCTCAAGTTATTAAATGAAAACACTTTTTCTTTGTGGAGAGGCAAATAAATAACCCTATGTGCCCTCCTAATTCCTATGGTCAGACACAATATATAATGGATATAGGTTCAGTGAACAAAAGTCTGCTAATGAGAGAGAAATTTAACAGGGGTAGAGAGACTGGGGTGAAACAGTGTATGATAGTAAATGACATGGAAGAAGAGCAAAAACTCTGTAATTACCTATGGACAGAATGGTATAAAGAAAATTGTATGAGACAAAATTCTAAACTCACCTCTTCCTTGTTATCCTCTCCCTCCTTTTCTTCCTTCTTCTTCCTTGCCTCTTTCCTGGCTTTGCGCTCCTCGATTTCCTTCTTTTTCTCTTCTACATAATCTTCATGCCACTTGCGAATTAAATATGTACCTTTAAATTTAACCTCCTTTACTTCTTTAAATTCCTTTGCTTTCTCCTCTGTTGGGAACACCACAAGAACTGAACCCTTGAAGCCCTGTTTCTTCGATTCCTTGTCAAAGAAATGACGCATCTGAAAAATAAATTAATATTTAAAATGCAGAACAAAATTACTCCAACACTATTAAGACTGGAATTTTATCATATCATGGCAGTGTTTAGGGATGATTCAACAAGAGGCTTTCCTTCAAGACACAAATTTGTAGCTGGTGTATAGTGCAAGGAATTCAAGATTCTCCCCTCTTGACTCCTGTAAATAAACCAGCTTCAGCACCACAGCCAGCACTAAACACAATCCAGGGATAAAGGTTATTCCTCATGACGAGTGTCTTCAGGTTCGCTATAGCCTCACGATTACCTGCGCATACAGCCCGCTTAAAGCCAAACATCCTGCAATCTGCCTTTTACACCCCAGTACCTCTTCTGCACTTCCATCCACATTCACTGTAGACATTTCTTACAGCGATTTAGTTTTCCCCAATTCGCTCTCATATCCTCCTTCCATTTCCTAAATATCTTGTACCTCTTGAGTACTATCTGCTATCAAAGTTATCAGTATATTGTACTGTACAACAACTCACAGGGAATGTTAGTTCTAAAATCCTGCGAGTGCCTCAAGCAACATTATAAAGAGAATTTTTTGTTGCACATGAGAAAAATATTTAATTTAAATTTTTTTGGCACACAATTGTTTTTCCTCTTAAAAAAAAAGGCATCAAATAATTGGGCTTAAAATGGTTTAAAATATTTCAAGGTACGTAACACTGTAAATTTCAAATCCCTGAACCCAAATCTTCAAGTGAGTGAGTACCTATTGTATACTGAACCTTGTTTCTAACATATACACTTAATTGGTAATATACAAAAGTCTCTTTACACCCCAATTCATATAAAAGAAGACCAATACACACCAGTACAGTTTCATACGGTCCATACTGCTTGAAGTACTCCAGCAGATCATCTAGTGAGATTGAACCATCTTTAGGGAAGCCCTTGCAATAGATAGTGCGCTTCATTGTCTCTTCCTTCACCTCATCATTAAAGATAGGGAGTGGGTGTGAAGGAGCTCGTCTGATTTTTTCATTATTCTCATGCACCTGGAGGCATAAAGCATATAATCAATTATACTACAGTATTACAAAATTCACTATTTTATCAAAATTAAAATCTACAATATAACATTACTCAGTACCTTACAGTAACATCCTCCCACAAGTTTTGGTATTATCAATATAAAAACTATATTATACAGTAATAATAACTAAAGCCCCTGTAAAGCAGTATTGTCAAAGTATTCATTCTTTACAAAATTGTGTGAAATTATAGTAAAATATAAAATCACATTAACATCTGAAGATTTTTTATGCATTGAACTAATATGTCGATAAAGTATAACCCCACAAATTCATTTCCATCACTGACATTTAAAAATGCACAGCAAAACGTTTATTTGAAAAATCTGGTACAGTATTTGCTAACTGAGATGCACTTCAATTTTTCACCCATCTACAGGGAGCTCTGTGATTCACTGCCAATGCCAACATGCGGCATCAAAGGGCATGGGTCACTCATTAGAAAGTGGTGAATAAAAAAATATGAGTCTAGTTCCTGCTTGACTACCCTTTCCCATGGGCTGTGAGCTGGCTCTCATTTGGGTACGTGAGAGCATTGTCAAAGGTTACAACATAAATTACATATCGTATATTATGTACAGTACATGTTGATAATTTTATTGTCCGTATGACAATATCTACATCATATACCCTGTATATACAGGGTATATACTGTGTTGTACAGTACATGCATTATGTATTCAATCCACATTTTTATTAGAAAAAAATTATCATTTACCATTGTTTCACAGTTATTGAAAAATTTGTAATTTTTTTTTGTGTTAAAAGTTTTTTGTAACTAAAGCTTTTGTGAAGCCATACAGTACAGTATAAAATGGGGAATGCCTCCCTATATTCTACATTTATTTCTTTGTCTGTTTTAAGTGATTTTAAGGTTATGAATTTATGAAACAGCAGAATTATAATAACTTACAAACTATGAAAGTTTTAGTGTAGTAAGACACAGTGCAATCTAAATATTTAGGGATTTATTGAGCAATTGAAAGAAATATTAAGGTCAGGAGGAATACTTACACATACCATATTTTTTTTTAGCTACAAGCTAATTCTAATAAACCACAGTAGAAAACAGTTATGACAAGTAATATAGCTACAGTTGGTAATGTGGTGCCTTGCCAGGGTTGTTATGATTTAAATCAAATGATTTAAATCAGAGTAAAAAAATCATGATTTAAGTCAAAATGATTTTTTTACTAACTGTTTCTCTTTTTATTCTACATGATTGAAAAGTATATACAATGCAGCAGGCTAACAACATTATTTGGATTTACATAATTATGTACTGTACTATGGTCTGTTCTCTCCAGTTTTGCGAAACTTTGATCATATCATAAGGTCTCATTATTAATGTATATATTTACATGAAATATATTGTTAACTAAGAAAATAAATACTTACTCCATGGATGGATGGAGTAATGTCCATGATGAGCCTATAGTATGCATAACTTTAACAGCGGACAATCGTATTTATCTTGTTGACTCTATACACACAGAATCAAGACACACAGCTGAATATCTGTTGAAATTAGCTGATTGTGCTACAAAAAAGTGTGAAGACAAATTTTGATGCATAGTAAGAAGCTGTGTAACAGATAATGCTGCTAATATGGCAAAAATGAGAAGTGAATTCAGACAAGATAAATCCATTATAACATATGGTTGCTCTGCACACCTGTTAAATTTGCTTTCACAAGACCTGCAAATCAAGAACATTAAGGAGCACATTACTGAAATCATTAAGTACTTAAGAAATCATCACATCCCAGATCTTTGTACAGAAGAGCAGGAGGAACAATGCTAGTAATGCCATCAGACACACGATGGAACACTGACAGATTCTATTGAATCTTATTTAAAGAACTGAGAGACCCTTGTCAAAGTGTGCAAGGAAAATAGTAAAGACATTGATAAGAAAATTGAAAGGAAGGTTAATGATAAGGCATTAAAAAGAACTGCAGAAGACTATTTAGAGAGACTTAAGCCTATTGCTGTGGCATTGGATTGTGTCCAGAGAAAATACCCAATTGAGTGATGCTGTAGAAATCTGGGTAAAACTGAAAACTGATATTAAGGAGTATTTAACAGATAAGAAGAATATGGATAATTTTGAAAAAAGAATCAAAGTAGCATTGACACCTGCCCATTTTCTAGCTAATGTGATAGATCCAAGGTGTCAGGGCAGACATCTGACTCCTGAGCAGCGAGACATTGCAGAACAATATGTGTGCGAGTCTCTTCCACATTTCCTTTCAACATTAATGTCCTTCCATGGAAGAAGTGCACCATTAAAAGAGGTCTATTTTGGGAAAGATGTTGCAAAATCTCTCTCACCCCTTGCTTGGTGGCAGTATTTTGCCATGTGACAGAAAATGTAATGGATGTTCCTAGGCAATTATTTACAGCTGTTGCATCATCAGCAGGGTTTGAGAGAATTTTTTCCACATATGGATTTGTACACTCAAAGGTAAGAAATTGCCTCGGGCAGGAAAACGCATCTAAGGTTGTCTCAGTACATAAACATTTCAATGTTCAACTAAGCTAATGTAAATGTTTTGAACAATTTTTGTTATTTACAGAATGAGAATATTGTGTTGACTTGAAGTTATCGGTAATTCTTAATACACTATAATCCTACAAATGTAAGAAAATAAACTTGTTACCAGTATTGCTTTTTACAAAATGAGAATATTATTCTGTTGACTTGAAGTTATTAATTTTTGAAACACTGTAATCCTATAAGAGCATTTATGTTAAATTTCATTATTACGTTTGGATTTGTGCACTCAAATGTAAGATATGTTACCAGTTTTCTTTTATTTTACAAAAAGAATATTATTGTGTTAAATTCCATTGGTACATCTACTGCATAAATATCTTCGTACCAATTTTCTGTTTATTATCCTGAATAAGCTTTGGTTGAAATATAGTTTTTATGGTTTAAAAATACTATTTTAATGCAATTAGTAAAAAAAAAAAAAAATGATTTAAATGAAAAAATCCGATTTAAACCAAATAAATCAATTTTTTCATTTTTTTTTTTAAATAATTATTTTTTCCAACCCTGTGCCTTGCTTACCTCAATTATGCCATTGGTAGCTTTCTTCAGAGCAGCAGATATCACAGAAGAATCCGTGGATAACGATGCCAAGCGTTTAAACTTTGTCATAGTCTCTAGAGAAATCCATCCATCATCATTCTTTATCTGTAACATTCATAACATTACTAGTCTTGTTAACTTATTGGCTTGAACTGTAATTTATAATTTTAACAATAAATCACCCATAAAATCTGGATGTCTGATACAGCAACAATCTTGGGAAAATTTTCAGGATAACTGAAGGTACCAGGATTCTGAGTGGCAATTCTTGAGACAGTACTGTAAAACTACATTCAGTTATAAACGGTATATATCTGACCACAGTAATATGAGACCTTGTAGAAGTGTGTTAACAAACATAGGGGTTTGTTGGGAGTGATTATATGTATATAAGAGGAAATGCACCTAAAATCACTCAAAGAATACTAAAACTAGGGTAAGAAGCCGAGAAGTAAGCTCAAGTAGGAGAATAACACAGTTTTATGGAGGGTAATTATGACGAGTCACTATGACAGGGATTTAACTGTCCCTGCTGAACAACCCAGTTCTAGATGGGTTTAAAATCCCATAAAGGATTCCAATATTCATATACATAGCACAGAAGAGCCAATAATAAATCATAAAAACAACAATAATAACTCCTGTGGGAGGTTACACGGTGTAAACTTCCAACAGGGGACTTTCTGAACTTCAACACTACACAACTTTCTGCAAAGGGAAATGAAACATCCTCTCCTTTGCCTCATGTCACATCTCTCATCTGCCATAAAACTTTTACTGTAGCTAGCCAACAGCTCAGGTTAAGGAAGCACTCACACAATGTAATACAGTATAACCATATGTTTATAATACTACCACTTAGGACTGAGAGATGTACAGATATATCAATTAATTTTTGTTGATTATTGCAGCATGGTAACAGTCAACATTCTATCATATGAAACTCTTGGGTGCATGTACTGTATTATCAACCCAAATGCTGAACACATCCATCCTAAAAAAAAGTGTGACGAAGATATGAGTTGCTTCCTCTACGGCAAGTCATTTTTGAGACCGACAAAGGGAGGTTGGAACATACCCCTTTATGCTCAGCAACAAAAACTCCCACCTTCACCTTTTTGGGGGAACTTACCACAAAGGTAAAAATTTATCTAATTTTCAAATTATATTAAATTTTTTAGACGCCCACTAAAAAATGGAAATTCGACGCAAGTGCAGTGTAAGTTAAATGGGGAGATGAAAAGGGAGAGAAAAAGAGGAAGAGAGGGATAATGGCAATGAGATAGATGGGTAAATGAGACCAAGAAGAGTTAAGGAGAAGGAATTAACTTCACACTCACCTCCTCCTGAAGGAACTTGTCTCTTGGCAAATTATAATCACCAAAGTAATACTCTATTTGGCGAATAATCTTGCTATCCACATCTTGAGGCTTATCAGCATCAGCTGTCTTGCCGTTGGTGGCCACTTCACCCTCAGTCATAATAAGAGGTAATGTAGACACTTCTGCAACATAACATTTATTACTGCTTAAAACATATAATTATTTATCCCCAACCAATGTATCCCCAACTTAATTCACTACCACGACTGGATTAAAAGTTTCATAAACCCTAGAAACGAACATACAATTATTTCTATATTTACAAAAGGAGTGTATTCCCCCCCCCCCCCCCCAAATCTCCTGGATCCAGTATACTGTATAGCTGCCATATACAAAAATTGTGTTAAAGTTTTTTTACTATAATAAAGCAATTTTATTAAATACTGTACAGAAAACTTTCCATTAGCTAGACTCTTTAATAACTGGAACTCTCCAATAGCCGAATTTTTTTTAGTATTCCAAGAAATTCCAGGAAAAACCTCTGTTCTGGGTATCCAAATGAATTTTTGACGATTGCATCAAGCGCGCTTCCAGAAATTTTGAAAAAAATCTGTTCCAGGCATGGGAACATCATATTTCTGATGCAGGTAGGCTGCATGGGATGCCTACGACTTGCTGATATCTCACAGCCTATCTCCTCATACTTTTGTATCATGACAGACACTTTTAGTTCGTTGTCTGCTGCCATTGTGCAAACTTGTTTGCTCGCTCGCTGCTGTTTTCGCATATGATCTGTGTTGTACTGTACTGTACAGTGTTAAGACATAAATAAGTGATCAGTTACATATACAGGTACTTCTCGACTTACGACCGCCCCAGTTGTATCAATATTTTTTCAAATTACGTATTTTCGAGTCCCGACGTTAGTGATTGCGCTGTGTACTGACATTTTTGTTTGTAATTCCCTTTAAAATGGCTGGCAAGCTTAAAAGTGAGAGTTTTGTGGTGCTGAGAAGAAAAAGAGACACCCACTTTAGATTTTCTATGTATTATTTTCTCATTTTCGACTTACGACCAATTCGACTGGATTTGGGTCCCTAACCCTGTCATAAGTCGGGGACTGCCTGTACTGTACTGTGCACAGAGTAAGTGTAGAAGTACCATGTGTACAGTGCTGTTCGGTACACAGCAGTGGACAGTGTAAAGGGTGCACGACTGCACGTACAGCATACAGCTCCTCCCTGACTTACGACGGGGTTAGGGACCCAAATCCAGGTCGTAAGTTGAAATGGTCCTAAGTCGAAATTGCTTAAATAATACATAGAAAATATAAAATGGGTGTCTCTTTCTCTTCTCAGCACCACAAAACTCTCACTTTTAAGCTTGCCAGCCATTTTAGAGTGAATACCAAACGAAAATTTTGACTGTGTACTGACGTTAGTACTCGAAAATACGTAATTTGACAAAATTTTGGTACGACCGAGGCAAGTCGTAAGTCGGGGAGGAGCTGTATTGTACGGTACATGTACAATCACTCCTTCAAGGAGGGAGAGAAGAATGACAGCAACACCTACAAGAGATGGTACAGGACAGAGGCAGGCCATCATGTACTGTACAGTACAGGTATCATCATACTGTATCACCATTTGGCCTGCCTGTATTACTTGCTCAAGATGACAGCATCTGCTGGTGAGTACAGGATAGTGCATACAGTAGTACAGTGTTTATTTACACTACTGTACAGTATATTGCATGTGTACAGTGGTGTTTGCATAAATAAATACAGCTCTGTTCTGACTGTGAGATGCATAGTTTAAGCTCTCGGAAAACTTTCCCGTAGCTGAAAAAATTAAGGGGATGAAAAATTTGTCTCCATAACCAGAAATCTTTCAAACCCAGAACTGCTCTCAAGCAATTATTCCCGTTAACGGGGATATTGCTGTAGTAGCTTTCATAGGCCCAATGAGGTAGGTTTCTTATAAACTTTCATTACCGTGTGCCAATATTTATTATGTTTACCTTCCCAATTAGCTGTATACCCGAATTACCTTGCTTTTAGATCATATTTATTACTGTAAATTCTTATGTTTAACTCTAAATTAAGTTTTATTAACCTCACAACTTTGTTATGGCAAATCTGAAGGAAGTTCAGGAAACTGGCTTCAAGGCACCCAGATGTGGAAAGTCTGAACTAGCTTTGTGTCATGTTGAGGACACAGTGGTCTCCTTCTTCAAACATCAGTTAATGATGAGGAGGAGAGATGCCCCACAAACAAAAATTGACAGTTTCTTTAGTAAAAGGCAGCGGGAACAAGATGCTCGCCCTCAGCCTTCCACTTCACGAAGGAGAGAGGATGTTATTGGTGGAGAATCTGTCAGTCCAGAGGTTCCTGACATTTTCATGGAAGGTGACTCACCTTCCAAGAAGCAGTAAAATGCTTCTCCTCCACCTCCACTTCCTTCTTTTCTCCCTTCTCCACCCCCATTCTAATTCTCATCATCATCCAGGAGCCTTCTACATACACACCTCAAAGTAAGTGTACCTTTCTACCATTTTTGTTGAATTTAGGCAATTTTCGGTGAGCTTGAACCAATTACCCAAAAACCCATTGAAACAATGGTTTCGGTTAACAAGTTTTTTGGTTAACGAGCAACCTTCTAGAACGGATTGTGCTTGTTAACCGAGGGACCACTGTATTGGTCATTCTGAAATTTATTTTACATATTTACAATATATAGTGCAGTGCAATGTTGATTTAAAGAAAATAATCTTGAATTACATCTAGTGAACTTAAAATTTTATGGGTGAAATGACGGCATGAAGCCTGGGGTGATTTCCTTCTTCCACCCCCACTTCCTTCTCTTCTCCCTTCTCCTCCACCCCCACTTCTAATTCCCATCATCATCAACCAGGAGCCTTCTACATACACACCTCAAAGTAAGTGTACTTTACTGCATTTATTTTTACTTTGTATGTAATTTTCGGTGAGCTGAAACCAATTACCCAAAATCCCATTGAAACAATGGTTTCGGTTAACGAACGACCTTCTGGAACGAATTGTATTCGTTAACCGAGGGACCACTGTATTATGCCTAGGCATAATTTTGAAATACAATTTTGTAAACTAGTGTTTTGATTATTTTCTATCCCAACCAACAGTTACTTTGGCAAATTTAGTTAAATTTTTGTGTCTATGTTGATGTATATTAATTATGTAAGAATTTTCTGGAATGTAATGCCCTTGAAATGGTGATGGGAATAAACGCGGTGACAAAACGGGTAAAAACAGTGGTGATGAAACGGGTTGGTGACGCAATGGGCACGGCCCCAAATCTAGGGCGGTCCTAAAATGTATAAAACATTGAGGATATTTTGCCGTCACCGAATAAGTTCCTACTAACGCTATTTTACCGTGACTGCGCTCTGATTGGCTAAATACTTTCTGTTTAATATGAAGGGGGGGGGGGGGATGGGGGTCTGCCACCCAGCCAGGAAGTTAGGTAAAGTTAGGTAGGTTCGTTAGGTCAGGTTTTATTAGGTTCAAGAAATGTCGCCTCTTTTATAATGATGAAAACATCTGTGGAAAAAATTAGCTGAATCGAACAATTTCTGGTAAGGTGTTTATAGCTCACAACGGCGAAAGATATGCAAAATGCCGCCAGTGTCATGGTCACATATCGTTCTCACATTGTTTGCCAGTAATGGATGATTAGCCAATCAGAGAGCACTCACGGTAAAATAGCATGAGTATGAACTTAGCAGATCATGGTAAAATATCCAACAACCATAATATAAAAAAAAAATACTATATAATACGTGACAACAAAAATATAATAAAATATATAAATGTTAATTCCTCTACTATTAACAATTTTTAGACATTTTTAAAGGTCAGGAAGCTTTAATATTCTACCATTATAGACATTTCATCAGGTTGGTCCTCAGGCTTACCTCATATCTTATCATTAAAACAATATCTCAACTATACACCCAAGATTATTAAATGTTCTCTACCTCATACATACATAAATAGAATTATCATCAACCTACAATTACTTATCTACTTATACTTACATCAATAAGCAGGGTTAAAGTAGTGTAATTCACGGAGGTACAGCCTGTGTGTGTTAGGGGGGGGGTCCCGAGTCAGCGTGGGCAATGGGGGAGTTAGGGGCTACAGTCTCTTGGATGCTTTAATTTTCACCCGTATTAGATTCCACTGATGGCAAGTTAGGGGATACAGTCTTTTGGATGCTTTAATTTTCACCCGTACTAGATTCCACTGATGGCAAGTTAGGGGTTACAGTCTCTTGCTTGCTTTATTTTTCACCCGTATTAGATTCCACTGATGGCAAGTTAGGGGCTACAGTCTCTTGGATGCTTTAATTTTCACCCGTATTAGATTCCACTGATGGCAAGTTAGGGGCTATAGTCTCTTGGATGCTTTAATTTTCACCTGTACTAGATTCCACTGATGGCGAGTTAGGGGCTACAGTCTCCAACACACTTTATTTTTCACTCGTACTAGATTCCACTGATATTTTTTTTATTTAATTCAGTTAATACTATCATACAATTTTCAGTCAAATTATTTCCTCTCTCCTTAATTAAATGGTCTAAATATATCACTGAATATTACTCACAAAGTCCAAATAAATATAAAGCTATATTGAACACCGCCCCATGGACTGGGTACGTGTTCTTTAATGTTCTTGTACTTTATGGTAGGAAATAGGAACATCCGGAGGGTAGTACTGAACATCATCCTATTATATCCAGAATTTCTACAGAGAGAAGTGCAGAGTTATTATGGTCGTTCTGTGTAATTTCATTATTGCACTTGATATCGCCATAATTTGAAGTCCACCATTATATAGAGGTAAGAGTTTAGTACTATTGAGCGGTCTATTAACTAATGTATCTCAATACTTCATGGTTATATACAACTCTCAAAACAAATTCCTAAAACACTTTAATCTGACTGTTTCTGAGGCACTGTCACAATTCAGATTTTATTTTTTTTAACCATTATTGTTTCATTATTATCAAAACAATGATATGTGATTATATTATTAAAAAAAAAAAATGCTTATCGATATTTAATTTTAAAATGATATAACTAAAAATATTTGACTATAGCCAGAAACGTCACTTGTATTGTTGTTTACTGTACATCACCTGAGGAGGAGTCTTGGCAACTGAGCTGTAGGAATATTCTTTAAGTTTGCCGTTTATTACGCATTTAAAGTAATTTCTACTGTCTTATAATTTGTAGAGTTAAACACATGATGATTTAGCTTTGAATTTGAATATATATATAGTTTATTATTTGTGAAACTACGCTGCAGTTCAGAAATATTTCAAATTAGTATGTAACAATGGGAACTGTTAACTGGGGAGAATTGTGTGTGTGTGTGTGTGAATTATAAATAATATTGTATCCTGCAGTTTAAAGTTTACATTTTGTAACTTTTTATGCAGTAATAGCTTCATGCCTTTGTTTTAAGTGTACCCTAATTGTTGTGTCATTCCAGGGGAAGGGTTCAGCTTAGCTCTGTAGTTTTATAATTCTGAATTAAATAAAAAAAAATGTGAAATACCACAAACTTAACTCCCTATTTGTCATAGACTTCAGAGTACAGTATGTGATTTCATGAAATATATTTTTTACTAATAGTGAGTTGAAGACAAATCTCTTACCTCAAGGGAACTACATATCATGTGTAGGATTTTGTAGTTTTTACATTTTTGTGCCAATATTTGCCAAAATTTCTCGTGAAGATAAAAGCTTCTTAAATTCAATAAATAAAAAAAATGCTGGAGGAATGCAGTTTGCATCAGGGTTAGGGTCATCTCGTACCCAAGATAAAAAGTACCCGAAAAAGTCAACTCGTACCCAACTCACTAGATAAGTCGTACCCAAGATTACTTACACCTAATTTAAGAGATAATCCATACCTATTAGTATATATACCTTGTATTTTAGCTTTATCTATGATTTCAAAAAAACATTGTGTAAATCTTGTAGGAAAGTGCAATGAAATTCGGGAAATGAAATGCAGTCTTTAAAATGGTTGCATCTCATTACATACCAGTAAGTATGTTATTTCATCACACAAACATTGCACTACAAGTACATATTTCACACTATGTGGCTTAGAATAACTTTATTGCAATTTACTGATTTCAGGCTAATAGATTTGGCAGTTTCAATTTATAAACTGGGTGACGTAAACGTTTAAAATGGTCATAAGTCAACAAAATTTAGACATGCATAAAAACATTGATTTTCCAGCTTCAGCTTTTTGTAAACAAATCAGTTAGTGTACAGTATATAATTCGGGGCTCCTCTCTGGTACTACTTCTGGCATAATGAACTTGTTCTACGGAGTGGCTGACATCGTGACATCGTCAGGAATTTCTTCTGACAAGTCAACATCAAGAATGAACTACAGTAGTAATAAGGATATAAAAGAACGAAGTGAGAATATTGGCCAACACATAAACAATTAGTTATGTTATGTATGTTAATGATACTCTGTTGGGTACGAGTTGTCCAGCACACTTTTGCGTTATTTCTCTTAAACTATTTTGTTTTTTTTTGTGCAGAGAACTGCCTCCGTTTGCCATATTTATTTTACCATTGCCACAATCTCCAATTTACCATTCATGAGATGAGGAAACTAGCTTTACAAACCTAACCTAAAATACAGCTCAGTATTGCAGTTATTTCCCGTTTCATTCTTTGAAAATGGAATATATTCCTTTCTGCTAAAAAAAAACATTTCTGTATGTCAAAACTGATAGAAAAAGCAAGAAAAAGCAACTCTTTCCGCCTGTCTTTGGTATATGGAGTTCTTAATCCTGACTTTGGGTCAGGATCTAGAATGAGTTGATCAAAAAAAAATAATTTGTATTTGATGATAGCAAAGTAATATGTAGACCATCTCTTATTTTGCTAAGAGTATATCCATTATGAGGGTGATTGATGTGATTATCATATTTATTTACGTTTTAGACCACAATCACAAGTTTGGGGCTCGAATTTCAACCTCAAGATTTTCAACTAAAGTAGAATTTCTCAATCCTGACTTGGTTAAAAATGGGAATTCAAGATAATTTCTTTGTTTCTGAGACACCAAAGCTTCCACAGTTTGTAATGGGTTCTTAGCGAAATATTATTTTCTTATTGACCTGCAAAGTATTTACGTGGTTCACAAGTTTAGAGAACTTCACTCGACTGTTTTCCGAGGACATTTATTCCACTGATTACTGTATTGGGACTGGGTACTGGGAATATTTATCTCAGGTTCCAAGGTAACACTGAGTCTCATTGTATGGGAGGGCTAAGGAATCTGTATTAGCCTCCTGACCTTCATGGATGGCAGTAATAAAATAAGTTGGTTAACTCTCTGAGGGTGTATTTCTGCCTAATCCTTAGAGCTTTTACAGCACCACCATCTCTATCTTTGTCTTACTGGCATATGATAATGAGAACCACTTGGCTATCATCATTAAATTTTCAGGATCATACAATTTTTATTTACTTCTTGGCTCATTTGTGCATATTTTACAGGATACCATTGCAGGTGTCATTCATAGGGGTAAGTAACCATTTTCTGGAATTTGGTGTTTGATTATTTTAGTCGCTCTGTATTTCAGAGGTGGAGTGAAACAACAGCTACGTGGCAACATGTCCCAACAGGTCCAGCAGATGGTGGGTGGCCAGGTTATGCAGGGCCAAATGGTACAAGTACAGGGACAGGTCGTCTCGGGCACACAAGTAGTTAACAGTGCAGGTGATGATAGTAGTTGATTTCATATCTTTTTTTTTTTTTTTATCTATTCTGGAACATTTTTAGGATTAAAAATTTACACTCACAATGAAAATTTGTCAGAAATTGAAGTTATTGAAGGTATACCTTAACCTTACTTGCTGTAGTTACTGAATATATGTACATTTATGAATAGCACTTTATATGTACAGAACAGTCAGAATCTACTAATGTACATCTGTAGATACGTACATTTGATAATGGTATTATACCACAGAATACCATTAATCCAATCTTGCATAATACATCTGTAGATACTTATATTGCGTGCATGCTGAACCTGTCCTCCCTCACGCACTCACTGATGCTCTTCCCTTGCCACACTTCGTTTATTTTGGTCGATTTGCTTGGGATGCAGTCACAGCTGGTTGTGTTTCATTATACCTTACAGTAATATGAGCAAAGACAAAGAAAATTAAGATGATGCTGCATCTATTGCTGTTAAAAAGATAATACATGCTGTTATTCTTGATGAGAAAACTAGAATAATAGATAGGTGTGAGAGCATAGTGTCTGTTGGCTGTGAGCTTGGGTTGGCCCATTCATTAGTAAATACCATACTGAAAAGTAAAGAACAAACTTAGTATGAAACAAGTGAAGAGTGTAGCAGGCAGCAGTAATTTGTCTTCTCTGTATTAATTCTCAAGGCCAATCTGCAAGTGACTGCTCTAATTTTAGTTGTCCATATTTCACTAATTTGTAATTATTAGAGGCAATTTCATGGAAAATTCTGGGATTTATCTCAGTTTATAACATGGATTTTTATGGGAAATTAATGTCCACTAATGTATGTCCAGCTAATGTACAGGCTTTCAGGAACACATCATGTACATTAAACAGACGCTGATTGTATGCTGTACCAGTACTGGATTTTGAAGGGCTACTTTATTGAACATATTGAAAAAAAATTTCATACAATAGTGAAAAAAAAATGGCCAAGTTTAAGCTATCTTTCCTGCTTGCGAGGTTGTCATGCAGTACAGTAGTACCCGGCTTAACGCGGTCAATAGAACCCACAGGGTACCGTGTTAAGTGAAAACCGCGCTAAGTGAACAACAGAACATATGGGATTGATTCCAATAGAAACCGGCCCGACCCCCAAACTCCACTTTTTGATGACACACAACTATGTTGTAGTAAAAATTTTATCTTAACTTTATGATGGTATGAACAAACAAGTAATATAGAAGAGTTTAGGTTAGGAAAAATAAAGGTTAAATTAGGAAAAATAAAGGTTAGGTTAGGAAAACTAAAAGTTAGGTGTAACACTTACGTTAGTAGAAGACACACACTGCGCAACCTTACAGCGTGGCTTGCCCAGGCGGAGGGAGAGGTGGAGGAGGAGCGAGAGGCGAGAGCAGGCAGGCAGGTGGGTGGGGCGAATCTAAAAATAGCGTCTCGAGCCGGACACTCTGCGCGTATACGTGGAAAAAACCGCGTTAAGTGAAAGTTCGGCTCTGGCGAGGCACCACATATACGTGAAATCGCGCTTAGCGAAACCGCTTTAAGCGGGGTATTACTGTAGTTCGTTCTTGTACAATTTGTATTGCATTTACCCATGCATGTATCATTCAGAAGAAATTTTTATATTAATGGATACACAAAGTAAGTGTACTTAAAAGGAATTTAATTTATTAAGTGTTGCCGAAGGGATCCCATTGTAGTAGTTCCTCAATAAAATGTTATTTATTCAGTTGTTATCCTTACTTTATTATTTATATGCTGTAACCATACTATACATTATTTTATTAACATTGTTTTCTTTAGAATAGTGGAATTAGGAAAACCTCCCATCTTCCTGGAAGAATCTGATATTTTTTTTTATTAATGTTGTACATACAGGTCAGGTGGTGATGTCAACCACTTCTGGTCTGACAAGTCTAAGTGGTCAGCAGTTAGTTACACAGCTGGTGCCTGGCCAGACTATGCAAGGCCAAGTGGTGCATCAAGCCACAGCTCCATTAGGTGTCAACACAACTCTTGCTTCAAGCCTCACTCAAGGACAGGTAGGCATAAAGTGATGTCTTGTGATGCCAAACAACCTAAATCCACAGCTCAGTGACCCAGCTCTGTGGATACCAACCAGATTCAATAGTGTTAATAACCATAGTAAAGGGAGGACAGTTGCTTTTGTATATAGCTTGGGGTTTGATTTTTTCTTCAAGAATTAAAGAAAAAATTGCACCCAGTAATGGTCTTGTGGACTAAAGCTATTGATTCTGTTTTGTTGCTTTGGAGTTTTGAATTCCATTCCAAGACCATAATTGTTATCACAAATATACAGTTATCTACAATAAAATCTTTGAGGATTTTACTGTTGACTAAATAACTTTAAAAAATTATAAGTGTAATTTGCACTTCTTTTATGACCTAGATTTGTTTTTTGTAATGAGCTTTAGTTGAGAAATCTAATTATAGTAAACTCTCATTTTTAAACTGCTTAGCATTATTCATTTCAATGTGATTTTCACTCCAAAACCTGTGTAATAGTATCATAATGAAGGGCATTGATATGACCTGTCATTACAATCGATTGATCTTGTATATGAAGGCTTGACAAGAGCTGGATTCACACATAGGTGATTTACTCTTTAACCTTAAATTGCAGTTATACTGGGCTAAGGTTCACAT
The DNA here is from genome assembly GCA_958450375.1 of Homarus gammarus. NCBI lineage: Eukaryota > Metazoa > Arthropoda > Malacostraca > Decapoda > Nephropidae > Homarus > Homarus gammarus. Next base: position 113,771 of record CAUDMG010000588.1, read on the forward strand.
GCTGAACATCATGCTTTTTATTTTTCCCACACTTCATACATCAGAGAAAACTATTCCATGCTCCAGAATGTTGTGAGAACACCTCTGTTCTGCACCATCTTTTTGCAGTTGATCATGGATTGCCCATATCATCCTTCAAGTTCTTCTGTAAGTTAATAATACCCTAATGAAGAAACCTAATAAAGTGTTAACACCTGGTTAGAATCCACAGTGTTTACTGAATGATGAAAGAGCTGTGGACGGCACAAGTACACATGTAATTCTGGCCATTTCCCAGAAAGCCAAGTTGGCTAGCTAGGCTGGGTCAGCCTGCTACTGACTTCACCTTGTAGTATAGAAAATGAGTTTATAGGTGCACTAGCCAGGCTGGTCAATCAACCAATGAGAAAGCATTAATTGTCTCGCTCCATGAATGATAATGTGTGCTGGTTCACAAATAATTTTTCTTGTTAAATTATATTGAAGTTTATTCATTTAATTTCCACACCCTAAAACACTATGCCCTTTAAACCAAATTCTACTTCATCAGTTACTTGTTCAGCAGGACCTTTCTGTACATTTTATTAATAGATTTCATGTAATGGTTCCTTCAGGTTGTCAATGCACAGACTGTGACAGGGGTACAGCAATTGGTACAAGGTCAGCAAATACAAACTGTAAACAACCATGTGTCTCAACCAAACATGGTTGCTGCAGCCACACAAGTGAAGACTACTGGTCCCAACCAGGCAGTTCCAGCGCCGACTGCATCCTCTAATGTGACAGCAGATTCCGCAGCACCGGTATGCAATATCCATGAAGATGCTTTCTCAGTTTTAATTTTGATACCCTGTACAGTAATTTATTTAAATTTGAAGTTCACATACCAAATTTTGGGAGGTTCAGTTGTTCCTTCATTAAAAAAATATATTTCAAGCTGTTAAAATGCTGTAGTACTGTATAAGAGTTTCTTTTTAAATTGATGATTTAGTAATCCAGAATTAATCATGGTTGTCGTGCAGTAATTGTACGACTAAGGCTTAGACAATCTTCCGGAAAGGCACTAAAGTTACCATCCTTTACGTTAACTGATACAGCTTTATAGGTGTACAACCCTTAAGTGAAAATGTAAGTTTATTTAGGGTACTTGACATTACTATCTTTCTACAGTATATTCTTGCCGAGCTACAGTTTACCCCAAGACCTCAGAGTCAAGAGCAAACCTAGCAATAGATTAGCTCTGGGTAAAAGCTTAATAAGATATTTATTTAATCTGTGTTTTTTCTCAACAGGTTCTCAACAAACAGAGAATTACTGAACTGGTTAGGGAAGTTGATCCTAATGAACAACTAGAAGAAGAAGTGGAGGAAATGCTTTTGTCTATTGCTGATGATTTTATTGAGTCAACTGTTAATGCAGCCTGTCGCCTGGCAAAGCACAGGGGAGCTAGAGTTCTTGATGTCAAAGATGTGCAAATGTATTTAGGTAAGGGACAAGTTAGTTTATACAGAAGGCTGGTGACTACTGCATGTGCCTTTTGTTGATGTGGAAATGATATTGAAAAATTTTGATGTATAAACTAAGCACACACAATTATTCAACAGGTGTTTTAATACAGAAGAGATTGTGTGGAGTGCAAGTTAAGTTTCTGCAGTCAAGTCTTTAAACAATGAAAAAGGAAAGGTTACATTATTGCTTGAAATAATCGTTATTGACTATTGGTATACAGTACTGTAGAAAAACTATTTATAAAATTCAACAAAACCTGAAAGCATCATGTAACCTACTTTACTGGCTGAACTTAATAATTGTTGTCAGACATTTAGTATTAAAGTTAATACAAGCACAACTACCCTGTACAGTCATCTTGTAACGACTGCATTCGCGGTGTTATATGCAATTGATCATAATTCATTATGTGCTCTTATTTTGGCAAGTACTGTATAGAACCCTTATTATTACGAGTTATAGAGATTTGCTCAATGTATTTACTGGTGTGTATGTATAAACTTGCCCATTTCCAACAAAATTACATATGAGTTGATTAACAAAATTTATTTCACAAATATATTTAGTAATTTTTCCCTTATTTACAGAACGCAACTGGCACATGTGGATACCAGGCTTTGGTACAGATGAACTACGGCCATATAAGAGAGCACCTACAACTGAAGCTCACAAGCAGCGGCAAGCACTTATTAGGAAAGCAATAAAAAAGTATTGAGGTTTCAGAATTTATGTTAAGTGTTTAATTTCTTCTCCAATTTAGCTACTTTTAACTGTCTTTATTATTTTTAAGTGTAATTTGCTATGCAATAATACACAGTTCATTAAAAAATATATATCTACTGAGGTACTCCATTTTATAAGTTGTTTCTGCAGTGTAAAGGTGTAAGTGTCTTTGTATTTTGTAATTTGCTGAGAAAGGTGTGATAGTGTATGTATGAGTATGGTTTAATAAGTAGGGGGTTTTTTTTTATAGCAATTCATGCATTCAAGATTTTTGTGACAGTGAGAGTATGTCTCCTGTATCAAATGCTGTGTAGTTTGAATTGTAGAATCAGTGTATAAATCCTGATATGAAGTTTGTATGGTACTGCACTGAATAGAATCAATTATCACACGTTGACCATTACAAATTTGTATGGTACAGTTAAGTTTTCTGATCTATAAATTTGCAAAATCTGGATTTACCTTTATACAATTTTCAAACAACATAGAAATGCAAATACTGTACCATATGTGAAAGCATTTTCGGTTGAATTAAATTTATTTAATGGTGTTTGAAAATACCAGTCATAATTTCTTAAATTTGTTCATGACTCATTGAAAATTATTGTATTAAAATTATGGTACCCATTCCACAACCTGTGTTATATTTCTTTTTAACTCGGTTCTTGTCAAGATTACTAGATTTTGAAACAAAATATGTAGATGTACAGTAATGGTTCACCGTATTTGTGATTGTTGTCGTTACTGTAAACTCCGAATTCAGATGATCCCAAGATTGCACTGTGCCATGATTAGAATTTGGATCTAGAACTGCTTGACATTCATGCTTTGGACTATTCCAGGAGCAAATATACTATCTCTAATTAGTCTCTATTTTACTCAGTTAAATGTTAAAAGGTGGAACAATAAGGATAGTACAGTACATAAGAGGGGGAAAGTAATTATATACAGTAATGATAAGTTGGCCTGGAGGCTCTTCTGTCATGGCCACACCCACAGATGGGGGCTGTCAGGACAAGTGTAGTTTCATAGACGAGAGAGAAATATAAGCTAGATGAATTAAATAAAAGTAATATATATAGTTGCTGACAAAAGTTCGCTCCGTTTGTTGAAACCGAGTCATGGAAATGAGTTTCCGAATTTACGTACCCTGACTGTGGTCTGGTGTGGCTGTGCTGCTTTATTTTATTTGGGGTTGATGCTTCATGTTGGGAGGAGTTAACTTTTGACCCAAACTGTACACAATATGTTAGTCAGTGCCATTATATTTGGTACTTGTACTGAAGTTCATTTGATTTGAACTTTTGAACTGAGTAAAATGGAAAATATTCTGCCATATCTCTTCCTCAGTTATGGCATGTGTATGCTTGAACATAGAGAATTTAGAATGGCTATGCAATATTTGAATTCCAAGAATAGCGTAGTACAGTATAATCCCTGTCATTTGAATTCAGAGTTCACGCATAACATAGTACAGTATGCGGCTATTATGGTTTTGTGAGATTTTTATAGGAACACCTTCGCAGTAGATGAAAAATTTTTGGGTAATAATAATGATAATGTGTAATGTAAAGAAAAACCACCAGTAGGAGAAAGAACACTGTTTTCTGACAGAGCTTCCATGGGCAATTGAGGCCAACAAAAGTCCTATCTTTTGATAAAATAAAGATTAACGTTGGTTACTAGAGTATAGAATTTAAGTAAAACCTTGGGTTGTAGTTTTATGATGTCATGTAATTAAAGGTATTATAGTTCCAAGAATGTGCAGTAACAATTGAGTCTTTGTTTGTACTAACTGGGGGGGTTGGGAATCATCATCAGTTTAGTGTAAGAGAAATTTTATTGTGGATTGGAGAGGGTTTCTGTTATATAATGTCCAAGTGGTTGGATTTTGTTTTTGTTTTGCAATACTATGATATATAGCTAATAAGTACAGTAGTGGAATAAATTTTAAAACATGCCAGTGAATTACTGTTTGAACTATATTTTTAGGTAGGGGAATTATTGGGATTATTTATTTATACGGAGATTTATTAAAAATGTAAATTGTATTTATGATGTTTTATTTGTTTAAATGATATACGGTAAACCCTCGATAACTCGGCACACATGAGGCTTTAGCCTTGCTGAATTATCCCAAATTCGGACTTAACAAGGCATTTCCTCCCTCCTTCAAAAATGCAACAATAAAAAAATTATCAACCCATGTGTGTACGTACATGTAATTACAGCTCGCTCACTGCTGTTTTCACATATGATCTGTGTTGTGTTGTGTTGTACTGTACTGTACATTGCAGTGTTAAGACATAAATAAGGGATTAGTTACATATACAGGTACTCCTCGACTTACGACCGCCCCAGTCATACCAAATTTTTCAAATTACGTATTTTCGAATCCCGACGTTAGTGATTGCTCTGTGTACGGACAAAATTTTTCTTTGTAATTCGCTTTAAAATGGCTGGCAAGCGTAAAAGTGAGTTTTGTGGTGCTGAGAAGAAAAAGAGACACCCATTTTAGATTTTCTATGTAATCATAGACGTTGGGACTCGAAAATACGTAATTTGACAAAAGTTTGGTATGACTGAGGCAGTCGCATGTCCGGGTGGTCGTAAGTCGGGGAGGAGCTGTACTAATTGTAAAAAAGTAACACTTATATCACTGCAGGCAAAGAATGAAGCATTATAGTAGGTGACACAGAGGTATGGTAGGTGATGCAGGTGGCCAGATGTGCAGAGATTTTCTCGGATAATTTTACATATCTCGGCATTTCCCAAGTTATACCAATACATTCCGAGACCACATCCATGCCAAGTTATGTGAAATGCCACGTTATCGAGGGTTTACTGTATTGTACACTACCATATATATTGTGAACACCAAGTACTCTACACTCTAAATACTGTATGTGACTTTCCTAACTATGGCCAAATGTCAGACAGCTCTTGTGATTGTGTTTGGGTTGTTTGGGTTGTCAAGTTACTTTACCTTATATTGTAACAAGGCCAATTATCTAATCCATCTTTAGTCTATTTGAGTGCCTCTTCCTCCCCATCAAATGGAGATCAGGTGCAAAGTGTCTGTCCAACCATTTATTTTTCAACGAGTCTAACATCTTTGAAATTCAGTTGATAGCCGACTTTCATCAAGAGCAGAACTTTAGCCTAACTCTCCACACTTTCTACGGAGCTAGTGCCAAAGCCCAATATAAACAAAGACACTAAGGGACTGAGCATAAAATGTCATTTTTTTTTATTTAAACAGGTGTTTACATGGAGACCACTGACAAGCTTCTAACCTAATCACATGACTGGTTTAAAGGACAATTTTGATAAAAGTTATCCTATCTGAAAACCCTTCCCCAGGATTGTTCCAATAAATTATCATACAGTACATAGTTAAAGACATTGGATTAATTAAAGCCAATAAAAATATAATGTACAGTATAGTAAATAATATTGTAGACAAATTCCATAGTAATACACAGTAAAAATTGTTGACCTAAATTGACGTGCTGCGGACAAATGAGCGAGTCAGGTTAGCTGAAGAATCAGCAGAGTAAGGAGTGTTGCTTGCTGTAAATGCCTGGGAATTGAGATAGCAATCCCTTACCAGGCTAATCAGGATCTTAAAGGAAAGTCAAGGTCCATGGTTTTCTGAGGAATAGCAAACAACCGTTTGAGATTGACATCTCTTTACTATAAAAAATATAACGAAACTCTGACACCACTCAACACACATCAAATAATTATGGGAGTCAAACAATTAATGCAATCAATAGTTAATGGAGTTACCTGACCCAGCTCACAGTTGCTACCCGACCCAGCTTGGAGAAGGACGTGCCCCCAAGTTCTCCCGTAGTGAACGAGGAAAATGGCCGCTTTGGATCGTGGTGTCTTGGGGGAAGAGGAGAGTAGTGTGGGGAAATATGACCTCTTGGCCACTCTGCTAAGGCAGCTGGGGCAGTTGAGGAGTGAGGTGACACTCTAAAGGGGGAAAATGAAGCCCTCAGGACTGAACTCCTTCAGGTAGGTGTCCTGCTAGGCAGGACACCTGCGAAGGAGGAGCAGGCGTGGAGAGTGGTCGTCTCCAAGGGGACCAAGGTCAGGCTCAGGAAAGCTGGCCAGGGTGTGGAATGTAGGAACCCCTACCAGGTGCTGGAGGAAGAGAAGAGGCAGGAAAGTGTGGTGCAGGTAGAGGAAAGGGCAGTTGTATAAACCCTGCCCAGAGGTAAGATCTTGGTAGTTGGGGACAGGCAGGTGATGTTTTTAGATAGGACTTTTTGTACAAGAGATAGGAAACGTAGGACTAGGGTGTGTTTTCCTGGGGCTGGGATAGGGCATGTAGCCGAGAGGATAGGTATGGTACCAATCTAGTAGTGTGTCTTAGTGTGGGAGGAAACGACATGAAAGATTAGGAGTGAGGAACTTTTCAAGAGGTATAGGGAGGCGCTGGGGAAGATTAGAGATAGGGGAGGGATCCCGATAGTATGTGGTGTCTTGCCTAGAAGAGGGATTGGTCGTGAATGGCTGTCCAGGGCAATTGCTATAAATTGCCGACTGGAAAAACATTGTGCAAACAATGGTTGGGCATTCATTGATAGCTGGCAACGATTCTATGGCAACGACTACCTGCACAGTCGTGACAGAGTACACTTGTCTCGCGGGGGTAAAGACGTTATCTGCATCCCTGGAACGTGAAATTGTCACTCCAAAGGGAGGGGGGGGGGGGCGTTCGCCAGTAGACAGAGGTCGGGGAAAGTGGGAGTCAAAAAACAAGCAGGTCCTGGGAAGTAAAATAAGTTACTCGGGACAAGGGGTACAATAGGACCAGGGAAGGGTTGGCTTAAATGTAAACTATACAAACAGTAGGAGCGTTAGAAATAAAATGGACTTGCTGAGAGCGGTTGTATGTACCGAGAATGTAGACGTCATAGCAATCACCGAAACTTGGATGAATCTGGCTAGCAAAATTTTTTTATCAGAGTTCCACATAGAAGGGTACAACCTTTTTCACAAGGACAGTGAAGGTAGGAAGGGGGGAGGGGTCGCACTCTTCGTCAAGAATACATTAAAATGTATTAATAATTCATAAAGGGTGAAATAGGAACCGAGTCTGTGTGGGTAGAAACCACGGAAGGAAGAGAAAAACTAATTATGGGAGTGATTTACCGGCCCCCAAGTCTGGGCAAAGAAGCAGCTCAGCCCATATGGCAAGAAATGAGTAGGGCAGCAAAATATAACAACCTATGCCATATGGGGATTTCAACTTCAGAAAGATTGACTGGGACAACATTGTAGGCGACTATGAATCTGAAGACTACCTAGACGCAGTACAGGACAATTTTTTGAAACAACTAATTACAGAACCTACTAGAGGTGACAATATATTAGACCTAGTATTAACAAATAAAGACAATATTATCAGAGATATCACAGTAGGGGAAGAACTAGGCAAGAGTGATCAGAGAGAAATCAGGTTCACCCTAAATTGGGAAACAAAATACAATGACAATATGGTCAGAGTCCCAAACTTTCGGTTGGCAGATTATCAGGGATTAAGAAGGTACCTAGGTGAGGTCACCTGAGAACAGTCACGTCAGTCCCCAGTAGGAAGGGGTGAGGTCATAGATGACAACAATTGATGTTGACTATAATATATTCACTAGTATACTACATAAAGCACAAGATATACCATACAGAAAACTTAGGTCAAATAAGAATGAGCCAAGGTGGATGACCAGAAAACTTAAACATGACAGGAATAAAGAAAGGAATTTATAAGAAATTAAAGGGAGGGGAGGAGCAGCTCAGAAATAGGTATAATTAACTATCTAGGAATGTTAAGAAAACTGTAAGGAAAGCAAAGAGAGACTATGAAGTCAAAATAGCAAGAGAATCCAAGGCGAATCCCAAGGGATTTTTCCAGGTATATAGAACAAAGGTCAAGGACAAAGTTGGGCCTTTAAAGTGAGGGAGGGGAGAATTGATAAATGGCAGTGAACAACTACTACTTATCAGTTTTCACGGAAGAAATTCACGAGGAAATTCCAGAGGTGGAACCGATATTTAGGGGAAAGGAAGAAGAGAAATTAAAGAATATCACCATCAGAAAAGAGGATGTTAAGAGAATAAATAAACTAAAGAAGACAAAATCCCCAGGGCCGGATGAAATTTTCCCTCGAGTCTTGAAAGAGTGTAGGGAACAGATTAGCGGACCCCTCGTAAACTTATTTACAAAATCATTAGACACTGGAGTTGTACCAGACTTGTGGAAACAGGCAAATGTAGTACCCATATTCAAAAAGGGAGACAGAGCATCAGCGTCAAATTACCGGCTGATCAGTTTGACGTCAGTAGTGGGGAAATTTCTTGAATCAATTATAGCAGATAGCATCCGATCGCATCTAGAGAAAAGCAAATTAATCTACGACTCTCAACATGGGTTTACAAAGGGAAAATCTTGTCTAACAAATTTGCTAACGTTTTTTAGGAAAGTCTTCGAGGTAGTAGATAATGACGAAAATTACGATGTTATTTACTTAGACTTTAGCAAAGCATTTGACAGAGTACCGCATCAGAGGCTTCTGAGAAAAATTAAGGCTCATGGTATCGAGGGGAAAGTTTTAAATTGGATAAAATCATGGCTCACCGATAGAACGCAGAGGGTCAGCGTAGATGGTGCTAAAGCTGAGTGGGGCCGTGTAACCAGTGGGGTTCCCCAGGGGTCAGTACTAGGCCCACTCTTGTTCATAATCTACATAAACGATTTAGATACTGGGATCAGCAGTGACAAGCAAGTTTGCGGATGACACCAAAATAGGGCGGCAAATTAATTCAGGGCAGGATGCAAATGCATTACAGGAGGATCTAAATAAACTGCAGGGGTGGTCTGAAAAATGGCAAATGAAATTCAACACCAGCAAGTGCAGCGTACTTAATATTGGAAGAACAAATACTTATAATGTATACAGCCTGAACAACATCAACCTAGAGAAGTCGACTTGTGAAAGAGACCGAGGGGTACTAGTAAGCCCGGACCTACGGCCTCGAAAACAGTGCGTTAATGTTCGAAATAAGGCAAACAGAGTATTGGGTTTTATATCTAGAAGTTTAAGTAACAAGAGTGCAGAGGTCTTATTGCAACTATATCTTGCGCTAGTTAGGCCGCACCTCGATTATGCGGTTCAGTTCTGGTGCCCTTATTATAGAATGGATATAAATTCACTAGAGTCGGTGCAGCGAAGAATGACAAAAATGATTCAGGGACTTAGAAACCTTCCATATCAGGATAGGTTAAAGAAACTTAACTTGCTTTCCCTAGAAAGACGAAGAGTGCGGGGAGCTATGATAGAAGTACTTAAGTGGGTGAAAGGAATCAATAAAGGGGATATAGATAAAGTTCTTATAATATCCGAGCAGGATAGGACTCGGAGCAACGGATTCAAGTTGGATAAGTTTAGGTTTAGGAGGGAGATAGGAAGGAACTGGTTCACAAATAGGGTGGTGGACGAGTGGAACAAGCTTAGCAACTTTGTAGTAAGTGCTGGAACGCTGGAAAGTTTCAAAAGGAGGCGAGATAGATTCATGGATGATAGAGAGTGGTAGTAACTCTCGACAGGAGCTGCCATGCACAGGCCAACCGGCCTATTGCAGACTCCTTATTTTTTCTTATGGCGACCCACAAGCTGTCCTGTGAGCATCCTCACCAACCAGCTCTCTACATCACGCTTGTAACCATGCTGCCTTTCCAGCACCAAGCTGCATTGTACATCCAATACAACATGTATATAGAGAGCACATTATGAGTTTCCTTTCTCCATCCCATCCTGAGTGTGAACACCAACATCTCATAACCCCACAAGCCCCTCGGAGGACCACCCTGGCAGATGACGCTGCAATTATTCCGGCGGCCGAGGCAACCTCCCCCTAACTAACGCCGTGGCCATACGAGACAGCCTGCATACATTAGGCAATTGTTGCCATTAATCGTTTTCGCTCCACTGTTGCCATTAATCATACATAAGGCGATTGTTGCCTTTAATGTTTTTCGTCGTACTGCTGCCGTTAATCATACATTAGGCGATTGTTCATTCGAAACTAATTCCCTATTGTATTCTGATATTCGAATAGATACTCCTATCACTATAGATTTCTGCTCTCGTAAACAAGATATTAACACATCTTAATCAGCCATCAGCAGTAACGTTGGCCGATATTCGCATTAATATCCTTGAGTATTCGTTCGAATCAAACTGCTCCGTTGCCAGACTCACTGTGTGTGTTGGTGGGAGGGTCGGCTTAGTGACCTGTCGTCCAGGAAGGGTACTGCAGACTGTGCACCTGTCACCGCCAGTGTTCCATGAACTTCTGAATGGAACTGTACATGTGGTCCTAAGAAAGAGAAAATTGACACATAAGAGAACTTTGACTACTGCACCACATACGGTACGGTACAATAAACACTTATTCTTATCTGAAGTCAAATATCAGATTACCTACTGCATTCAGAGCCCCTCGAATGTATATTACTAACAGCATACCTACAATTTGTCCTCCTGTGTACCTGAAAAGATTACAACCGGCATTACAACCTAACACAATTGGTAGTTAAATTTAAATGCTTAAATTATCACCCAAGTACATATAGGAACTAAATATATTATATATTTTTAATGATTTTATATTGGATTGATTATTCTGAATAGTTTAGAATATTGTTAGCAATAAAAACTAATTTTTTTTGAAGATTGTCATTATTTAACGAGGTTTGAGTTGCATTAACTGTTGAGGGAAGTATTAACCACTGTCAGTGTGTATAAGTATATCAAGACTGAAAGGAATGGAGAAAACGCTAAGTTTCAATTTTTCTTTAAAAGCTTAATGCCGAGTCTGTTTAAAGAAAATGGATGAAAGGTAGACTGAAGCATTTCTATACGAGACTCGTTAGGTGTTTGTTTGTAGTAAACTTCCACCAACGTTTGGATAAAAACAGCAACAGTATTTATTCAATAATGTTTTTGACAATATCTCTTGTGATTATGAAAATTTAAAACTTAAAATAACAGCGAAATCCTACTGTAGAAGATAAAATTCGTAAAAGCGAGAGAATTGTGTATTTCAAAACAATCCTCTACAACAGTGGGACAGAATAATTACATAGGGGGGTTTATATGAGTGTCAATTGACATTAAATGGCGTGACCAGGTGGCTGATATCTCGTCTTGAGTTCTCAGGTGAAATTTTACGAACAGCCACCGTGGCGATTAAAATTAACTAAGTCAGGTGTACATATGTATATTATAGATGAATCATTCCAGTTAAAAGGTATGATCCAATCCACTAACATGTTTAAATACAACTGAAGGATTTGGGGAATATCCTATGGTATTTGTTTGTTCACCTAACCTAGCACATAATTCCCTCCCAGTCTGACCAACACACACTTCTTCCCGCGGTGAGGAGTAAACATCAGATTTGTTCTCACTATTTAAATTTTGGGTGAACCTTGACAAGATTTTTGAAGAACATTTTTGGGGTACTGAAAACTAAATTGGTTTGTTCTTTCGGGAACATATTTATTAAGGAGCTTGTTATAATGCATACTATTCGAGCTTAGACAACGTTTACGTGTAGTCATTATTTTACGAGTTACCGGTTACACTTGGGATGAATAATCTCAAAACTTAACTCACGTGATCTAGATAATGTTATATATAATAGAAGAGTAGTCAAGTCGCTTCCACATGAACTATACAATTACTACATTGAATCGGGAGTGATTGAGAACATTCTTGCGGTCTATCCATAATTTGCTACTAGCCCACACCGATTAGTCCTCAAATAGAATAGGACTTCTACTGTATATGAACCTCTGTCCTGCGTGGCAATGAAAGTAATATCACCCACATGACTCTGACCTATATATACTGTTAAGTAATATGATCTAATTTTTTGTGTATGAACCTCTGTCCTGCGTGGCAGTGGGAAGTGATAGCACCCCCAGTGTCAAGACCTGACTGAATTACTCAGAATAGGCAAATGTACTCCAAGCTTTGTCAATAAATTTGTTAACCGTTAAAAGCTTCTACTGTAAGAAGAGAGAGAGAGAGAGTCGGCATTGGTAAAAGTGCTACACTGTTTACATTCACTTGAGCATAATCCGTTTTCTGGAAAAATAGGAGGGCCTCCTAGACCCCAGAATAATTTCCCAAGTGTTTCTATATACAGATGAAAATGAAGTGTTTCCCGCAAGCTTCGTTGCCTTCCATCAGGTTTCAACCCCACCACCTCCCCTTCCTGCCTGTGAACGATGGCATACGATAACAAATTTACCACGACGCTTTAAGATCTCAGTTTTTTTAATTATCAAGACGATGTTTTTTATGTGTGTGTGTGTGTGTGTGTGTGTTATTTTTTTTAGATAATAACTTGCAATTTAGGAAAGATACCGTACTCTCTCTCCCTATTCCAACTGCAGTGACAGATGTGTTCTGTTACGGTGTTACCCCGCACAAGAACAATTATCTGTCTGGTTTACTTCACCCAATATATGACGCTAGGAATAGATTATTAACCGTCCTGGTCAGCATGAAGCCTCAACACTTCATCATCGGGTTTTTTTTTTTTTTACACCGGGAATAGCCCACCCGGGCACAGGACCCACAACGGGGCTTAGGGGGGGGGGGGGGGGGCGAAAAAAATAAGATTAAAAAGGAATTTAAAATAGAGGAGAAAACGGCTACATTAATCTACTGTACACCACGAAGCTGCCGGCAAACCAGCTTTTTGAAGTGAGACAGATTGTATGAGTATAGAAACACAGAAGAAGGCAGAGCATTCCACAATTTGGCTGTGTGAGGAAAGAAGGATGTACTATAACGGGTTATTCTAGTGTGACCGACATCCACAGAGAAACGGTGGGCACCGCGGGCAAGACGAGTGTTACGAGCCCACGGCCTTGCCGGCGGTACACAGGATGCCAAATCCACCGACCATTGTCCGTTAAAGTACCTGTAAAAGAGAGAGAGAGAGAGTGAAGCAACATTGCGGCGAAGAGAAAGGGAAGAGAGATTATCGACTAAAGGAGGAGAGTTAATAAGACGAAATGCCTTTGATTCCACCCTATCTAACAGTTGGACAGAAGAAGAGTCACCCCAGATATGAGAGCAGTACTCCAAGTTAGGACGAATGAATCCCTTATCTTATAACTTGAAGGAACTGCTCAGGAGTGAAGTAGCTACGACATCTGTACAGCATTCCCAGCTTTCGGGAGGCAGCTTTAGCAATGTTGTGTTGCGTTAAGGTGCGTTTATGCCTGAACGTCTGTCTTGTGACATTAATTTTGAGGTAACACATGCATAAACAGAGTAACAGTGTGAGAGTATAGAGAATTACTCACACATCGTTTACATTATGCAAGTTTTCTCTCAGGTTTTGTTTCTCTTAGTTGGCAACATTGAGGCGCAGAACACAACACGCAACACCGTATTACTTACATCAGCTGAGTCGCCAACTAGATATATTCATAGAAACGTCACCGTACAAAAAAATAAAAATAGTGGCGTGTTGGTTGATGAAATTTTGTACGTTCATTTATATTCACATGGAAATAACTTGATTAAAATTTTGCGCTTTGGCTCTCACATTTAGCGTGTGTTACTCCCCCGACCTTGAGTTCTGCTTATTTGACACTATTACTACCCCCACTGACCACGGGTGTACAGAGTTACTTAATATCACTAGTTTATTCTTGAAATTTTACTGATTAAAGTTCGGTATTATTTCAAAGTACAGTAGAATATTTGGCCGTAAATTAGACTCTATACATAGACAGCCACGTTTTCTAAATATATACAGTTGAAATTTGGTAGCTGGAACGCTGACTTAACGCCTTTATTGGGTGAGGGTCGGCTCCGTTGTCTAGATTACGAGGAGTATTTCCCAAACATGATTTATCCCTTGATCTACCAGACAACAGTAAAACTTAAGCATTTGTCTTCATAACATATTTCCTTACGAAGTTCTTGTGTAAATGAATATACGTGAAAAGTATACATTGGAAAAATATAAATTACAGCAACAACAATAATAATAATAAATAATAATTTACCTGAAAAAAAAAGAAAAACGCTGACAATTATGTAAATATGAGTGAGGTTGTTGTGTGACCAGCGCCAGGGAGAAGATGGTCTAAGTCTGGTTTTTCTCCCACTATATCTCATCTCAAACGCACCTCCATAGAATTTAACCTAACGTAACCTAACCTAACAGTCTCCTCATGGTAACAGAGCAAATGATATCTTTCAAGTTACATCCCCATCTACACCTCCTAGATATGCATTTATATCCGCTCTATACTTCCATCTACACCATATTTACACACATCTACACCCCCCCCCCCCCCAATCAAGAGTGCCGTGCCCCCATGAAAGTCTCTCGAACGTAAATAAAACACTCCCTTAAGGTCTAACTCCCGGTAAACAAACATCACTTACAAATTAGTTGGACCCGACAAGGGAAGTGTGTGTGTGTGTTCCTTATGTATTACCACAGTTAAGACAGATCTGAAATTTGGTAGGGAGGTGCGGATAGCCTAAGGGAATGATCATACACTATCTCCTGTCCCTTTACAAAGAGTAGATCGGCGCACACACACACACACACACACACCCTTTGCAGGACATAATAGAGCTACCTTTCAAACAACCTTACAAAGACCACGATCAGGGTTCCAGTAAAGACATCATCCACATCCCGCAGGGGGGGAGGGGGGTGGATAGGGGGTCGCAGGTGACAGCCAACAACTGAACCTTGACCTTGTGGACCCATGAATAATATAAGAAGGACTTAAAGTTGCCACTGACCTTTGACCAAGTAAGCAACCACCAGGAAAAATAGTTGATTAGTTGCTGGTTGTCATAAGAGTCATAATACCATACAAACCATGCGGCTGTGTGACCTCACTTAACCAATAGACTGCCATGGATTACTGTAGTTGCTTGGGATGGTAGAACAAAAGGGAGGCTGAGTTTACCTGGCTATAAAGTTGGTTAATACAGAGAGAAAGTTAAGTACTATAGACTGTACAGGTGGGATCTGCTACTGTTGTTGGTTTAATTGTTACACGCGTTAAATGAGTCGAAGACAATCATTATTTTTTTTTTCAGTAGCAAAATTAAAATCCTCCTAATTGTATATGTACACACTTATTAATTTAGTATGTACACACACACACACGTTTTGTTTACATCATAGTAACAGAGACGTGTATTTTCCAGTGCTGATACTTTGACATCTCACACACACCCACACACGCACACGCACGAACACACACACACACACACACACATGAAAGTTAGAATGGATATTGGAGGTGATACGACTCGCTCATACATACATATTCATGTGAATTAAACACGGCAGCATCACGGTTCTTCCTCTGACACTAACTCACTCAATTATCACAGAAAATTAAATACTGAACAATATACATCACTTACCTATTTAATACACGGAAGACAATAAAATAGAAGGAGGATTAATATTTTTTACTCTGTCAGTCAGTCAGTCATTTACACCCGGATCGTAGTCTTTAGTTGTACCGTGTCCCGGATTCCATTTTCTGTCCGTTCTGTCAACACAAGCATCAGGCGACGGAATATATTTGATGGCTTGAGGTTCTTATCAATTGCAATGCGTGTTCACCTGGCTGCTCTTATTACCTGGGGCTATAATCACCTGCAGTTGATGAGGGTCTTAGTGTTATGTATGAATATCTATTATAAAGGGATGGGAGTTTGGGGAGAGGGGGAGGGGGCGTGAAGTGCCTCGCTGGTCTGAGTATATGTGGGTGTAGAAGGGCGTAGAGGAGGAAGATAGAGAGAGTGAGAGTAAAGGAGATAAGCTCTGAGGGCGAACAGGCGTGGAGGAGAGATAGAGGGTAGGAGGGAGGGAAGGAAGGAGGAAGGACAGCCGTGAGGGAGGGAAGAAAGAAGGGGGCAAGAAGGGAGGATAGGTATGAGGGAGGGAAGGAGGAAGGAAAGATAGGCGTGAGTGAGGGAGGACAGACGTGAAGGAGGAAAGGAAGGAGAGAGGAAGGACAGCCGTGAGGGAGGGAAAAAGGAGGGCTGGTTCAGGGAGGGGAAATCGACCATTCCCAGGCTGATGGTGGTAGTGGTGGTGTCCAGTATTAGGTCCACGCTGGTAACTTTTACTGCCCAGAGTATTGTGGTGTGGTAGTGGTCAGATTATGGTGGTGTTAGTCAGATTACAGTGGTAGTCAGATTACAGTGGTGCTCAGATTACAGTGGTGCTCAGATTATGGTGGTGCTCAGATTCCAAACTAGAGAATAAATTCCTCCCCCCCCGCCCCAAAAAAAAATAATGGTATGGTAAGAAGGAACTTTAGCCAGTAGACAAATCTGTATGTTTTGGGAAGTAACATTAAATGTGATGGTAGATGTGGGGCTAATAAAAGTCAAGCAAAAACAGCATATTATAAGAGACGTGATAAAAGGTGACATTAATTTTAACTTTGAGATTAAAGGCTATTGAAATGTTGTGTATGGTCACTGGTCAGTACTGTTGTATGGTTAGTACTGTTGTATGATCATTACTATTGTAGGAGTTAGAAGGAGGTTTGAGACCTTTGATATATGATGCTACGGGAGAATACGAATAAATCAAATCATAGGAAAACAAAATAATGAAGTACACTACTAAGAAAAACAGGGTGATAGTGAAGGTTCAATATAGCACACACACACACACACACACACACTGGTTGGCTTACAAGACGACCATTGGCCGTAATTCAATGGGCAAGGGATCCACGTGCCCAGCCCCTGAATGGTCGTGTTAGTGAGCAGCACCGACACACACACAGACGATGGTGACCACCGCCCAGACAGCCTCAAACTACCACGTCAAGGTTAGGTTAGGTCAGGTTAGGTCAAGGCTAGTTAGGTTAGGTGCTGTACAGGTCTGTCAAATTTCGGGAACAGTTGTCTCTCAGGATTGAAGATGTGATGATGAATTGTCTGTTGTTTGCAGGAAGAAAGTGAGAAGATTAGGAAACAAAATGAAGAAATAACAGAAATGAACAATGTCTCTCTCTCTCTCTCTCTCTCTCTCTCTTGGGATGGGCAATAGTGTAAACAATGTCCTTGAGATGGGCAATAGAGTGTAAACAATGTCCTTGAGATGGGCAATAGAGTGGAAACAATGTCCTTGAGATGGGCAATAGAGTATAAACAATGTCCCACTCTGTGACCCGCATACCAAGACCTTGTTCACTGTAGGAAAATGATTTAAGTTTCATGTTGTTTTTTTCATTACACTCGAATGACTGAAAATGAACCGAAGCAATGACCCTTCTTAATATATCAGACCTATGATGACCCAGCACGACCTATGATGACCCAGCATGACCTATGACGACCCAGCACGACCTATGACGACCCAGCACGACCTATGATGACCCAGCATGCCCTATAATGACCCAGCACGACCTATGACGACCCAGCACGACCTATGACGACCCAGCACGACCTATAATGACCCAGCATGACCTATAATGACCCAGCATGACCTATAATGATCCAGCACGACCTATGATGACCCAGCACGACTTATGATGACCCAGCACGACCTATGATAACACTTCCTTCAAGTAGAGAATTTTTTCGAAAATATTCCTTACTTTAATCTCGTCTCCTTGACCTCTCATAAACTGGTGTTAAGTGAAGGTAGAGTCTTAGTGTGAATTCATGCATGTTATCCTTGCAGTTTATTTACTGTTGTTGCTGTATATTGAAGGCAAGGACCCAGATTGCATTCTTACATATTCAATTGCGAGGAAATATTTAATAGTAAGTTTTTATTTTAGTTTAAGTCTTTATTTCAATGCGAGTCTTTATTTTAACAAGTCTTTATTCTATCGTAAGTCTTTGTTTAACGTAAGAGTATTTTATATTAAGTCTTTATATTAAGCTAAGAGTCTTTACTTTATCGTCAGAGTCGATTTTAAACTAAGTCTATTTTAACTTAAGACTCTTTAACCCAAGAGTCTTTGTGTTGTGAAATCTGTGGAAATATCTCCGCGGGGTTAAAATGTCTTGGTATTTTAATGAATGTGTTCGTCTTACTCTTTCTGGGATGGAAGTTTTAGTCCTCTGATGGGATTTATGAGGCGGTCATAATTCACCAGGCTATGAGGGCGACGTACTGGAACGATTTACTTTATAGTTCCCCAAGTTACATTGTTCCTCTTCATAGCTCCATGGTAATATAAAATAGGATATATTTGGTTTAAGTGTTGGTAGTTTTGTTTATGAATGGTTTAGAAGTAATAATACGAGTATATTATTCTCAGTAGTGATAGTTTATTTGATAACTCATTGGTAATATTTCACTTTATAACTCACAGTGGTAATACTTTCCTTACTACTACTACTACTAATAATAATAATAAACGGTGTATTAACAAGTACAGCGACCAGGAGTTAAACATATATAAATGACATACTGTAAGTGGTACATAAATAATATATAATGACAAGGGAGAGAGTCATTTTACAAGGACATCCAGCACAATTACAGTACAAAAGTGAGATTGGTAAAGAATGAACATACAAGTTATATACGAGTTGTTGATTTTCACAATGGTTGGGATGTGGCTGTTCTTATAGGGATCAGTACTTGGTTATATGGGCGGGATGTGGTCGAGGGATCTCAGGTGGTGGTGGTGGTAGGAGACGGTGTGATTGAGGATGGTGTAGTAACGTCTTCCCAAACTGACAGATGAGGTCATGGTGATGATCAGAGAGTGTGGAGAGGGCCGGTGTGTTGGACGCCACTTACTATGTGGTGTAGGAGAGGGAGAGAATGGTCTTGCATGCTCTCTTCTACACTCCTTCTAGATGTCCTCGTTGTGCAGCCTTTAATATCCCGAAACACTAAATCGCCATGAACAGTAATGGTCTTCCGGTTTAGCCAAGCATCGTGTGATATTCCTGGAAGCAGTAAAGCAGCCATTAACTGACCAGAAGCAGTGAAGAAAAAGGATTCAGGCGAACACTCCCACGATATTGTAACTGGTATAATTCCCCGCGTCTCTCAAGAGTATTCCTAACCAGATCGTGTCCAGTAAACCAGTCGTCGACGGGGCGCTCTGGCTGTCGACAATGGAGATGTTCCCTTGTGAGACCAGATGACAAGAGGAGGTGGGAGACCATTTAAAGTTCCTGGTAATCTCAGTGGCTCACGCAGACGCCGGTACGCCACCCGTCTTAGTGCTATTGTTGCCAACCCTCACTCTAACGCTTAATTCACAATGATGTAAAACTCGCTAACCTTCGCTAAAATCTCAAAACTTGGTAGAGTACAACGAGATTAACTCAAGAGTCACTTAGATTCAATGCCATTCTAAAAAAAATCCATTTCATTAAACCCATCCCAGAGAGCTGCTGAAGGACCCAAACTTTGTAAATCTGAAGAAAAAAAAGACCCACCGACTGGATACAATTTCACCAGATACCGTAACATCATCCTAAAGATATCTAAAATCTATAAATAAAACCCCCAAACTTTGCTAGGGAGTCCTGAAATTAGCTACATTTTTTTTTTTTACTTTTCCGCTAAAGTTGGTAACACTGCCCCCCTCCCCCCTCCTCGATAACTACCGAATACAGACTATGTAATGAAGACTTTGATGGAGGCGCCAGACTCCTGTGATGGCCGTTCAAGACCAAACGAGAACACCCCCACCTTACTCACCCTTCTCAACTTACTCACATAGTATTCACATCACTGAACTGACTTACAAGGTACTCATTATCATTCTAGTGTGTGTGTCCCGGTGCTAGTAGTATAACCACCTACTTGTGTGAGCTATTACAACTAGTACTACAGCGTAAACATATCCCCACCAGCTAGTTGTGTGAAGTTGTACTATCAGCTTAACCATCTCTCCATCAACTTGTTATATGAGCTTCTAGAAGTACATGACATATCTTCATCAGTTTGTTGTATAAGTAAGTACCAGAAGTACAGCCTCATCCCCTTATTATATGCTCTAGTAATGGCCCCTGTACCATACTCTACCACGTTCTACCAGTTTATTTTAGATTCGTGACTAACTCACTAATCAGACGTGTGTGATAAGTGAAGTCAGGCCTATATGACAGACACATGACTATCTCAATTAGTGTGTGATATGTGACGCCCAAACTATGAAACAATATCCACTTTGGCATATACTTTCCAGGTATCTCGAGCAAAAGGTTAATATTTTGTCTAACTTTAGCAATAGCTGAGTCGGTCTATGGCTCAAGTCTCAGACCTTAATCTAACTTTCATGTGAAGTTATATTTTTGGGCGTAAGACAATAGGTATTTTTCTGTTGGTGTGGAGGAGAAGTGAAAGGGAGTCGTGTTTACTGTAGGTCAACACAATACTCCACTATTCCTCCTGTCATACAGCCAGCTGACTCATACACCAACACCCTCCCTCCAGCATGCATGCATGTATGTATTCCTTATATATTTCCACAATTTTGAGAGTAGAGAGTGAAGTGGGTATTGTCCTTGTCACCATTAACCTTCCTAATGTTTGGTCATAGGTCACACAGGAGGTCATAGGTCAAGGTGACTGGGTGATAAATGATGGAAGGCTGACAATGAGAATCAGATCAAACCTCCAATGGAAAACAAGAGGAAGTTTTCGAGGTTACAGGAAACCAATAATTTCTGTGATGGCTGAACGCTTGAGGCTCGACTATTTGATTGATGAAACATTTTTAATTGAATTATTAGTTAAGTAATTGAATAATATTTGATTGTCGATAACTTAATTTTTCTTTCTTTCTTTGTCTCTCTCTCATTCCTTATATCACTACTTCTGTATTTACCCTTCTGTCCCCTCTCTCACTATCTTCTCTCCGTCTCCCTTCTCTATATATATGTCTCTATATATCTCTCGCTCCCTTTCCCACTAATTCTACATCTGTCCTCCTCCTGTCTGTCTGTCTGTCAGTTGGTCTGTCTGCCTCTTCCTCTGTCTTCTGCTATTTCTGCATCTATTCCCTTTCCTCCTTCGCCATCTCTCTCTTACCCTTCGTCTCTTCTGTGTCTATTAACCCATCATGTCAACACCCGTGCCATTGGCTGTCACAACAGTTCACTTGGGGCCTTAATATACCAGAGTCAACATGAAGAACAGTCTCTGTGTGTGTGTGTGTGTGTGTGTCACCCTCACTACACACTCACGCTGTAGAGTTAAGTGAGATAATGCCCTCAAATTCTGGTGTGAGGGGAGATGTATCGTCAGCTTCATATAATCATTCCTGTGTGTTTAATTCTGGCTTCACTCCTGGCTTCACTGTTTGGGTGTGTCCTTAAGAACTACATCAACATATTAGACGGCGTAAGGGGGTGGTTATATTACAGAAGGTACAGGTAAGATACATACAGGTATAAGCACAGGTAAAATTAGTGATACAGGTGCAAGTATTGATATTTCAAAATGGCATCAATACACACACGCACACGCGCACACACAACCAACGTACACTCCAAAAAACTATCAAGAACTTGGGTGGTCGATGAATTTCACAATGAACACCTCTATTCCTGTTGTCCCGGTAGTGTTGTCAAAATCCTTCGTCCGTTGTGTCATAATTGTCTCACACGAAATCGTTAACATACTCTTTGGAGCGATGTCGTTATGTAAAGATCATCTCGTACAATAATTAAGAAAAAGTCCTTCGTTTACTAGTATTCAATTCACATCAAAATTACATTAAAACCCACTGACACAAACGCACACCGACCGCTATTAAACCAAAACGAACTTATTCCCGGCCAGACTTGGTTACGAAGCGACGCTAAAGTTGTTGACTATTCCCAAACGCGGTGTTATGAGAGCAGAAGCCACTGTCTAACATGTAACGCTCACAATATGTTTTTACTACGGAACACTGAACCCCCAAATAAATCCTGATGCTGACATTAAGTTAGGTTGGGGATCTATTAGGACTGGGGTCTATTAGGACTGGGGTCTATTAGGACTGGGGTCTATTAGGACAATTACTACCGGAGTGTTCTTGGAGTAAACAAACTTTCCCTGGGCAAGTCTTATAAGATCCCAGCCTTACCTGACCCTTGTCCTCACAGACCCTAGTCTTAAAAGGCTCCCAACCCTCATGGACCCCATAACACACACACACACAAACACACACACAGAGCAGTAAAAAACAAGAAGAGGTCGTGTGGAAAGTTGCCCAGACTCCAGTAGCACCAAGAAGACCTGGTCAAGATGCAGCCACGTCGCCTCTCGTCACTCACAAGTTAGATTGACTTTTTTTTTTTTCCTTCATCATTTTGGTTTTATTTCTCTCCTCCCTCATCTCTCCTCCATCCTGGTCTCGCTGTCTGCACCAAGGTTTTAATAAGAGGACACATCTCCGACAGTATATTGTGACATCAACCGCTCTGTACACACACACACACACACGCACGTAGCAAGGTCACAACTGTCTAGCCCCTCTCTCTCTCTCTCTCTCTCTCTCTCTCTCTCTCTCTCTCTCTCAACTTCCTCACTCTGCTCACTCTCTTGGGTACGAGGGACAGATTGAGTACACTGACCACTTCCCCGGAGCCCGATGACCAGTTTCCTTGAGCACGATTATCAATTTCCCTGAGT
Source organism: Homarus gammarus (assembly GCA_958450375.1). Classification (NCBI taxonomy): domain Eukaryota; kingdom Metazoa; phylum Arthropoda; class Malacostraca; order Decapoda; family Nephropidae; genus Homarus; species Homarus gammarus. The sequence goes on from CAUDMG010000588.1 coordinate 136,682, forward strand.
ACGACCACATTGTATTATGGGGGTTAGGTTAGTATTTACATAAATCCATCAAAGATTAACAAAATCACAAAAGAATTAACTATCAGATTAAATTTGTCATCAAAGGGTTAAATCATCGTCATCAAAGGGTTAAATCATCGTCATCAAAGGGTTAAATCATCGTCATCAAAGGGTTAAATCAGGAGACCAAACCAAACAGGAGACGCGTATCATAGCCACTCAACTGCTACACAACCTAATGTCACTGAAACTCGAGGCTCTTACATAATACATTGTGTTATAATACCTGGGACGTGAGGGGTGAAAGCCAAGACCTCTCTCGCCCTTCACTTATTAAACCTAGTCCACCACTACTGACTCTCTCCTCGTGTTACCCGCTCGAGATGTCAGTGTGTTTGTAAGAGACAAGTAGATATAACGGACAGATATAATCCGTTAAAATAGAGGTTTCACTACCTCAATTATGCAACATTCTTCCCCTTCTCCTTGGTGGATATATCGTTCTTTTAATGTTTTTTTTTTCTAATACGTCTCAAATCATTATATTCCTTCACTCATAATTCATATCGTAGTTTCTACCTTCGCTTCCTCAGACTCACAATTAACTTAGCTATTCGTAGTTGCCTAAATAACCACGACAAAAGGACATTAACTATGGTGGTAGCAGCAGAGGGGGGGGGGCCTTGGGGGGGTGGGGGTTCATGGGAGGGGGGGTCGTGGGATAGTGAAGTGAATATAACGAATCATATGGGGGGTGTAGCTCAGTGGTAGAGCGCTCGCTTTGCATGTGAGAGGCCCCGTGTTCAATCCCCGGCACCTCCAAACTTTCAGGATTTATAACAAGTATCTGTGAGCTCATTTTGGGGGGCCTGTAGTCTAATGGTGTGGTACAATGGTCCTGGTGTGGTACAATGGTCCTGGTGTGGTACAATGGTCCTGGTATGGTTTTGTGGTGTATCATAATTAGAGATGCTGGTATCGTCTCAAGAGTATTGGAATCATACTTAAAGTGACTAGTGTTCATTATGCAGAAGACCCAACAGCCGCACCCTTATCCCCACACACAACGCTTCCGTGACGCCTGCTGGACCACCACTCCACGACCCCCTGACGGAGACACGATGATCCTCCCCATACTGGCCAGATATTTTGTAAATAATATTGATTATGTGTTAAAGGAATATCCTTCCTTAAGCTTTAGTAAGCCCCTTTTTAATATTTATACTGTATATACTTGTCACACTTGCCAGATGCTTCTGGTGTCATTGTACAGGGGTACCTAGTGACAGCACTAGGATCCCGCTTCCTCTATCAAGGAATAAACAATTGAAATTGAAAGTGACTATCATACTCAGGGATGCGAGTATCGTACTCAACGGGACTGGCATCATACACAAAGGGGGGTGGGATGGTGGTGGTGGTGGTGGGGGGGGGGGGAGTTTACCTATGACGCACCTAAAAGCTCAGTGTTAATTTTTGGTCAGTACACAACCAAATTTACGGCGAGGTATTTTCAGAAAAGGTTCATCAGTGTCGTGCTGTGATGGTGAGCACCTGGGTAATTAAAACCATCTGGACGTAATATGCTAAGTACAAATTGTATATGTAATCACAGGTATGCAGATTTAATGTATATTGCCGCTGCAGTTGGTCAGTGAATTAGTTGAGTGAACTCACGGAAATGCATATTGAAAAACTCTTTCTGAATTACACGAGTAGAGTTTTGGGAGTATTGTTTGGTGATTTGTGTGTGTGTGTGTGTGCGTGTGTGCGTGTGTGTGTGTGTGTGTGTGTGTGTGTGTGCGCGTGTGTGTGTGTGTGTTCGGTCGTTTACAACATTAATCAAGAAGGCGCAAGGAACAAATGAACTAGACGGAGATGTATTTAAAGCTATACGGTCTCTCAGGTAATATACTGTCTCTCTCAGGTAATGTGTGATAGGGACTCACTTCATTATCTGCTGCAACACTATTAGATAATTATTTCAGAGGGTCAATTTTTTTCTAAGTTATGGTCAAGTTTTCGGTTAGGTTAGGTTAGATTAGGTTAGGTTGGGTTAGGTTAGGGAGGGTAGAGGTAGGTGGAGACTTACACTTAGGAACGTTATATAGAGGTGGCGACAAAAATTCTATAATTTTTTTTCCGTGTTACAAATTGATATATTTTTTTTAATTATGACGCAGACGCAGACAACACTCCTTCCCTGTCTGTACTACACACACACACACACACTAAGAGGGTAATCAGGGCTGAGATATCTTGAAAAAATGTGGAGTTATTTTTTCCCATAACTTAAGATATGGACATAAAGGGAGTCATTTACTCCTGAGAGGGAAAAACGCTTCAAATAGGGGAAAAAATCCTCCAAATGGGAAAAAATCCTCCAAATGGGAAAAAATCATTTAAATAGGAAACAAATCATTGAAATCAGGGAAAAAAGATCACCCAGACGAGGAAAGAAAATCAAACAAGAAAACTTAAACTCATTCAAAGAGGAAAAAACTGTCACACGTTGGGGGAAAAAAAGGAAAAACATCGTAGAGTAGGAATCCAAGAGCCATAACTCCCTGCTAGGACATCTACCCTATCCTGAGTGGCCTTCACCAACACTGAGTTAAGTTCTCCTCCACTATTGTAATGATCAACACCGACGATGCGTAACGAAACGGGCTATACGAGGCGATGGTATAAATACTAGAGTGACTACACTGCTTAATGTCATCAATCTGGTTTGGTCTTGTATTCGTGTGTATGACTGAATACATACGGTGTGTAGGACTGTATACTTATTATTTATGTTTTGTGTGTGAGAGTATACTTACTGTATGAATTCTGTGTATTAATTAGGGCGTGGGGCTGGCGGGGGCGTTTCAGTGGTTGAATATAATGTATGTTTATAATTATGCATATTGTGTATGTTGTATGAGTGTACAGTGTATATGATATTCATGTACGTTTGTATATTGTACGAGTGTTTGGGATTGTTATTGTATAGTTGATGATATTTATAAACCTTTGTGCTGGGGTCTATTAGTACTGGGGCCTATTAGTACTGGAGTCTATTAGTACGGGGGCCTATTAGTACGGGGGCCTATTAGTACAGGGGCCTATTAGTACGGGGGCCTATTAGTTCTGGGGTCTAGTAGTACTGGGGCCTAGTAGTACTGGGGTCTAGTAGTTCTAGGGCCTCGTAGTACTGGGGCCTAGTAGTACTGGGACCATCTGAGAGCAACACACACACCTTAAGATAAAACATTTTCATAATAAAATTCATCTTTCCCCCCCCCCCCCCCCTCCCTCTTACACTGGTTAATTATACGAGGACCAGCCGAGGTTCATATTAATGGGTGTATATCATAATTAAAACGTGTTTATTCCGCGTATCATATAAATTGTATAAGTTTTGTCAGTAGAACAATATTTAGGTCTATATTTAAACAAAATATAAAAATTTTATCTCGTGGTTAATGCTGTTTCCTGTTTATATAAATGTGTGATGATAATTTTGGGTAGGTTAGTTTAATGGTGTGTGTGTGTGTGTGGGTGTGTGTGTGTGTGCGTGTGTGACGGAGAGAAACGAACGCTGGTCTCTCTCTCCCTCTCTCTCTCTCTCCATTTGGTTAGGTTAGGCTAGATGGATGTATTATAAGGAGAAATATTACGAAGACGAGGAATGAGAGAGCGAGAGACGTGCTGGTACTCATAGATCACCTTCAAGTACGACCATCTATCACGACCCTCGACCACCACTTTTACCTGTAGTTATTAATAATGACGATAATGATATAATAATGACATTTTTTACACTTCAGTTTTATGTATTATCTTAAGTCATTCAACTAACTACACTCTTTATATCATCACTTACGGTAAAAATAGAAATATTCATCAGGACAGGAATTGTGAAACGTTCATATATCATCAATTTTTACCTTAACCCTCAAGACTTAAGAATCTATGTAACTGTTTCTCTGAACTTACGAGATAAAATGATACTGGACTTACACTGAGACGAGAGAGAGAGAGAGAGAGAGAGAGAGAGAGAGAGAGAGAGAGAGAGAGAGACCGTCCATTAGACCATTCTGGGGATTACTCTCTTAAATCCTTCCTCTCCCTCAGGATTTACACCCAGGAAAGGCTTTACGGCCAGGTAGGACCTCAGGTAGGACCACCTCAGGCAGGACCACCTCAGGTAGGACCACCTCAGGCAGGACCTCCTCAGGTCAGTTGGTAAACAGTGACTCTGTGAGAAGGTGATGTGTGTTGTTGATGATGGTGGCCATGACAGTGTGGCCAGGGTGTCAGCTGTAGGTGTGGCCAGGATGTCAGGTGTCAACTGTAGGTGTGACCAGGATGTCAGGTGTCAATTGTAGGTGTGGCCAAGGTGTCAGGTGTCAACTGTAGGTGTGGCCAAGGTGTCAGGTGTCAATTGTAGGTGTGGCCAGGATGTCAGGTGTCAATTGTAGGTGTGGCCAAGGTGTCAAATGTGAAATGGAGCAAGATGTTGTATCCTCACCTCCACCTTCCACCCTCGACTCTCCACCCTGCACCCCCACCCTACAACCCCCACCCTGCACCCCCCACTCTCCACCTTGCTTCTGGTAATATTCCGTATATCTTACATAAACAGACCGATATTCCTCCCCAATACTCACAAAATATCCACAGTAAAGATAAGTGTCACCTGTTAAATGACACCATGGCCCTTACCACCCTCAGCAACTTGCATATAATTATGAATTTAATTTAATTCAAACCCTGGAGGAGGAGGAAGAGGAAGAGCCACAGAAAAGGTGGATCTTTCATTTTATTTTCATTGAGATTAAAAATTTATACATTGAAGGAATATTATTAATCTAAGTATTCAAATTGACACAGTTGAAAATGTACTTCTTATTATATGAAAGTTTAGGTGAAAATATTATATTCTTATGTAGCTCAAAAGTTCGTAGGTGTTTAATACTTTTGTTTTTTAATTTTGTTTATTTTTTATATTAATAAAATGTAGGGGAGAAATTATTATTATTACTATTAAAGTCATATTTCGTAACACAGTATAAATGTAATTACTATACATATTACATTCACACAAATCATAACCTTCAATAATTCTTAGTTATATTACATTTATTTTATATAATCTCTAATATAATTTATGGTGAACCTTCCAGAGAATAATCCTAATTAATCACAAAGCCAATTATTCTTTTTTTTCCTCTTGTATTAATTGTCATAATACTACCACATTGATAATTGCTATTTACATAATTCACCTGTTTACATAATCATAGTGTGGTAACCCCTTTAGTGTAGTGTAAGACCTCGTTAATACCCACAAGTCTCTCTCCTACATCTTTCTTATATAATGATTAAAACAACACCAACATCAACACAGAGGTCAGCTACATCGTCTTACACTATAAAAGTCTACACCACAATACAAGACTGATCAGAAAATTATGGAACACTTGATGACAATACTATTCCTCCCACCCACCCATACACAGCTCCTCCAACAAACAAACACACACACACACACACACACGACCGTAAGAAAAACGTATATAATTACAAACTTAATTTAATTCATAACTCGGCGGAGGTGTCACAAGAATGTGGACTTTTAATATTATTTCTGACGTGGGTTTAAATGAAAGTCCAGCCGTGGTGTTCAGAGTTACCAGTAAGTGGCCCAGAGGTGTGTGTGCGTGTGTACACAGGGTGGAGTAATGCGTCTAGTGTGGCAGCATTATGTTAATGTCAAGGTGCAGGCACTGTTTGCTTCCTCTCGCTTTCAGCTGCCGCCGCTGGCTAGCCCTTGTGGCGAACAGGGAAGCAACTTGCATAAGTCTTCCCCTGCCAGGACACAGCTTCCTCACCATCAAGACTCCTGTTGTGCCTCCTCGTGGCTACACACGGTAACTGGGTGCCTCATGGGCCCAGGCTAGGCCAGCAGGGGATCTCGGAGCAGCAGTGGGCCCCAGAGGGACAGAGCATAGGCCCACTGGCATGTGGACACGTCCTGGCGCCTACCAACCACTGCCCCATTGCCTCGTGGATTAACCTTGGTAGGTATCTGGCTGTGGGAGTAAACCCAGAACGAAAAATCTGCGGTAGAGCCCCGCATCAGGCAGACATGTTTACAGAGCTCCAACAAGATCCCAACGGCGGTATAGGCGAAAGAGGTGACCACCATGGGAACCCAACGACTACACCGGCGGATTAATGCATGCTGGACAGGCTACCAAGGCGAAACCCAACAAACTGGGCATCTCTTCCTCTCCCCAGTCGCTGCAACACTTGCACCACTGGATCAGGAAAATGGAGAGCCAAGATGTGTGCCTGCGCTCCTGCCTCACCACATAAATCAACTCACGCACAGCCATCATCCAGCTCATCATACTTATCATCAAAACCCCTATACCCTCAAAAGTCCTATGGCGACGGACGAGTGGCGACGGGGACAGTCAGAGATGACTGCCGGGAGTCTCTAGTCACAGCTCTGCACATGGGCGGCATAGATAAGATGGTCGTTTATGCACTGGGATCTAGGCAGCAGTGCAATATTGTCCTGTCTATGCGACTGAGCAGCCCTCTCGAGGAGCCACTCTGCTCATCCCACATTGGGAGGGGGCAAGAAAAGGTGCCCTAAACAAAACCTGCCTAAAGAACTAACATGACTGGGCAACCACACCCAGTAAGGTCATCCTTAATGCGGTCGAAAACACAATCATAATCACAGATCAAAACAAAAACTATATAACCTCTTATGGTTCGCTTCACGAAATGTCAGAACCCTTCTGGTTAATGGCACAAATGAGCGTCTTGAAAGAAGAACTTTCCCTGTGGCAAAAGAGCTGGCTAGGTATAGCATCGACATAGCAGCCATTAGGGAGTCCCGGCTCCCAGACGCTGGTCAACTCATAACGGAGGTCTGGCTATACCTTCTTCTGGAAGGGTAAGTCTGCTGCGGAGAGAGACCGCATTTATGGAGTTGGCTTTGCCATCCGCCACTGGCAATACTGGAACAAGACTAAGAACACTGCAATAATACTTGTGCAACACTGTAACAACACAAGCACCACTAAAACTACTCTAACAACTCTATAACCAATTTGTCAACAATTTAATGATCTCGTTTTGTTGTATAAAAGGGGCGAGTGTGGGTTACCGCCAGGACAGTGTTCGTCTGCCGTAGCGTCAATAATCATGTCAGTGTGGGCTGGGCGTAGCGTCAGTAAGATAAGTCGAGGTTACGTTCGTCTGGCGTTAGTTTAGTTGGCGCGTCGTTGTGAGCAGGCAGGGGGGTGGGGGTACGTTCGTCTGGCATAGTATCAGTCAGGTAAAACGGGCATATGTTCGTCTGGCGGAGCTTCAATAACCGTGTTAAGGCGCACTGTTGGGTGACGATGAGAGGTGTTAACTACCGTCATATGAATAATGGATCTCAGAGACAGTGTGTGGTGTAACGAGGCAGTGTAGTGTGGTGTAGCGAGGCAGTGTAGTGTAGCGAGGCAGTGTAGTGTGGTCTCGTCAGTGTAGTGTGGTGTAGTCAGTGTAGTGTGGTGTAGTCAGTGTAGTGTGGTGTGGTGTAGCGAGAGTCCGTGAGACAGTGTAGTGTTGTGACCTCTGGTGTAATGGTCAGCATACTCGCCTCCTAAACGAGTGAGCCCGGGTTCGATCCCTGTGCAGGGTGAAATATGGCAAGTTTCTTCGCGTCCTTTACTCAGAAATAATTAGGAACCTGTGTGTTAGCCAGTGCAGTTGGCCAGTTGTCCGATTTTCATGGATTATTCCTTGATACTACGTCATGCAGTTCGTTAGCTAACGTTTTGAGTGATGTGTTGGCGATAACTTCTACGTTATTATATATAGTGTATTGTAGATGTGCTTGTAGATTATATTATAAACCAGTACCTATTAACCATGACGTACCTGTAAGCTACGGTATATGCACCTTGATAATATTAAACTAAACCAACTTTACTTAAATTTACCCCAAATCTGTCTATCACTTCACGTTAATCTACCTGTCTGTATATATGTTTACCTGTATGTAAATTTATCTATATACCCATCATCTAGTCACTAAATCTGTAAGGTAGAGGTGTGTGTGTGTGTGTGTGTGATGCTGGTTTCTTTGTTGATCTGACGGGTCGTTCAATACACGCATAAATATGTATATTCCTCTCGAACAGTTTGGGCATTCAGTTCCTTGTGCCTGATGATACACCTTTGACTTTCTGTTACACTGTTGGGATTCTGTTGCACTGTTGGGATTCTGTTACACTGTTGGGATTCTGTTACACTGTTGTCTCAAATACTTTAGCATATACTTTTAATTTTTTATGATACTGGGAAATTCTGAAACTCTGAATATAGAAAAGCGACTCAGAAAACTATAGCATACAAGAGGTAATGATAATGAACTACCCACGTTAAGCAGCTAGAGTAGGTTGGCCAAGACTAACATAGAGTAACTAACTAACTTCTTAATCCCTGTGTTTTTGTTATGATGACGTTTCACATATATTCTAAACTTTAAGAGTCGTATACCAGTTCCTTTAATATACTAATAAACACAAATAAGTCAAATGAATCCAATAAACCACCCAAAATAAACCAATATAAATGCAAATTAATCCAAATGATGCACATGGATGAAAGAAATGTGGATTCAGAAAGTTACATCCAGACAAAGAGTTACCGAGTGAACACAAACTGAAGGGTGAGGGGAGAGAGGGGGGAGGTCTGTGAGCTGAGGAGTACAAGAGGAAGGGAAGGTCTTTGTGTAGGAGCCTGTGGAACCAAGGTGATGGTCTTGGATCATGTGGTGGTGAGGAGGAGGTGATCACAGCTGAGAGGGGGGGGGGGGTCTGTGAGCTGAGGAGTACAAGAGGAAGGGAAGGGGAGGTCTTTGTGTAGGAGCCTGTGGAACCAAGGTGATGGTCTTGGATCATGTGGTGGTGAGGAGGAGGTGATCACAGCTGAGAGGGGGGGGGGGGGGTCTTGGTGGAACCCTGAGAGACCTCGCAGCGACACACCACCTCAATCACACCCGCCAGATGAGATGATCCGAAGGTGATGCAGTTAGGTCTTCCTGCACTGGTGGTCGCCTTTCATCTCCCTTCCCTGTCTGACTGCTTGTTTGGCTGACTGACTGACTGTCTAGCTTGTTGGCCGAGTGGCTGATTGATAGGTTGTTTGACCGATAAGCAGGGAGTTTTACTGACTGGGTAGCTGATTGACTGGTTTGACTAACTGACTATTTGGTTGACTGGTTTATAGGCTAAGTAACAAAATAAGAAGTTGGTTGAGTACCCAGATGACATAATGGTTGACAACTAATGTAACGGCCTTGTAACACGGCCTAAAACAAATAACAATGTCGATAACTGGGCGTTGGAATTTCTCCTCCGTGTTCCCTTATTAACTTCAAATTTAGCCGGTTTATTTGACCGTTACGAAGTGAACAACTGCCATGCTGATGAAACTCTCCGCCAGTGACTAAATCCAGCCCAAGAAAATCCCATCCGTTAAACTTCAATCACTTTTACTCAATATTTTACTTCTGTCCTTCATTTTTTTTTCTACTCCTTACTCCCTAATGTATTGATAAAAATATAATCCACTAATCTTCTATCATTTATACTCTGATCTATAATAAGCTGTGACATCCTTATCTTCTATCACACACCACTATAAACGTCTTCCCTATTACAATTGTATCATGATTATTTCCTTCACTTGTCCCCGGCTTAGTCTTTCCTTTAACCCCATTTAATTTCCCTTTTCACTAACACACTAACATCAAGAATCGTCTCAGTTATCATATTTTCAAACACTATCACTTTGTTTCTCTCTTTAGTCTCTCTCCATCTCTCTTGTTATGTCCTTTGCATTCAAGTACCCTTATTTCCTTCTCTGTTCCTCCTTTTGGTAACTGTACACAAGAATAAAGGATTACCAGGACCATGTGTAACAGCTATAAGGAAGAACGTAGCGGAAAAGGGATATGGTTACTGGTCAATCCTACTACACAGAAAGCACTGGTCGCATCCATTAATTCACAATAAATAAAAATGTATAACGCTTCGACAATACTATTTTTCATGTCAAAAGTCAGGAGTAATGTAAGCTTCACCTTTGTGTTCGTATTTTACAGAATTTTACCGAAGATATGTATATGTTTCAGAGTTCACAAGAGCGTGAACTCCTCGATTTTAAATTCCGAAGAGTAAATTTGCATACTAGTGTACCTGTGATGTTCTGTTGTGGGTTGGACCGGCCCCTGAAGATGTTGGGTTTGTTGGGGTCTTATTTGTTTAACTCTTTGACGACGATGGCTTAACCCTTTGAGAGCGATGGTTAATGCCTCGAAAGACATAGGTCGACACTTCAAAGAATGAAGGTTTAACGCTTTGAAAATGATCATTCTCAGGGGGTTAAAACATCGCTCTCATGGGTTTAAGACATATTTCTACACCAGAATGGGAAGGACTGTCAACACCAAGATCCAGCCCGAGAGAGTCGATATGAGAGTCGTGTGTGTGTAATAATAATAATAATTAACGGTTTATTATAAAAACATGGCAGCCCGAAGGCTGAAAATATACAACGAACAGAGATGACAAGTTACATATGGTGAAATCGGGGAGTGGGTCACTTGATTGACAAAAGCTTTCAATACAGATACATAAGAAACAGAGTCAACATATAGATTAACTTTAGATCTGGTATTGTGGGAGCTGGTCTGTAGACATTCTTGTGACCTGCTGTCGGAACCAAGAGTCCTTCCCACTGTCTTGATGGTCGTTGTACCCGACTGCTAAGCCGCTACCTCACTACAGCTGCAGATGTACCACGTGGTCAGGGTAGGTCCTCCAGCTCACACAGGGTGTTGGAGATGGGTCTTGTTTCTCATATGATGTAGTTAGGAATTCATAATTCCTCACCTGGGTGGAGTAGGGAGTCCTCATTTCTCTGAAGGAGAAGGGCCTGACAGACCAGGCTGGCAGCTGTCTCCTTGGTCAAGAGACCACAGCCGCGTGAGCGGGCAGCGCCGACTACACACGTCCTTACCCTATGAAGGTTGAAGGAAGTGTGTGTGTTATAAATCAAAGTTAGGAGAACATACATTTGTCAGGTCAAGTGGACAAGGGTGTTGAAAGAGACAAGTTTCAGGTGAATATTTTTGTCAACACAGGACAGCAGCAGAGGGACCCAAGTTCACTAACAAGAACTACGTGGACCAACCAACACCAGACAACTTATAAAACTTCCTCAACTCCCGAGAAAAATGTCTTCACGAAACATTTTTCTTTTTACAGTAATTCAATCAAACTTCAGAGATAAATTTAGAGAAATGTACACTTGTCTATTTATGTGTTTCTGTATATACATTAAACCCACAATAACAGGTATAAACCTCAATGATGTAGGTTTAATGTAGGTTTGATATCTAATTTAACATTCAAGGTACAGTCGGCTGCACTTATACCTGGTACAATAGCTGGCATGTATTGAGAGATGTGGCAACTCATGATACTCGCCAGACTTAGAATGGCAGATAAGTATTCCTGTACAGAGTTGCCACATCTCACAAAATACGCCAGACACTGTACCAGGTATTTGTGCAGGCAACTGAATGTTAAATTATGAAATCTATATTTTTGAGGTTTACACGTCTGTTAATACGAGTTTAATTTATATAGACGAACCCAAAATACACAGTTGTATTTCATGCAATTTGTGAGAACGTGTTTACTGATGAACAAATGGTTGTGAGGAAAAAACAATACAAAACATCATATTTTCAAAAAAAGTTACATTTCCATTGATGTTTTTTATGTCCATTCACTGCTGTCTGCTTGTTAAAACTGTCAGTCACATAGAAATCCCCCGGGAAAAAAAACTGACATAGTTGTAACATTTCCTGGTAATACAAAATAAACTGTTTGGTGAAAAATTTAAATGTGAACATTGCTGAATTAGCCGACAGTTTAAGAGTTACCCGACAGTTTACGAATTAGCTGACAGTTTAAGAGTTCGCTGACAGTTTGAGAATTTTCTGTAACAGTCTGATGAAAATGATGTCTGCTGTAGGGGGGGGGGGGGGTAGTACCAATTTAGTGTAGTTCCCCATAAGTTTCCTCACATAATAGTCACAGGTATTCCTTGGCATGTCAAAGTCACGTCAGCTGGTGTTGGTATGGTCTCTCGCGTCTTGTGGGCAGTTGTGTTCCATCCCTCGTGTGGTGGTTAAGTGAGAGCACAAAACACTATGATGAAGGTTTCTGGTAAGTGTAGCTTAATGAACTGGTGTCCTGCTAGCAGTACGCACATACACACGTTCCAAACTCCATGCTGTGGAACCTTTGAACCACGGATTCCGGAATTTCCGTATCTTTGAACACAACTGAACTCTCCCCCCCCCCCCCACCTTAGTGAATCTCGCCGCTATCCACTGTTCACAAACGCTGTCAGTCAGTTGATCACACAAACTCATCCACTCCGTGAAATGTTGGGACGGGGAATACCGAGGGTGAAGCTCCGGCTCAACAACTAGCCTACAGGAGTGCAAATATTCGTCAGTACCTACATGTGCTGTGTATATGTTTTCATCTGGTATGTAACATTCAACATCCGGTACATAAGATCTGTAATCATTAACATATCATTCAGACATCAAACTTGCGTATATCTGGTCTGTTTACTATGATACGTTCAGGTGTGGGTCATAACTAGTGTAATTATGTCATTTTCAGAAGTGTGGACCATTAGGTAGGCCGCTCACGGTGGTTGTGGTAAAGATAAGTTGTGTTGCTCTCCCATTCATCTGCTGTGATAGCTTCATTACCTGTACAAACACTCCATCCAGTCAGCCTTACCTCACTACCTCCTGCCAGTGTGGATTTTTACCCGCCTTGACGAAAACTTAATGCGAGATAAAGTTTATTCTGGCCTTCTCAAAAAGAACTTAAGTTACGTCAAATTTATTCCGACTTCCTTCTACCTCTCAACCCTTATGTATATCCCCTCACAACACCTTCTGTATAACAACTAAGCATACCTCAGTCATCGTCTCGTAAGAAATAGCCGAGTGTAGGAGGCATGCATTTTAGCACACTCAATCCAGGCTTACCAACCCATAAAAGCGAGATACAGCATATTGGCAGAAGGATGAGAGGGCGGGGGGGGGGGGGGGATCAGGGAGGAAGAGGGGAATGGGAGGAGGCAGGAGAGTAGATGGGTGAGGTTAGGTTAGGTTTACTGAGGGTTTCTTAATCAGTATTCCTATATTAACATGTCATATACCCTTGTGACTTAAACCCCACACTCCTATATGGCGCCATTCTATCATTACGACCTTGTAATTGGGGTCACGTTTGCGCCCTACTCCGCCACGTTCCCTCACTCTCACCACCTCCTCCCTCAATCTCCAACAATCCTTCTCTCCCACATTCTCCCTCACATCACCACCAATTACAATAATGATTAGGTTTTAGTTAGTTATTTATTTTTTGTGAGGCTACGCTGTGTGTGTGTGTGTGTGTGTGTGTACGATGCCTAAACTTAAATACACTACAATTATACTGAAAATACCTCATTGGGTTATAAGTACTTCCTTAAGTACATTTTAATCATACTTATAAACGATCATTATGTTACCTAATAAGTGTTGCCTTAACTTATATACATTACCTAACCCTAATGGGAAGAACACTTTAAACACATCAAAGTGTTAATTTATTACAGGGTAGAATATCTAAAAATCTACCTCTACCTGCCATTATTTCTGTTGTCATGTCTACCTGTAATCAATCTCTACCTGCCTCTATCTCTACTCTTCTTTCTATTCCTTTCTTGTCATCTATTTATACCCTCTCAGATTAGTATTGTTGTCTCAGCACATTACAATCACTCACTCTTATTTATTACCGGTTTTGATGTAATTACCAAGTCTAGGTATCACAGGTAATTATCAAGTACAGGTGTCACAGGTAATTAAGTACAGGTGTCAAGTGATTACCAGGTACAGATGCCACAAGGAATTATCAAGTACAGGTGTTAGAAATAGATTATGAGCTACAACTTCCATTTGCATGTATTGGGTAAATGCGTCTCTCTTATCATACTAGATATGTAAATTTATAAATATGCAAAATTATGGACTATGAATTGGCAGGACATACACACAGTCATCACAACACGTTAAACCTCTTCAATATCGAGATTTAATGATAGAGAATGGTTTAATATATATTAGTAATACAAATAATACACTAATACTAACGTTACCATTATGTTCAAATCAGCCATATACTATCATGATAAAGCTGTTTTTATAAAGCTGGCAGGATTGGTTAAAATAATAAAATACTCATAACTCCTGTAATTTCCTCTAAAACAGAAATTCACGTACCATAAATTAAAATATTATTCCACACACTGCAAAATGTATATAATTCAGGTCAGATTCAGGATTACAGTTTACTCTACATCGGAATACAGTGAACTTGTCCAGTACAAAAATAAAGGTATGTGTAATTTTAATGGATCCCAAAACATGCGAGGTGGTATTTATATTTTTTTGTTTATTTCAGAGTGTAAATGTTATTTCGTGAGTGAGGACAAGTTGTAAGTTTTGTAAATAGGTTGTAAATAGTGAGGAGAGGTTGTAAGTATTGTGAATAGGTTGTAAAAGTGACAATAGGTTGCAAATAGTGAGAATAAGTTGTATTGTGAATGGTTGTAACTCACAAGGAAAGATTGTATTTAGCTCCATGTGGACAGGTTGTAGTACAAATTAATAACAGGTTGTAGTTGTACTGACTGTTTCTCCACTTTAGTCGTATACAAACAAGTTAGGTTAAGGCTTATTTAAACTAGATTACGTTTACTTTAGGTTAGGTTAATTTGGTTTGATTTCGTTAGGTTAGGCCAAGTCTGGTCAGGTTAAGGTTTTATTTAATTTAGCTTAGATTAGGTTTAGCTTAGGTTAGGTTAATTAGGTTTGATTTTGTTAGCTCCCCAAATTATAAATAATCCGCCCCCTCACCTGTAAACACCTGACATGACCTGTTACCTGGCATACACTGTACCTGCGTTGTGGTTATATTAGACAATCTGCATTTGTAATTAACACATCTGGTATATGAATATTAACTCGACTAAGTAACTCGGCAAAGAGATACGACACACCTGAAGGAGCCTCACAGACACAAAACACCTGAAGGAGCCTCACAGACACGACACACCTGAAGGAGCCTCACAGACACGACACACCTGAAGGAGCTTAATGGGTGTTTCCTGACCTTTAATGTAGCGCCATTAGTGTTGTCCCTGTGTCGACCTCGCTCCACTCCGGCTTCACACCCTGGAGGCTACCTCACCCTGTTATCCTGCTGTCATGTTAGTTCTTTATCATTTTATCCTGCTAACCTGCTACGCTAGGTCTTTATCATGTTATCCCGCTATCATGTTGTTTCTTTATTATAATATCCTGCTACCATATCATGCAATCATGTTAGTTCTTTATTATGTTATCCCATTATCCCACTATTATGCTGCCCTGTTATCATGTTAATTCTTTATCATGTTATCCTGCCATGTTAGTTCTTTATCATGTTATCCCGATATCCTGTTAACCTGAAGCAGAATACACTTATGAAGCAACACACAGGTGAAGCAACACACAGGTGAAGCAACACACAGGTGAAGCAACACACAGGTGAAGCAACTATTTCCCACGTCATTCGCCACCAACTGAAGTCACTGTGTGGTAAATTTGTTCTCTAATCTGAATGACAACAAAATTTTCGTTCAATTCCAGTAGTATTTTTGTTTTCACGTTGAACAGGAAAATACGAGTCCCAATCGGTTTTACGTCACTGGGAAAAAAAACTGGTAGTGATAATTGATTAAAAAATGGGATGAATTGTATTAAGGGGAAATTTACGAGGAAATTGGATGGCTTTTGTGCGGGAAATGGGATAAACAAAGAACGGAAGGCAACTTATAGAAAACGAGGTTGATAGAGTAGTGAATGGTAAACTTATATATACAGCAAATATATATATATATTCTTTTGTCGTTTTCTCTCATCTGTTTGTTTGATATGTATGTTTGAATATATTTAACCAGTGACGGATTATTCTATTATTGCATGTGGAAAATACCACAGTCTCCGCACCAATAATATTTTTTATTCTATAACCCTTTGGGTATGATGGTTTAACGGTTTAATCCTTTGAGGACGATGTTTTATCCCTTTGTAGATGATGGTTAAACCCTTTGAGTATGAAGGTTTAACCCTTTGAAGATGATGGTTTAACAATGAGGATGGTGGTTTAACCCTTTGAAGACGATTGTTTAACCCTTTGAGGACGATGGTTTAATAGTTTGAGGACGACGATTAACGGTTTAATCCTTCGAGGACGAGGTTTTGTCCCTTTGAAGAATGATGGTTTAACCCTCTGAGGATAATGGTCTAATTTTATGTTTACTGAAGTCTTGAACTTAATTCTTGTACAGTACAGTGTATAGAACCGAATCCTGGTGTTCTGGGGCCTAGACCCTCCACAGGTCATGGAGTCAGTTTAACCAGTTACATCGGGCCAATTCTCGCTTCAGGTACACGAGTCAGGTAACCTACAGATCCTCCCCAGCTCAGCTCCTGAACCCTAACAGGAAGAGTGGTGTTATCAGTGGCAGTGAGACCAACGCTCTGGGGCGTAAGTGCTCGGGAACCTTTGTGTAGCAGTACAATGATCGTAACGTGACCTACATAGCCAGTTATCTGATGGAAAACGGCGCACCTGAGCCTCTAACCCCGACTGTTACACCACCCGACGATCTCTCTACAGCAACCTACCATAAAAGTACAGCACCTGCACCAGCAATAACAGCGCCGAGCAAATTTTCCAACAAGAAAGGTGAGCATTTACGGAGAGGCAACACTCACGGATGAATGTTCGCCCCCCCCCCCGCGAGTTTTGGGCTCACACTGACGATGTTTTATAACACGACCGTAAGTGCAGAATATAAACGTACAGTCACGGAAGAGAGTGGTTGTCAGTCCATCGTCCCAGCCATGAACCTTGAGACTCATGAACCTGTGAATCCGAGACCTCACACATTGTTGGGTCTACAGAAGGTGCACTGTGTGATGTTTCAGATTCACAGGTTCGCGAGTCTCAAGGTTCATGGCTAGGACGAGGGACTGACAGGACTTTTTTTTTTTATAAATGTACCGTAATGAATAAACACAAAGGATTGTATAATTAAACAAACTTAATGGCCAACATAAATCGACGACACTTGACACTTTGGAACACCACAGAAGAATCTAATCAAACTGTACCGGAGAAAATGACACGGAAAACTATGGCGGTTAATTCACCAACACTGAGATTATGACCAATTAGGAATGTCGAGGTAGAGAGAGACAAATGGGGGTGGGGGAACTCACATTCACAACACTATCAATCACGGTACACTGGTCGCGCTTCTCCAGGCAGCTCCAGTACCCTCGTAACACACCACCACATGTGCCCTACAGGGAGTATTATTGACCTTGGGTGTATCAAATTTAACCTCAAGAACGAAACTATAGGAGTAGCTGGTACTACACTCAAATGTGTTTAATTTTTTCACATTTTACTGTTGAGTCTACTAGGGTGACACACTCACTTGCCTGTAGTGGGACTCGAACTAGTGATAATTAGATCATAAGGCGAGTGTTATATCGGTTCGGCCAATTTCTCACTTATATTTTGAACACCAAGTGGCTGTTGAGGGAACTACGGTCACTTAAACTGTTAATAATAATAGTACCAGAAATTTACAGTTACAAATGAAACCATAACATACGATATATCTATGCGGAGTCTATTAACAATTTCTACCTATACAGAACTGAGCTAATAGCCACACTTATTTTATCGGAAATCTGAAGCTGTTGTGTTTCATTATGCTTAACAGAGTTTACGCCACTGCACAAGCCTACTGGAAGATTCAAGTCACGTATGTTAAACCCGACTAACACAGAACTCAAGTCATAAAAAACATCTGTAAACCTTCACGTAAACTTTATAAATGATAAAATAAAAAGACGAAGAAAGGGAAAGGTATAAAAAAAGATAAGACGTAACTAATGTAGACAGGGAAGAAGGTAAATTGAACACCTTGAAGAAACGGAGGAGACGGGAGAAGAGAAACACGATAAGCGTCTAGTCGTGTGTGTGTGTGTGTGTGTCAGTTGTTTGAAAGTAGTGTAAAAGTTTATATCCCTCATGTGGGGATGACTTGCCATGCCTCGGATACAGCAACAACACTGGCCTGGACTGACGTGACTCTGGTGACAGTAGAGGGAGATGAGAGACTGTATCAACCACATAGGGTACAGATTGCTGGACATGTAAACGCTGACCGTGACACTAGGCTGAAGGTCTCCACTGGCCGATAATTGGATAGGGTTAATACGCTGTTCAATGTTATTTTGCACTTCTCATTTCTTTTGTATCGGAGTCATTTTTTTAATCAATTTCAGAATAATATTAATCTTTACACGGTTTATAGGTAGTTCGCTGGTAAATCTCAGGGAAAGAGAGAGAGAGTAGGGAAGGTGTAGTCAACATGTGTGTGAGCTTGTTACGCCGTCTCTTAATTTACTTTAATAACCAGGTTCTAGGCGTAACCAAACAAAAAGTGAGTGAAGTAAATTAAAAGGGAATAAAAAATAAATAAAGTAAACCTTTAAGAATTTAAGTAAATTAAATATTAACACAACAAAGAGCCTCGTAGGCTGTCACAACAAATTGATTCACCATCGAAACTTTAAAACACAAATGATACTAAACATCGAAACATCAAAAGAATAAAAATAAAGCATTGGATTACGTTAACACCGCATAAACATAAACACTAACACTGATATTAACTAACGTGAAACCACACTGACTGACTTACTTAAATGCAACGAAACAAGCACTGATGGACACACAAGAGACATGAATAGGTACTCACATACAGTAGGTATACCCCTTTAGTGGTGCCAGGAACAACACACAAATAAAATGAAAAATAATTAACAGGTGACAAGCGACACTCACAAGAACGTGATGTGAATGACGAGAAAACTAAGCTGAACTACGTCCGTTGGCGGACCACTATATATAGGGGCAATTCCCGCCCAAAACCCGCCGGTGGGTCGTTTAACGATGTAGATGGTCGTTAGAGAACAAAGAATGCTTGTTACAATACTAAATGAAGAAATAAGATGGGCTTGAACAAATAATAACAGATAAAACCTTAACAGCACAGGGTAAGGTGACTAGAATATATAATAATCAATATAACACATCATTACAGGAATAATATGGAACAACATGAAAGCATGTTATATAAAAAAATAGAAAAATACGACTCGGTCGTAACAGTGTGTGTGTGTGTGTGTGTGTTAGAGTGTGTATATACGGTAAGGGAGAGAGAAGGTCATCACCGACGCTCACTAGACAGAGAGGAAACTCCTGAGATAAAGATGTCAGTGACGTAAGAAGACTTCTCCTCCTCACTGCCCCGAGACTCAGCTCCCAGCACCGGGGTGTGTATCAGCGCGGGTGTTTGGGGCAAGAAACACCAAACCCACCTCACTTGTATGGCTCAGAATCTCACCCCAGACTCATGGGTTCGACGACCTCTGAGCAGCAGGAGCAATAACGCCCTCTGCCTCACTCCACGGAACAATGACTACCAATTTCACAAGTGCCCCATTACGCGGCCAGAATTTATTGTGACTTACAATGGCTTACTGAAACAGCAAATCGAAGTGATTACCGAAATTGGCCGCGTCGTGCCAAATAATTCCTTGTGGATTTCAAGCGAAAAAACCCAGAGAAATGTTTATATCTCTGGGGCCACAGCTCTGAGGGAGAGGTACAGAGAGAGAGAGAGAGAGAGAGAGAGAGAAAGAGAGTCAACACCGCTGTTTGTTTCACACACTGGGGTACAAATACTTGGTTGGAGTCTCACGTTCATTTTAGATATTGACGAATTCGAGTGCTGGTTGCTGGTCATGGGGGGAGGGGAGAAGAGTGTGTGTGTGTGTGTCAGGGCCATAAAATCAGAGGGTTAGACCAGCCCTGATTCCCTGACCTTCAACACCTCACTATAGTGTTGTGTTAATTCATGGTCTTCCTCCCCAATTCTCACCAGCTGTGGTCCTTAGTCGCCGTCTGGCTCCTGGTCCTTGTGTGACTCTATGTCTGCCTCGCCTCGATAAGTGTGTGTGTGTGTGTATTATTGTGTTTAAGTAAGGAAAGTGATGACTATGTATATTTTTAATTATATCTAGATACCTGCACGTAATCACGATGTTTGTACATGAACAAGTGTTGTGGTGTGTGTGTGTGTGTATTAGACTGTGCTTATGTGAATATTGGCGACGATCCTTCAGTGTAACTCAGATGTTGATATGACATGTGGAAACAAAATAAATTTTATACCGTTAAACAGACCTTAGAGAGAGAGAGAGAGAGAGAGAGAGAGAGAGAGAGCGTTAATGTTCTTAACGTTAAAGATTCCACCTTTTACTAGTCTGGTTTAATAAGTTTTGGTATCGTTAGGTAGTCCAGTGTACGAGTTTCCCAACTAACTGACTGACTGACAGTGTTTCGTAAGAACAAAAATAAATTAAAGGATTGAACTTTCCTGGACCCTAGCACCTTGTAGCTGCTTAACTATCCCAGTGTCCGCCTTTCCTGACCTGAGTGATAATATATTTGAAGGCCTTTTCTAACCGACCGACAATTAGGATTTTTTCCCAAACACTTGTAACATTCACCGGTGGGCGTGCGAACAGCCCCGCAGCTTAGGGTCACTGGCTCCTACCGGCCTCCACAGACAGTGTGATGAATTTGGCCATTCCTAAAACAGACCAGATAGGGTAAAGACCTTAGTTCACGTACTTGACTAAACATGAAATAGTTTCCATTATAGATGACACTCACTACCCCAGTGGACGGAGTTGTGAAATAACCAATTGTAAATGGTCAACATACATCATGGGGCCCTTCCCTGCATTGGCAGACGTGTGTGAGGGGCGTAGTTTGTTCTGTTAAGGCGGAGCCAAAATTATGCCTCTTTAAAAGCTGATGCTCGCTGGAAAGGGACGGATTAAAGATTTAGACTCGGGAATTTAGAGTAGAGATTCTGGGACTGAGAGGGACTAAAGCTCTCAGGCTGCCTCCGTCTCATGCTCTGGCGACGTTTAACAATATCTGGTGAATCTTGACTCATTCTGTCTTATTTGTAGTCACTTAAGTTCGGATAATAATATGTAACTTTCCCAGAAATGTTGGTTTAACAAATCGCTTCCCTGTATGAAATTGCACTGATATAATGGGAATTCGATTTTGAGATTGACCATATAGAAAAACTAACTTAGAATAAATGAACTTGAAGGTAAACATAATTAAAAACTTAGATAATTGAGAAACTTTATTTTGAAAACCTGGAAACTACACTTATTAATTACAAGATTGATTTTGCTTCTAATTCCTACGTGTTGAGCGGAGTGTGAGTTTACCTTGTGGCCGTCACCTTTAACACGTCTTATTCAGTGTCGCCCATCCTCCGCGCCCTCGTCTCTCTATCTTTCTTATCTCCCCTCTTATCATCATCCGCCTCTTGTATAGCTAAGGGTCAGTGATTGGCCACTCTCATGCACGCTCCTAGGATTCTCACACTCCCACCTCCAACACTCCCAGGATTTTCACACTCCCACCTCCAACACTCCCAGGATTCTCACACTCCCACCTCCAACACTCCCAGGATTCTCACACTCCATCTCCCCCTAGGACTCCAACACTCCCATCTCCAACATATCCTCCCTCACCTCCTTCAACAATTATCTCCCTCGCACCACCACTGAGACACTGACAATCACTACCATAGTGTTTCCTCAGAGTCAACAGTAGAAGGCGTGGCCAGGGTCACTGAGGGTGTAGGTTAGGTTGGTGGGGTGGAGTTTGAGGCGTGTCGGTGACCGTAGGGAAGCAGAAGGCGACGAAGGTGACTTTAGTAGGTGTGGGAACATGTGGGTGTCTTGAGGGGTGTGGGGGTGAGGTGGGGGGCGTGAAGATCGTTGTAAGTGTGGAGAAAGAGCGGAGGGGGAGGGGTGGGGGTGACTTAAGTGGGTGTGGGATTATGTAAGTATCTTCAGGATATGTGTATGGTGGGTGGAAGGGGATGGAGAATCGTTGCAGTCATGGGGAGAGGAAGGGAGGAGGTGTGGGTATAGAAGCAACAGATCAAAGCAGCGTCACCTTTGTGTAGTTGATGGCGACACAAAACGTTTTAATGGGCTGTGTTGTGGTGGAGCTGCCTCGACGGACCTACAGCCTCGTCTGCTTGTTTGTCCTCCTACACCACCACTCTCTGTTGGTCGTGAAAAGAATGTTAATTACGGGAAGGCAAACTAGGCATAGGTTATGATTAGGTTAGGTTAGGATAGGTTAGGATAGATCAAATTATGTTTTAACGTGAATAGGTTTTGTTAAATATGGTAAAATTTGGTTAGGTTAATTTTGTTTGTGGTTTGTCTTAGTAACTTATCAGAGAACCTTCACTACTTATTAGAGGGCCACACACACACACCAGGCACTATCGACTGCTCGTACTGGCACTAGTTTCTACAACACGGGCTTAATACTTTATCACACATACACCACAACAATACATCAACAGGCTGAGTCAATTACCTTGTGTCTATGACGAGGTTCAATACATTGGTGTCAATATCTATAAGACTCATCCTCTATGATACTAATTCTGTATTTTTATTTATGTTTTGATTTTCTTTTTTTTTGGGGGGGGGGGTGTGGGTGGAACTCTTTGAGGGGCATCGTGATTGGTGCATGGAACTACCGAGGTAAGGGTTTGGTTGAATAATTAGTTTCACCTTTTTACTGATTTACCCCCCCCCCCCCCCCCGAAAAAAATCTCTACAGCTTCTTTATCACATTGCAGTAATTTTTTTCCCTCCCTGGACGAGTTATCCATTCCCGCTAGGCAAGAATCTTTTTCCCTGTCTGCTGCCTGGCGTATAATTCTTTCCCTGAACCGTATGGTAATTTTAACCCAAGGGGCGAAATAGTCTGTGATGGTGTATTGGGGAATTGATGTAAATACGATTGCAGTTTTAACCAGGATTTTTTACCCTCATCTGCGTAATTTGCGCTTCATTTCTGTTGAAAAATTGCAGGCTCTCTTGTTCCCTAAATTTGAACACTAATCACAGGGCTGGGTGGTGTTGGGGTCGCTAGATATTAGGGAAATAACTCACCAGTCCAGGTGGCACTTAACTGTGTGGCGGTGCTGGAGGAGGGAGGCAGCTGGCGCCCTACACAAGAGGCGGGAGTGAGGGAGGGCCAGATCCTGCTGTAGCTTCTGGTCTGTGTTTACATTCTGGCTCTTATATATTCATCCTAATTCTGTGGTTAATTTAGGGTCTACACCAGTGGTTGTTTCGTTCCATTTTACAATTAAACTAAATAACTAGTAGAGTTTAAGATACAAAAACAAATGTTAAATTATTACTGTAGGAAACACTAAGATGTATGCTTATGATATATAAATAGATAATAATCATTAAACAATAACGTAACGTCACCACCTTCACAACCTCAAAAACAATACATCCCGTTGATTGTGCAGCCAAGCGAAATGAAACCTTTCCTGTATTCCTATATTTTAGTGGTTTGGGGAGGAGCTAGTGTGCACACCTGCGCTTAGAGGTCCTCAAGCCCCCCCCCCCCTCCCTCCCAGAGGAGAAATGGAAATCCCTACGACATATATACTTGCTGAGGAAAGAATAGGCTACACTAAGGTTCCTTGCTGAAAGTCAGAAGAGAAAAAAATAAAAACTACTAAAGGAACTGCATTAGTAATCCCTCACTTGTTTCCTGTGGTTATCTCCAACACCCAACAAGCGAACTCTCACACTGACACTGTCTCACACCTGTTTCAAACTTTCCAGTGTTTCGCCACTTGCTCCCCAGCTGTTGCAGGGTGCGGATGTGTTTATCTGTGTTGTCCACAGATGTACGCTTTGTAAACTTTTTACTTCACTTTTCTACGTTTGTTCTAAGGTGAATGTTTATGCCTGTGAATTACAGGATTTCTGGTGATTCCTCGTCCCTTAGAATAGGACTTTTTCTTACAGGCCCTACAGTCACGCCAATCCTACAGGCCCTACAGTCACGTCACTCCTACAGGCCCTACAGTCACGTCACTCCTACAGGCCCTACAGTCACGTTAATCCTACAGGTCCTGCAGTCACGTCAATCCTAGATTTCCTGCGGTCACGTCAATCGTACAGGTCCTACAGTCACGCCAATCCCACAGGCTCTACAGTCACGTCAATCCTACCGGCCCTACATTCACGTCACTCCTACAGGTCCCACATTCACGTCAAGCCACAGGTCCCACAGTCACGTCAATCCTACAGATCCTGGAGTCAGGTCAAACACGTTAACCCCCAGCGTGTCATAACATGAGGACCTTGTAAGAGGATTTTGACCTGGCTTGACTTTGACCACACTTGCAAGCAGTGTCACGTGTCCCGAAAAGAAGTGTGGGTGTTACGGACAAGTTGCAAATGGAGTCTCCGAGAGCCTTAAGTTAACTCTTCCCCTTAACTGTCGATTACAGAACACATTTAACTACAGTTGATGTGAGCCAGTTAGATGCGTTCTTAAGGTGACCCGGTTTGATAAAATAAAACAACGTATGATCCTATGAAAAATATGGACCAGGATTCTTTTAAAGTCGTTCGTTTCTTCTTCTCCACAAGTGATCGGAGAACTAATTTAATTTACGTTAGAGCTTCAGTGTGATTCTGACGCTACTCTTCTTTGATCTACTAATGACAAAACTTTAGCGAGCAAGTTAGAATGGGTTCTCACGTTTCAGGTTTTGGGAGGAGATAATGAACGTACGGACTCTTAACCCCTTGAGTACGATAACTTAACCCCCCCCCCCCCATCCCCTGGGAGTACAATGTCATCATACTCAAGGAAATAGGTTATCGTAATGAAAAGGTTAAGATATCTTACTCATCGGCCTAATTCATTGTACTCATAAGGTTGGATTTATTGTGAAAAAGTGAGGAGGGTGTATTGGTGTGTGTGTGTGTATTACGGTGGTGAGTGAGAACTGGCAGAAAGTAACCAGGCTTTAGAATTGAAGGTCAGATGGTTTTCCAGTACTGATTATTACCCCTAATCTGGATAGGTCACCAGCATGATCTAACCCGCCTAAGAGAAATGGAGCCTCTTAGAAATGTGGCCTCTTAGATCTGGAAACCTCTTATGACCGGGACCATTAGAACTGGATACCTCTTATGACCGCAACCTTTAGAACTGGAGCTCATTAAGACTGGGGTCCCTCAGGAATGTGGCTCATAAGATTTGAAACGTCTTCGGTATGTGGCACACTAGGACTGGGGCATGTTAAGCCTGGGGCCCATTGAGACTTGGGTTCATCAAAGCTAAACCTCGTTGCAAATTTGGCCAACAAGGGCTGAGACTTTCAGGAGTGCAGGTTGGGCCCCTTTGAACTCAGACGTGTTAGAACTGGGGACCATTAGGATCAGGGCCCCTTTAAAACTAGGATCCATCAGGACTGGGGCCTGTTAGGACCGAGACGTGTAGATCTGGGGTCCATTAAGTCTGGTGCCCATGAGGACTGGGGTCCCCACGACCAGGATGTAACAGAACACTCCCGTCAGCCGCTCCTCCATCACCTGCAGCCTCCCCCAGCGTCCCTCACAAGCTATACATATGTATATATTTTGAACAAAATAAAACAGTCGTTTTGAAAACATTAAGTAGAGAGAAAGTTATACTTTTTCACTTTCTTGTTTCCTCAGAGTAGTGTCAAGGTGTTTCTCTAGGGCACTCACACACACGCACACACACGCACACACACGCACACACATACACACACACACACACAAATGCACACACACACACACACAAATACACACACACACACACAAATACACACACACACACACACACATACACACACAAATACGCACACACACACACACACACACACACATACACACACAAACACACACACAGAGTCAACATTAAGCCCCTCACAGAACACCTTAATATGTCGTTAAAGGCTCCGACGCCCCTGAAAGAGTACCTGTGTATGCCGCCGCCCTTGAGAGGATCCCTAGGGGAGCCGCCGCCTTTGGGAGGGGCCCTGGGGGCACCTTCGCCCCTGGGAGAACCCCTGGCGGCGCCGCCGCTCCTGGGAGTGTCCCTGGGGGCTACACCGCCTGTGATATAGCCCTTGGAAGCGCCTCCGCCCTTGTGAGGGCCCTTGGGAGGGTACCTGGGAACAGTGCCGCCCCTGGCACGGCCCATGTGGTAGTCACCGCCCTTGGGAGGGCCTTTGGGGGCACCTCCTCTCCTGGGAGGTTACTTGAAGGCGCTGCCACCCCTAAGGAGAGCCCCTGAAAGTGCTGCCTCCCTTGGAGGGTCCCTGGGGCTTCACCGACCGAGGGTGGGTTTCTGGGGGCGCTGCCACGTCTGGCAGGGCCTCTGAGGGCGACACCGCCTCTGGGACGGCCCGTAAGGCGTCACCACCCCTGGGAGGTCCCCTGGGGTGCCCCCGCCCGTAGAAGGTTCCCTAGGGACTTCACCGCCCCTGAGAGGGCCCCCGGGGCGCCACCGCCGCCCGAAGGGCCTCTGTTTGCACCACCGTCCCTACCAGGGCTCCTGGGAGCTCCACAGCCCCCGGTAGGGCCCCTGGGTTCGCCACCATCCTCAAGGAGGGCCCACAAGGGTGTCTCCGCCTTTGAGAAGGCCCCCTAGGGGGCGCCTGAACCCTTGGGAGGGCCCCCTGGGGTCGCCCCCGTCCTTGCGAGAACTCTTGGCAGCGCCGCCGTCCCTGGGAGGGCCCTTGGGGTTACCGGCACCCTTAAAACTGGCCGTTGGGGATGCCGCCGCCCTTGGGAGAACTCCTGGGGGAGCCTCTGCCCATGGGAGGGCCCCTGGGGGCATCACATCCCCTGAGAGGGACCGGGCGTCACCGCACCCTGGGAGGGCCCTTGTGTGCATCCCCGAACGTAGCAGGGGCCGCCACCACCCGTTGAAGGACCCCTGGGGGCTCCACCACCCTTGGGAAGGCCCCTGGGAGACTCACGGCTCCTGGGAGGGCCTATTGGGACGCTACCACCCCTAAAAGAACTACTGCGGGCGCCACAGCCCCTAGCATGGCCCCTGGGGGCATTACCGGCATTGGGAGAGGTCCCTAGAAGCATCAGCGCCCTTGGCAGGGCCCCAGGGGGCTCTGCCGCTCCTTACGAGGTCCTTGTGGGTGCTAATGTCCCTGCGAGGGCCCCGAGGGGCACCGCTACCACTGGCTGGGTTTCTGGGGCTCCGCGACTCCTATGAGGGCACTAGGGGGCGCCGCCGCCCTTGGGAGGGCCCTTAGGGAAGACTCCGACACCTGGAGGACCCCTGGGGGCGCGGCCGCCACTGGGAGGACCCCTGGGAGCGCGGCCGCCACTGGGAGGACCCTTGGCAGCGCCACCGCCCCTGGGGGCGTCACGGACTCTGGCAGGGCCTCTGGGGTCGTCGGCACCCCTAAAGAGGGCCGCTGGGGATGCCGCCGCCTTTGGGAGCACGCCTGGGGGTGCCCCAGCTCATAAGAGGGCCCGTGGGACCTTCACCGTCCGTGGCTGCGCTTCTGGGGGTGCCGCCATGTCTGGCAGTCCCCTGGGAGGGTTCCTGTGTGCGCCACTACCCCTAAGTAGGGCCCCTGGGAGCACCGTCGCTCCTGGGAGGTCCCCTAGGGGCAGTTGTTTTTGCACTATTATTGATCTCAGGGAGATATTACGTTAAATAAATACATCGCCCATCGCATTTCCAGTATCATCGCATCACGAACAATGAAAAGGAGAATAAATATCCAACAGGAAAACATAAGTTGGGGTGTTGTGCTGACTGATTGCTCTGTTCTCCTATTGGCTGTAATTTGGTGGATTTACATTTTATTCACCAATCACAGTTAAGTACAGATTTATGGACGTATGCACTATGTACCACACCACGATCAAGTCCCTGGGGGCTCCACCGCCCCTGTGAGTGCCCCTGGGTGCACCCGCCCCAAGGATACCCCTGCCGGCGCCGCCGCTCCTGTAAGGGCCCCTGGGGGCGCCATAGCCCATGAGAGGGCCCCTAGGGGTGCCAACTCCCCTGGGAGGGCCTCTTGGGGCACCGCTGTTCCTGGGAAGGCCACTGGGGTACTGTCCCTGGGGGCGCCGCCTTCCCTGGGAAAACCCCTGGCAGCGCCACCTCTTCTAGGAAGGTCCTTGGTTTCGCCGCCGCCCCTTGGTTGGCCCCTGGGAGCGCCGCCACTTCCTTTGGGGGGGGGTGTATGGGGGCGTAGCCGCCCCTGGGCAGGCCCCTAGGGGCTTCACATCCCCTGGGAGGTCCTTTAGAGACCTTGCCGCCCCAAGTATTGTTCCTGGGCGGACTGCCGCCCCAAGGATGGCCCCTGAATGCGCCGTCGCTCTGGAAGGACCCCTTGAGGCTCTACCGTCCCTGGGAGAGCCCTTGCGGGCTCCGCCGCCCATAGGAGATCCGCTGGGGCCGTCACAGCGTCTTGGAGGGGCTCTTAGGGGCCCTTCAAGGGCGGCCGCTCCCTCAGGGATCTTTCCAGGAGTGGCAGAGCCCCCAGGGGCGGGGGAGCCGCGAGGGGTTCTGCCAGGGGTGGTGGCTTCCCCAGAGGCCCACCCACGAGCGGCAGCGCCTCCAGGGGCCGTTCAAGGGGCTGTGGCCCTGTTAGGGGTCCGATTAGGTGCTAATGCTCCCCCAGGGGCCTTCCCTAGGTCGGCGGCAGCAGCAGCAGCACTTCTATGCATCAGTACTGTCGCAGCAGCAGCAGCAGTCTATAGTTTTTCATCATAGAAAATGGGAAAGTTTGTATTATAGATGATGGAAAGATTTAATCATAGAAAACTGGAAATTTTCATCATAGACAACGAGATACTTTTCATCATAGAGAACGGGTAACCTTCCAAAGAAACTAGAAGTTTTCATCAAAGAAACTGTGAAATCTTCATAGAAAACGGGGAAGTTTTCAATAGTAAACAGATCACAGAACAGATTGCAGAACAAAACAGAACAGAACAAAAGAAAACAGATCGCAATACAGAACAAAATAGATCACAGAAAAGAACACAGAACACAACAGAACATATCATAGAGCAGAACAGAACAGATCACAGAACAGAACAGAATAGATCACAGAATAGAAAAGAGAACAAAACAGTAATACTTATATAAATCTAGGCTATTTACATTATCTATATAATTACATAACCCACGGTAACTTTCCTATGAGCCGTGAGTTGTCATCAACTGTATGGGTGACAGTGTTTCCACTCAGCACCCCACATCTTGACTGTGGGATCAGCAATTAATATCCGGCTTCTGACAGTCTGTATCTATTCTCTCAGCCATGCAAAGCGTGTGTTCACGAAGCTTGTTACTCATATGCTTCATCTCTTGTTAACGCCCACAGCTCAGAGCGTTAACTACGGTGATATCATAGTTATTGTGCAATAGGTTATTTTCTTAATAAATGGAGAAAAGATCATTTGGGTTTTAAAACTTAACCCATAAACAGACTCTTCATCAGTGATTACAACAGGTAAACGGAAGGTAACAATATGATCATTACTATATCATCAAACAATTCACACGAAGGATATCAAATAAAAATCTCCAATTCTATGAATAAAACTTTATTTTAGAAATATAGGAAAATATCTTTACAAAGGAGTATGGTCGAAGAGGATGACTGACACGTCATGACCACTGATGGACCAGGAGTACACTGCCGCCCCGCCACACCCGAGCCAGGCTTAAGTAACCTCAGGTCCCGCCATCCTTCTGTTGCCAGTGAGTGTTGTTGACAATGTGACTAGCTCAAAAGGGTCGTCTGTAAGTCACTTAGGGTCGTCTGTGAGCCACATGAGTATATTTCGAGTCATTTAGGGTCGTACTTGAACTATTCAAAATCTCTTGCGAGTCATGGAAGAATCTTTGAGTCATTGAGATTCATCCTTGAGTATTTGATAATTCTCTTTAAGCGACTTGGGAGTCGTTTGTGAGTTATCAAACGGCACCCGTGAGTCACGGAATCATCTACGAGTCACTGGATTGATTACGAGTCTAGGAATAGTTTAGGAGTCTTTGGCAGTCGTCTATAAGTGGGGGAATAATATCAGAGTCCTAAAACGACCGCCAGTGAGTAACTGAAGATCGTCTGAGTCAAAGACAAGATCGTCTGAGTCAAAGACAAGATCGTCTGAGTCAAAGACAGGTCTGTGACTGAGAAAGAGAGGCAGGAGTGGCGGGCGGGTCAGCTGCTGATTGATAACACAACGACACGATAAAAATAACGTAACATAACACAGTACTTATCTTAAACCTTTGATTGTGATATACTGTATATACATAAGTTGACTACAAAATATACTGATGGAAGTAAATAAAACATACGCAAGATGTGCTATGTTGGGAGAGTACCACGAGCAGGACAGCTAGACTATTTACTCTTCAGAAAACACTAACCAACCAATCCTAACACAACCTGAGCCGACCTAACAGTCTAAAGTCTAAGGGTAATTCTGGTTTGGTAGCGTTAGATTTGGTTACTTCGTGTCGTCTCTGATGTAGAAAAAAATATTATATATATATATATATATATATATATATATATATATATATATATATATATATATATATATATATATATCTTGATAAAATCACACGAGAAAATGGAAACAACGGTGCTCCGTTGTTTCCATTTTCCCGTGTGATTTTATCAAGATTTATCTTATCCACGTTTTCATTGTGGATTTACATGAAATATATATATATATATATATATATATATATATATATATATATATATATATATATATATATATATATATATATATATATATATATATATATTTTTTTTTTTTGTTTTTTTTTTTTTCAGTCGTCCAGATCGTGTTCCAACAACGTACTGTACATTTTACAAGACTTGACAGAGAACAACATAACACAAGTAATGACACAGGCAAGGAGACATTAACGACATATTAAGGTGTTCTGTGAGGGGCTTAATGTTAACTCTGTGTCTGTGTGTGCGCGTGCGTGCGCGTGTGTGTGTGTGCGTATGTGTGTGCGTGTGTGTGAGTGCCCTAGAGAAACACCTTGACACTACTCTGAGGAAACAAGAAAGTGAAAAAGTATAACTTTCTCTCTACTTAATGTTTTCAAAACGACTGTTTTATTTTGTTCAAAATATATACATATGTATAGCTTGTGAGGGACGCTGGGGGAGGCTGCAGGTGATGGAGGAGCGGCTGACGGGAGTGTTCTGTTACGTCCTGGTCGTGGGGACCCCAGTCCTCATGGGCACCAGACTTAATGGACCCCAGATCTACACGTCTCAGTCCTAACAGGCCCCAGTCCTGATGGATCCTAGTTTTAAAGGGCCCCTGATCCTAATGGTCCTCAGTTCTATCACGTCTCAGTTCAAAGGTATCCAACCAACCAGGCCCCAGTCTCCTTGGGCCAAACAGCTGCACTCCTGAAAGTCTCAGCCCTTGTTGGCCAAATTCGCAACGAGGTTCAGCCTTGATGACCCCAAGTCTCAATGGGCCCCAGGCTTAACATGCCCCAGTCCTAGTGTGCCACATACCGAAGATGTTTCAAATCTTATGAGCCACATTCCTGATGGACCCCAGTCTTAATGAGCTCCAGTTTTAATGGTCCCCGGTCATAAGAGGTTCCCAGTTCTAATGGTCCCGGTCATAAGAGGTTTCCAGTTCTAATGGTCCCCGGTCAGAAGAGGTTTCCAGTTCTAATGGTCCCGGTCATAAGAGGTTTCCAGTTCTAATGGTCCCCGGTCAGAAGAGGTTTCCAGTTCTAATGGTCCCCGGTCAGAAGAGGTTTCCAGTTCTAATGGTCCCGGTCATAAGAGGTTTCCAGTTCTAATGGTCCCCGGTCAGAAGAGGTTTCCAGTTCTAATGGTCCCGGTCATTAGAGGTTTCCAGTTCTAATGGTCCCCGGTCAGAAGAGGTTTCCAGTTCTAATGGTCCCGGTCATAAGAGGTTTCCAGTTCTAATGGTCCCGGTCATAAGAGGTTTCCAGTTCTAAAGGTCCCGATTATAAGAGGTTTCCAGTTCTAATGGTCCCCTGTCGTAAAAGGTTTCCAGTTCTAAGAGGCCACATTTCTAAGAGGTCCCATTTCTCTTAGGCGGGTTAGATCATGCTGGTGACCTATCCAGACTAGGGGTAATAATCAGTACTGGAAAACCATCTGACCTTCAATTCTACAGCCTGGTAACTTTCTGCCAGTTCTCACTCACCACCGTAACACACACCGATACACCCTCCTCACCTTTTCACAATAAATCCAACCTTATGAGTACAGTGAATTAGGCCGATGAGTAAGATATCTTAACCTTTTCATTACGATAACCTATTTCCTTGAGTATGATGACATTGTACTCCGGGGGGTTGGGGGGGGAGGGTTAAGTTATCGTACTCAAGGGGTTAAAAGTTCGTACGTTAATTTCTCCTCCCAAAACCTGAAACGTGAGAACCCATTCTAACTTGCTCACTAAAGTTTTGTCATTAGTAGATCAAAGAAGAGTAGCGTCAGAATCACACTGAAGCTCTACCGTAAATTAAATTAGTTCTCCGATCACTTGTGGAGAAGAAGAAACGAACGACTTTAAAAGAGTCCTGGTCCATATTCTTCATAGGATCATACGTCGTTATATTTTATCAACCCGTGACTGTAGGACCTGTAGGATTGACGTGATTGTAGGACCCGTAGGATTGTTGTTGTGACGGCAGGACCTGTAGAAATTAACGTGATTGTAGGACCTGTAGGATTAACGTGATTGTAGGACCTGTAAGATTGTTGTTGTGACTGCAGGACCTGTAGGATTGATGCAAGTGCAGGACATGTAGGATTGACGTGACTATAGGGCCTGTAGGACTGACGTGAATGCAGGGCCTGTAGGATTGACGTGACTGCAGAGCCTGTAGGACTGACGTGACTGCCAGCACTCCGACGTATTCTCAGGGTCACTCGACCTGTGAAAAATACAAATCATTAACACAGGGGTTCTCAACCAGGGGGGAATTTCCCCCCTCAGGTTTTCAGGGGGGGGGGGGGGGAAACTGATGCTAATATGGAAAAAATAAAGGATTTTCAGTATTATATGCATATTATTTGGAATGCACTTTTTGAGGCAGACAATCTTGGAAAGGAGGGGGAATGACATTCTGACATATGGTGAAAGGGGTGCATGGGGCAAACAAGGTTGAGAACCACTGCATTAACAGATACATCCGTGAGTAACCCTGATTGATTTACTCTCTCACTCGTCAGGGGATAAAACTGCTATATACTATTTTAGGAAACTAAAACTAAACTAACTCACTAGATGGAACCATTCTAGACTATCACGGGTATTATTATTACTATTACTATTATTATTATTATTATTATTGTTATTAGTTTTACGATTATTAATTGTATTATTACTATTATTAATAATGTTGTTGTTGTCATTGTTATTTTTGTGGTTGTAATTAGTATTGTTATTATTACAGCAGCAGCGGAAGCCAGAAGGGTCCTGGCATTCCGTGCAGCGACCACAAGAGGTTGTATAGTTTGTTTTTGCTTTGATCTGTGATTGTGATTCAGTTTTCGACCGCATAAAGATGACCTTACTGGGTGCGGTTGCCTAGTCAGGTTGGTTCTTTAGACAGGCTATGTTTAGGGCACCTTTTCTAGCCACCTCCCTATGTGGGGTGAGCAGAGTGGCTCCTCTAAAGGGCTGCTCAGTCGCACAGATAGAATCGGAAGGCACTGCTGCCTAGATCCCAGTGCATAAACGACCATCTTATCTATGCCGCCCATGTGCAGAGTTGTGACTAAAAACTCTCGGCAGTCACCTCTGCCTGTCCCCGTCGTCACTCTTCTGTCGCCATAGGACTTTTGTGAGAATAGGGGTTTTGATGATGACAAGCATGATGAGCTGGATGATGGCTGCATGTAACTGTGACCTGCCTCTCAAGGCAGAGAATGACAAGAACAGAGTGTATAAGAGAGAATTCAGAATGTGGATCAAGGCAGCTTCACTCCTCTGGTGTTCACAAACTCTGGCGGGATGGGACCAAGTGCACGATCCTTCGATGTAAGACTGGCCGAGGTATTATCTGAACAGAAGCAGCAGCCCAAAAGCCACATCACAGCCTGGTTGAGATGCAGACTGTCCTTCTCTCTGCTTAAGGTATGAATTGCTTTGCCTCAAGGGAAAGAGATCTTCGGCTCCAAAGCTAATAACAGTCGCAGATATTGACTTTGAGACAACACTCACTGAATGCCGCATAGATCTGCAGCTTAACTAACTCAACTAGGGTAGCTAATTTTGTATTAGGATATCTAATATTAAGGAAATAATAGGATATTTAATATTAATGTAATAAAATGATAGAGGAGGCTGGAGGCCAGATTAAAAATAGTTGTAGTAGTAGTAGTAGAAGGAGTAGTAGTAGCAGTATAGTAGTAGTTGTTGTAGAAGGACTAGTAGTAGTAGTAGTAGTAGGGACAGCACATAGGCCCACAGGCATGTGGACACATCCTAGCGACTACTAACCGCTGCCTTGCAGATTAACCTTGGCAGGTATAAGGCTACGGGAGTAAACCCCGAACGAAAAACCTGCAGTGGAGCCCCGCATCAGGCAGACATGTTTACAGAGCTCCAACAAGACCCCAACGGCAGTATAGGCGGAAGAGGTGACCACCATGAGAACCCAACGACTACACAGGCGGGTGAAGGCAATGCATGATGGACAGGCTACTAAGACGAAACCCAACAAACTGGGCTATCGGCATTCCATTGCAACTCTCCTTCTCCCCAGTTGTTGCAACTGCTTGCACCACTGGATCAGGAAAAGGGAGAGTCAAGATGTGTGGTTGCAGCCTGTGCTTCTGCCTCACCACATAAATCAACTCACACGCAGCCATCATCCAGCTCATCATACTTCTCATCATCATAAAAACCCCTATACCACCAAAAGTCCTATGGTGACAGACGAGTGTCGACGGTGACAGGCAGAGATGACTGCCGGGAGTCTCTAGTCACAACTCTGCACATGGGCAGCATAGATAAGAAGGTCGTTTATGCACTGGGATCAAGGCAGCAGTACAATCCGGTCCTGTCTGTGCGATGAGCAGCCCACTCGAGGAGCCATTCTGCTCATCCCACATGGGGAGGGGCTAGAAAAGGTACCCTAAACATAGCCTGCCTAAAGAACCAACCTGACTGGGCAACCGCACCTAGTAAGGTCATCCTTATGTGGTCGAAAGCAGAATTATAATCACAGATCAAAGTAAAAACAAACTACATGACCTCTAATGGCTGCTGAATGGAATGTCAGGACCCTTCTGGATACTGGCACAAATACTGTAGTGTCCTGAAAGAAGAACTGCCCCTGTGGCAAAAGAGCTGGCTAGGTATAACATCGACAAAGCAGCCATTAGTGAGTCCCGGCTCCCAGACGAGGGTCAACTCACATAACGGGGATCTGGCTATACCTTCTTCTGGAAGGGTAAGCCTGCTGCGGAGAGAAATCGCATCTATGGGGTTGGCTTTGCCATCCGCCAACACATTCTACACAGGCTAACTGAAATGCCTATTGGGATCAACGAGCGCCTCATGACGCACCGAATTCCACTGAATCACTCACGTCATGCCTTTTTCATCAGTGCATACGCCCCAACACTGGATGCAGAGGATGACATCAAGGAGGCCTTTTACGCCGACCATGACAGAGTGCTAACTTCTATCCCCAGAGAAGGTAAGGTTGTGCTCCTTGGCGACTTCAATACCAGAGTTAGAAGAGATGCCAACATATGGCAGGGGAATCATAGGCATAAACGGAGTAGGCAAGTGTAATCCCAACGAGGTGTATAAAGCAGGAGGACCTCTGCTTATTAGCCATCTCCACTCTCTCCTGGAGATTATATGGGAAAAGGAGGAGGAGGAGTATTATTATTAGCAGCATTACCATCAATATCATCATTATTATCATCATTATCCAAACCATTATTATCATCATTATCCAAACCATTATTATCATCATTATCCAAACCATCTTTTTCATCATCATCATCATCAACAGCATTACCATCATTATCATCATTCAAAATCTTCAAAAAAGACAAACACTGAACAGTTTCACCCTGAATAAACCCTTTACAGGAGAGCTAATAGTTTCTGGCGTGTCTGTACAGGAAGTGCTAAGTTCTCTACACCGTCAACTGCAACGTTTGCAATAATCTCTTCAACAATATTCTCTGCGAACAAACAGTTGCAACATTTCCTGAGGAGAATTCATGTTACTAGAATCAATATCAATTCTCAACATTTCTTCAACATTAATATATAATTGTTGCCAAAATTATTAATGTCAACGGAATTCTACAATCATTTACAACAGCAATATTTACAAGCCTAACATTTACAACATAAGTAACAATATGCCGTACAAGCCTCTCGTCCATCTAACTTTGTAGTGTGAAAAAAAAAAAAGCCCACGTGTATGTTGGCGGCGGCCCTCGGTAAATCCCTGACACCCTCCTGTAATCTCCATATTCATCCTACTTAAATCTTTCCCTACAGTCTGTGTCCATCCAGCAGTGAACCTATGTCTGTATCTCCAGAAAGAAAGACATATATAAGAAGATACAGAGAGAGAGAGAGAGAGAGAGAGAGAGAGAGAGAGAGAGAGAGAGAGAGAGAGAGAGAGAGAGAGAGAGAGAATGGAATAATGTTTCAGGGTTCCTCAACTTCGCTCGCTCACATTCACCCCCACACTCTCGCTAACTCCTCGCTAATGGTTCTTTTCAGTATAGTTCCGTACACATTTATACACTTAACTCTTATCCTTATTTTTAGTTCTATATCTTTTTATTTATTTCCATTACTCCTCAATTTTGTACATAAAACACACACACACACACACACACACACACACACACACACACTATACATAACATGAATACGTAGTTTGTTTCCATTCATAGTTATGCCTCGCAAGTTTCTACTACGCCGCCGCCGCCACCACCACTATCACCACCACTACCACCACCACTAACACTACCACCACCACTATCACTACTACTTAATGTCTCTTCCACTTACTCTTAAATAGTCTCGTCTTATCCTCTCTATTTCTGACTCTCTAAAAAATTGTCTCTCATTTCCATTCCTCCAATTCTTTGTTCCTTCCTCAACCTACACACACAAGGGGAATTTTCTGTCTCTCTCTTTGTCTGACTGTCTGTTTGTTTGTTTTTATTTGTTTGGTCTGCTCCTTTCTCCTTTACGCTTCTGTTTTTTTCCTTTCTTCTTTCGTTCTCTGCATTCCTCTCTCTCTCTTGTTATATCTCTTTCTTTCCTTCTCTCGTTCTTTCTTTCTCTCTCTTTCACACATATTTTCTCCTTGCTGGATATTATGTAAATATCTTGGTCAAACTGCTTTACTGTTTGCCATTGTTGTATACCTGCATTGTCTCGGTACAGTCCCCTTCACTAGTGAGTTTACAGGGGCTCGTCATATAGCCTAGGTACAGTCCCCTTCACTAGTGCGTTTACAGGTGCTCGTCATATAGCCTAGGTACAGTTCCCTTCACTAGTGCGTTTACAGGGGCTCGTCATATAGCCAAGGTACAGTCCCCTTCACTAGTGCGTTTACAGGGGCTCGTCATATAGCCTAGGTACAGTCCCCTTCACTAGTGAGTTTACAGGGGCTCGTCATATAGCCTAGGTACAGTCCCCTTCACTAGTGAGTTTACAGGGGCTCGTCATATAGCCTAGGTACAGTCCCCTTCACTAGTGCGTTTACAGGGGCTCGTCATATAGCCAAGGTACAGTCCCCTTCACTAGTGCGTTTACAGGGGCTCGTCATATAGCCTAGGTACAGTCCCCTTCACTAGTGCGTTTACAGGGGCTCGTCATATAGCCTATATACAGTCCCCTTCACTAGTGCGTTTACAGGGGCTCGTCATATAGCCTAGGTACAGTCCCCTTCACTAGTGCGTTTACAGGGGCTCGTCATATAGCCTAGGTACAGTCCCCTTCACTAGTGAGTTTACAGGGGCTCGTCATATAGCCTAGGTACAGTCCCCTTCACTAGTGCGTTTACAGGGGCTCGTCATATAGCCTAGGTACAGTCCCCTTCACTAGTGCGTTTACAGGGGCTCGTCATATAGCCTAGGTACAGTCCCCTTCACTAGTGCGTTTACAGGGGCTCGTCATATAGCCTAGGTACAGTCCCCTTCACTAGTGCGTTTACAGGGGCTCGTCATATAGCCTAGGTACAGTCCCCTTCACTAGTGCGTTTACAGGGGCTCGTCATATAGCCTAGGTACAGTCCCCTTCACTAGTGCGTTTACAGGGGCTCGTCATATAGCCTAGGTACAGTCCCCTTCACTAGTGCGTTTACAGGGGCTCGTCATATAGCCTAGGTACAGTCCCCTTCACTAGTGAGTTTACAGGGGCTCGTCATATAGCCTAGGTACAGTCCCTTTCACTAGTGCGTTTACAGGGGCTCGTCATATAGCCTAGGTACAGTCCCCTTCACTAGTGAGTTTACAGGGGCTCGTCATATAGCCTAGGTACAGTCCCCTTCACTAGTGCGTTTACAGGGGCTCGTCATATAGCCTAGGTACAGTCCCCTTCGCTAGTGCGTTTACAGGTGCTCGTCATATAGCCTAGGTACAGTCCCCTTCACTAGTGCGTTTACAGGGGCTCGTCATATAGCCTAGGTACAGTCCCCTTCACTAGTGCGTTTACAGGGGCTCGTCATATAGCCTATATACAGTCCCCTTCACTAGTGCGTTTACAGGGGCTCGTCATATAGCCTAGGTACAGTCCCCTTCACTAGTGAGTTTACAGGGGCTCGTCATATAGCCTAGGTACAGTCCCCTTCACTAGTGCGTTTACAGGGGCTCGTCATATAGCCTAGGTACAGTCCCCTTCACTAGTGCCTTTACGGGGGCTCGTCACATAAACATTCCACAAATCATTATCTTTGAGATATTTGTTGTAATATTGTTTTAACTTGATTCCATAGTATGTTTACTATTGCGAGTTTTCTTCTGTCGAATGTAAACAAACACAGCGCTGCCACACTGCACAAAACCTGACGAACCCCTGTAAACGCATTAGTGAAGGGGACTGTACCTAGGAATTTGTATACTATATCTCTACGGTCTATGTATGTACCGGACATCATATACATACTGTACTTGAGTTTTTTATACACTTGCTTAACTGTATGTCTGGGTGAATGCATAGGAACCAACACTCTCTAAGGACCTCGAGTCAAACATAACAAACCTCTAGTTGGAGATACAAGAAGACAAACTTATACTCAATCAGTGTATAGAAGGCCACTCTACTGTGTGTGTGTGTCAACCTGCCCCAGGTTCACACACACCTCCACCATCCAGCCATCTTAACGGTACTACCCTCTCTAATGTTATCCACTTTCAGTATCTCGGCTCCCACTTGTCCACCACCGCGGACATCGATGAAGAGATTCAACATCAGATCAGGTGTGTATCTCAAGCCTTTGGCAGACACCATACCCGTATCTTCAGCTGTAGGGAGCTGAAATTATCTACAAAGCTGCACGTATATCGAACAGTGGTCCTCCCCACCCTGCTATATGGCAGCAAGACGTAGGCTACATACAGGAGGCACCTCAAGGCACTTGAAAACTTTCACCAACATAGTCTACTGTATGTTCCATCCTCCGTGTGCGATGGGAACACAAGAGAACAAATGCAAGTATTCTTGCTAACACCAACTGTGGTAGCATCGAGGCTACCATTATCCATGAACAACTACGCTGGACCGGCCATGTTACCCGCATGGACGACAGTAGACTGCCAAAGCAGCTACTTTACAGTCACCTAACGAATAGTAAACGTAACGCTGGCGGGCAACTGAAAAGGTATAAGGATAGTCTTAAGACAAACCTGAAAAGTGCCAAATCGACCCCCTCACCTGGGAGACAATTACTCCACATCGTAACGCTTAGAGGAGCACCACACGAGAAGCTGTCAATACTTTCGAGTTAGCCCGACTGCAACCCGAGGCAAACAAGCGCCAACGCCGGAAAGGCACTGCCACCGCCCCTCCCGCACTAGATGCAGCCCTCCACATGTGCAACGAATGTGAATGACGCTGCCGATCCCGTATCGGCCTCTTTAATCACCACAAAACTCACCAACCTAGGTGACATCCCAATTAACTCATATCATTGTATCATAGCTGGATGATCGTCATACTCGATTCCGAGTGATAAAGTAGTAGTAGTAGTAGTAGTAGTAGTAGTAGTAGTAGTAGTAGTAGTAGTAGTAGTAGTAGTAGTATGTGTGTGTGTGTGTGTGTGTGTGTGTGATCTTTACCGGGACATAGATATGAGAGACGAGAACCAGCTATTTTTATCGTCAACTTGGCTGGTCTGGTCTCGAGGCGTGGGTCTTAACTTCGTCTTGTTCCCTAAACTTGTGGATAAAATAGTAGTTTTATTTACTAGTTTGCAACCCGTCGCCCACGTTGACCCCAGGCCACTTACACCCCCCCCCCTACCCCAACTTAGAGGTCAAACGTCATCATTCTCTAGTATAACTGAAGGATGATGACCTATTTATTTGATACTACAAAGGTTGACCAGAAATTGTTGCATATATTCATTAGATGATGCAAAAACCTGACAAACTCGTACAAACGCCGAGTAACTGGTGTAAAAAGTTAATATTTTTTTACAAACCTTGATGGTGGTGTTGCCAAAATATTTAGGTGATGCAAAAACTGACTAGATTATCCAAATACTGACCAGATGTTGCAAAGACTAACCATTTTGTTGCAGAGGCTTTTCAGCTATTGAAAAACCTGGCCAACTGTTGCAAATTCTGGATTTTTTTTTACAAAGACTGATTATTATCTTTTGCAAATACTGTATTGTCTAGTTATTGCAGATGTTAGCCACATTTTGCTTAGACTGTCCAGCTGTTGCAGAGAGAGAGAGAGAGAGAGAGAGAGAGAGAGAGAGAGAGAGAGAGAGAGAGAGAGAGAGAGAGAGAGAGAGAGACGCCTGCACCCTGAGACACTAGGATTTTATGACGTCGTGACAAAATTACCTTAGTTCACCCTAAGGCTGAGGAAGCATGGTACAGTACACTCTCAAAATACACAGACATACACCCACCTTACAGTAGGCTGGGCTGCTAGGAGAGTCTGGCCAGTATCCTACCGCCCACCACCACCAAAACTGCCACCAACAAGGGCAGGGTAGCGCCGCCCACTCCTGGATGTCTGTGGGCGGCCAGACTGATGCCGCCCTGGTGTACCGCCGCCCTCAACTCATCTGCTATCGTCCAGGAGAGACAAAGAGGTGTGACGATGACGATAATGATGATGATGATGATGTTATTACTACTACTACTACTACTACTACCACTACTACTACTACTACTAATAATAATAATAATAATAATAGGGCAGGACACAGGTGAATATGGCAGCACACAGGTGGGGTCATCACCAGGGAAAGGGTAAATGTCCACCTGGGCCTAACTTAAGGTGTGTTTGTTGTCCTCCGCCACCTGGGCCCTGACAGCTGTTGTGTGTGTGTGTGTGTGTGTGTGTCTAGCTTTCTGTCTCTTTGTTTGTCTGTCAATCTTTCTCTCAATATAGGATCATGTCTGTGTTTCGTTTGATCCCTCTCTCTCTTCTCTGTCTACCTGTCTCCCTCTCGTTCCCCTAAGTACTGCAGCGTCCTATATGGTGTTCATAGACAGACAGACAGACAGACAGACAGAAATACATCGCTTCATATATATACAGAGAGAGAGAGAGAGAGAGAGAGAGAGAGAGAGAGAGAGAGAGATTTATAGTGAACCTTTCAGTCATTGTGAACCGCGAGTGAAAAGTTGACCAAACATACGACACTGACGGTTTAATTACTGGGACCTATGTGTCAGGGTCCACCCACACCTGCTGCTAATAACACATATGTTGCCAGGGGCTCTATACACTGGTTTAAGGGCTGTGTATTGGTTTAATGGCTCTGTACACTGGTTTAAGGGCTGTGTATTGGTTTAATAGCTCTGTTCACTGGTTTAAGGGCTCTGTGCTCTGGTTTAAGGGCTCTGTGCTCTGGTTTAAGGGCTCTGTACACTGGTTTAAGGGCTCTGTACACTGGTTTAAGGGCTCTGTACACTGGTTTAAGGGCTCTGTACACTGGTTTAAGGGCTCTGTACACTGGTTTATGGCCCTTATCCCTGACTTACGAAAAATCTGACTAATTTAGATTTTCACTGACACTAAAAAAAGGTTAGGTTAGGTTAGGTTAGGTTAGGTTAGGTTAAGTAAATATTCCTCATAAATGAAGAAGAACGGTCCTTAGTATTAGGTTTAAACTAAAACACAAAAATTACCTCTACATTACACTGAGA
Source organism: Homarus gammarus (assembly GCA_958450375.1). Lineage (NCBI taxonomy): Eukaryota > Metazoa > Arthropoda > Malacostraca > Decapoda > Nephropidae > Homarus > Homarus gammarus. The sequence goes on from CAUDMG010000588.1 coordinate 179,324, forward strand.
CTCTACCTTCACCTTGATACATTCCCTGAGCAACTGTTAGAAGACAAATTATATGGAAAAAGAATCATTTGTTAATGATTATCCATTTAAATTTTGTCTCTTAACTGGTGTCAAGTGAAAGTATTTAGTTTAAGGTAGAGTCTTAGTGTAATTTTGATGCTGTTTGGGGTGGGGGGGGGGGGGGTTTTGTTTTGGTGTGGTTTTATTTAATTATGTGTCTTCCCCCCAGAAAGTAGCTTTATGATTTGGTGTGAGACAATATAACACAACAGACGAAGGCTTCTGACAATCCTGAGACAACAGGAGTCGTAGTGTTCATTGTGAAATTCATCGACCACGTAGAGATACTTTTTTGAGTGTCTCTACATTCATACATCTGTAGTTATAAAGAACATTAACAAAGTTTTGAGAATGTTAACCCAGGTGTTCCCCGTCTCACCGTTGTTGACGTGGACGGAGACAGAGGCGGTGGGAGCGTTGACAGGTACGCAGGTGTAGTTACCGGAGTCTGTCTCTCTGACCGACGACAACAGCAGCCTTGAGGTAGTCTGTTCTCCTGACTTCTCCACCTGTAACATCCATAATATATTTAACCTCTCTGTGTTAACTTAAGGTCAAACTCAACTGGAAACTAACTTACTCTGACTTAACCTAATCCACCTCTTGTATTGAGTCATCCTTCACTTAGAGGTATTTAATCTTTCTCTCACAGATGACACCTTAATTTTATTCAGGTATATATATCCTAACACACCTGGTCTATTAGTAATCATATCTACCTGCGTCAAGAAGGTGTATGGAAGGATACTGTCTTTAAGTTTAATTATAGAGGGAATAAAGATGGGATTTCCAGGTTAGTTTGTGGAGTTAACTACTGTATCAAGTCATTCCTGGAATATTTATTTTCTGTTCCTTCAAGACGATGTTTGGATCACCTGAAGAATCTCCATCTTAGCTTGTTCCACCTGAAGATGAACCACTTTTAACACTATTTTTAGGAGGGATGGGGCAAGGTTAGGGTAGGTTAGGATACATTAGAACAGAATATGTTAGGCTAGGTTAGGTTAGGTTAGGTTAGGTTAGGTTAATCTTTGGGTAAAATAATCTGGGATGGTGATTCTTCAGGTGATCAGGATGTTCCACTATTTTAATGAACATTGGTTAATCTATTCTTTTGTCTGCCCATTATATTCTCGGTCCAGTACCCAGAGTTGGCCATAGTTAGCAGTGGCCACAGCTACCTTTGGCCACAGTTACTAGTGGCCACAGTCAGCTGTGGCCACTGTTGCCTTTCACTGTGGACGAACCCTAAAAATTCTGTTACAACTATGATTATTAATGAACTAAAATATATATATGTAAAATGTTTGCAAACGAATCTGGTTGTAAAACGCTTTAACTTACTGAATATTAAACATGGGTTATAAATAATATAAAAATAATCTTTGAATATAAAAGATAAAAATAATATTCTGTGACTTATTTGGTTCGAATTACATATCAACTTTTACATCAGGATAAAACACACTCGTATTTTTTAAGCCACTCCATGTAGTCAGTTCATTTCCTTGTTTTCAGGAGTGTATATAACCTCAGCTCACACAGACAAAGATGTGGACAAACTGCAGCAAGACTACAGGATCTTATATGGAGTGTGTTATGTGAAGTTACTCGTCCTTAAATTGTATCCAGAATATGACGAGTGTGATTACCATATACTTCAGTTTTTTTTTATAGCTGGTGTGTGTGGGAGGGATTTCTTAACGAGTTCTAGCTGGTAATTGATAGCTTTGGGGAGGGATTTATTTGCCCAGTTTTCTCCTCTATTGCCTCGAGATCATGAGAAAAAAGCAGTACAGTCACTTTTATTATATCCTGTAGCAACATTTGTGAAGATATCCACATTACAATCTTCTATTTCCATTTTTCCTACGTCTGATTTTTTCTTTCTGAACATTAATCTTATCTGAGGAAAACGATATATTTTCCTCCTCTCCTCCCTTGTACGTAATATAATTTACCCGCTTCACTTCAGAAACATCCCCTAATTGAAATAAATTTACACACCCAGTTTAATCTTCAAGTAAACTACAATATTCCCCTTGCATCTCACGAGTAAGGAAAGTGATATTTTTTTTTACCTTCAGTTCCTACGTAACAAACTACAAACCTAAAAAATAGTTGGATTTTGATGTTGTTTAATATTTTCACGGTTTTGTCTACTAAATTCCTCGTGTCTTGTGCCACTGTTGTTATCACTTTTCAGTTATGACGTACATATTTTCGTTTGTTAATCCAACCACTAAAGGAACGAACAACATTTATGTAAAATTTCCCTTTGTAAACCAACACACTAGATCTATGTCATCCAGTGTGGTGTGAGCCGAGAGGACGAGGGTCTTGACGATTATCTGAAGGTTTTCTTGTTTTATTAATCACTTTTCATACTAATCAGTTGTTATTTTAGAGCATTTAAGATTCTGTTGACGTAGTATAGACAGGAGTTTGACAGAGAGACAGAGAGACACACACACAACTCACCTGCAGAGATATACCGCCCCTGGGAGAGTCGTAATCGAGGACGTGGTGGTCGTGGTACCATAAGACAGCTGTGGGCGGCCCTCGGGTGTGGGTGACGACACACTCCAGCGAGAGGGACGACCCCGCCTGCAGGAACCTGGAACCTCCGCCCACGATGTGTGTCCCGTACTCTCCTGTGGGTACGGGAAGTGGTGAGAGAGAGAGAGAGAGAATAGCAAAGGAAATATCATCCTACATATCTACATGATAAGTCCATCATCCTACATCACCCTTCATCATCCTTACATCACAGGATACAGGCCACGACCAAGGGGGAGGTTATGTCTTCATCAGCGTGTGTGCGGGGGGGGGCGTCAGAAAGTATATTTGTGCAGAGTGACGATATATTTGCATACCACAAGCCCATCAGGCCATTAGAGGCGGCGAGGATAGATTAAACCTTCGGTGTATATGGAGGCTGTTTGGCGGCACTGTATTCATCCACCGTTAGCTTCTACACTGTGAGGTTAGGTACACACTCACAACTGGATCGACTGGAGGTGCCCCTTGTAACAGGACCAGAGCGTTGTGTACACTCAGCCGCCGCTCCCCCCAAGTGACGTTTAGGAAATGGGTCCCAGAGGCGTGGCGGATACAGCACACCGTATACTAAACATTCAGTAAACAAGGATACAGCATGGCTGGTACCGTACTTGACAGCTTTCATATCACCAACTGCACACACACATATACGGCTTTGTGAACTGGAAATACCCCTGGGATCAAATCATTGTATCATAGGCCAGGAGGTGAACTCTGTAGCCACTCTGCCACAGGAATAAAAATCATTATAATCTGATATATTTTTCGTGGGTTTGTGACTGGTTGTGCTTCAGTAAACTCTGGTTATATATTACATTATAATTCCGTTTAATGTGATCACTTAGAGACGCGTGCGATACTTCTCAAGCTCAACCATATTTAATGACACTAAGCTGCGTTAATATCGGTGTCAACTGGTCTTTAACTCAAAGTCGTGAAAGTTCTAACAACAACAATGATCATCCATTAACCTGAGCTGCATTAGTGCCGCGACGAAGACATAAGACAATAACTCCCTCAATCGGGGAAACTCATTATCAGTCAGTCAGTCAGGAGGCTGCAGGTATAGGGCTGAATAACGCAATTAAGAGAGGAAGAGTACGTGTATATCTCCGTTGGATCTAGGACAACTGATCAAACACCCCTACAGTGATCAAACACCTGCAGCACGGCCCCTACAGTGATCAAACACCTGCAACACAGCCCCTACAGTGATCAAACACCTGCAGCACGTCCCCTACAGTGATCAAACACCTGCAACACAGCCCCTACAGTGATCAAACACCTGCAGCACGTCCCCTACAGTGATCAAACACCTGCAACACGGCCCCTACAGTGATCAAACACCTGCAGCACGTCCCCTACAGTGATCAAACACCTACAGCACGGCAACTACAGTGATTAAACACCTGCAGCACGTCCCCTACAGTGATCAAACACCTGCAGCACGGCCCCTACAGTGATCAAACACCTGCAGCACGGCAACTACAGTGATCAAACACCTGCAGCAGGGCCCCTACAGTGATCAAACACCCGCAGCAGGGCCCCTACAGTGATCAAACACCTGCAGCACGGCCCCTACAGTGATCAAACACCTGCAGCACGGCAACTACAGTGATCAAACACCTGCAGCACGGCCCCTACAGTGATCAAACACCCGCAGCAGGGCCCCAACAGTGATCAAACACCCGCAGCAGGGCCCCTACAGTGATCAAACACCTGCAGCACGGCCCCTACAGTGATCAAACAGGCCGTCAGGTTGAGACCATCTCCCAGGTGAAGGAGGTGTGAGGCAGGTGAGGGGTGAGGCAGGTGAGGGGTGAGGCAGGTAAAGGGTGAGGCAGGTGAGGGGGTGAGGCAGGTAAGGGGTGAGGCAGGTGAGGGGTGAGGCAGGTGAGGGGTGAGGCAGGTGAGGGGTGAGGCAGGTGAGGGGTGAGGCAGGTGAGGGGTGAGGCAGGTGAGGGGTGAGGCAGGTGAGGGGTGAGGCAGGTGAGGGGTGAGGCAGGTGAGGGGTGAGGCAGGTGAGGGGTGAGGCAGGTGAGGGGGTGAGGCAGGTAAAGGGTGAGGCAGGTGAGGGGTGAGGCAGGTGAGGGGTGAGGCAGGTGAGGGGTGAGGCAGGTGAGGGGTGAGGCAGGTGTGGGGGTGAGGCAGGTGTGGGGGTGAGGCAGGTGAGGGGTGAGGCAGGTGAGGGGTGAGGCAGGTGAGGGGTGAGGCAGGTGAGTGAAGCTCCTTACCTGGAAGTATCAGCCGACCTTAATTAGCAACCACTTACATATCCTCTCACAGGTGACGTATTTAATGAGGTGTATTAATATGAGAGAGAGAGAGAGAGAGAGAGAGAGAGAGAGAGAGAGAGAGAGAGAGAGAGAGAGAACATTACTTGAGACGCCCTCCATCACTACCATCATTACCACACACTCACCACCACACACTCACCACCACACACTCACCATAACTTGGTTTGCTACACCTGACTTTGTAGACCTGTGTCAGTCTCTCTCGTGAGGCTAGACTGAGGCTAGACTGGGTCGAGGCTAGACTGGGTCGAGGCTAGACTGGGCCGTGGATAGACTGGGTCGAGGCTAGACTGGGTCGAGGCTAGACTGGGGCGTGGATAGACTGGGTCGAGGCTAGACTGGGCCGTGGATAGTAAAGTAAGACAAACACCTGACCTGCCTGTACACTGTAATTCTTGAGACGGAGACGCCATCCTCTCTCTCTCTCTCTCTCTCTCTCTCTCTCTCTCTCTCTCTCAGGACATCCTAGTGAGAGTAGCCCCAATCCCCCCTCCTTCCCCTCTCCCTCCCCCCTCCTTCCCCTCTCCCTCCCCCCCTCCTTCCCCTCTCCCTCCCTCCCTCCTTCCCCTCTCCCTCCCTCCCTCCTTCCCCTCTCCCTCCCTCCCTCCTCCCCTCCCGTGAGAGTGGACGATAGCGTTAATGAATTTAGCGTATATTTTTTCTTCTTTAAGCTGTAGTTACCTGTTAATCTTACCTGAGATTGTTGCTGGTTAAATATTTAGCTGGTGGTGATAGTGGTGTGTGTTGGTGGTAGTGGTGGTGTGTGTGTGTGGTGGTGGTGGTGGTGGTGGTTAGTGTGTGGTAGCGGTGGTCCACTTAAAACACACACACACACACACACACAGGGCAGTACAGGTGGGTCTGAACAAGAGACACACGTTCTCCCGGCCAGCCTATGAATGACGATCATTTCCAAACATTTTATCACCCCACTAAAGCTTATGTTTCAGACGTAATGATGATTATGTCTGAGCGTGGCTGACACTCCCACTCAAGTCCACGACAGCACTGTGAGAGTCAGGCAAGGAGAGCGAGAGATACGGCGAGCTACAAGTCCCATGTGTGTGTGTGTGTGTGTGTGTGTGTGTTTGTGTGTGTGTGTGTTTTCTCAGAGATAAGAGAGAGATAGTCTCCCATTTTACGAGATATGAACAGAGATATCGCAAAGGTATTAGGAATGAGTCAGTGTTACCAGCAATGCCAAAAACCTTATGTTGACATTTGTGATAAGAATGAGGGAGTAGTTTTATCAAGAGAGAGAGAGAGAGAGAGAGAGAGAGAGAGAGAGAGAGAGAGAGAGAGAGAGAGAGAGAGAGAGAGAGAGTCATATCCTCACGTATCTCACTCCCTGGATAAACTTTCTAAATTTATGTATATTTCTCATGTGTTTTAGAGATAATTTTTTTTTAACCAATAAATTTTTGAAAGATTGAGGAATTTATCAGGACATAAGATATAAAAGCTGTTATTGTTATATCGTCAACGTCTATAACAAAATAGTGTAGTAATTCCTCTTCAGTTCCCCTGCTTACTTCAACTACAAAATTACTTGGGACATTTTTTACTACAGGAAAAACAGAAACTCAATAACTAATTTCCTTCTGTGTGCAATTTGAATTTAGTTTGTATTTTCCTGTAATATATTTCATCAGTGATTGTTTCCGTCCATGGCTTCTTAACAACCCAATCAAGTTTTAATAATGTACTATAGTTTGAGAATTCCTAATTATTAGAATAAACTACAATTAAATGTAAATAAAAAAATAATCCTTACTAAATGTGCCAAGTGTTTCGAATATTGGGTATATGGTCTCTCTCTCTCTCTCTCTCTCTCTCTCTCTCTCTCTCTCTCTCTCTCCCTGATGCACCTTCTGACCCGGGTGACAGGTGATGTTCAGAGTGCCTTACCGTCTCTTTACACTTAGATGTACAACGCACTTCCCCAGCCTCTTGACTCACCTCGGCCATGAAGAACCGAAGCCTTGACCCAGTTGAGTGTGTGTGTGTGTGTTTCAACTCACTCTCTCTCACTCTCTTTGCATATTTACACACATTAATCATCACCATCACCATCATCACCATGGGGGGGGGGGGGGGAGAGATAACTTAAACACCACAATAAAGTTGTCACAATGTAAACAAAACAACTCGCTCTGGCACAATAAAACTCGTCTCGTTTAATATTGGGAAGCGTCCTTGTGGCCCGGCTGGATGGCTAGCTGGTTGATTGGGTAGCTAGTTGGCTGGTTGATCTGGCTGGTTGGCTAGCTAGTTGGCTGGCTGGTTGGCTAGCTAGTTGGCTGGCTGGTTGGTTGGTTGGTTGGGTGGCTGGTATGATCTGGGATGGTCGAGGAAGGAAAAAGTACTGGCGAGGCTGGGAACACACCCCATATTTACCCACCTGGCCCACCCCCCTACACTCTACCCACCTGGCCCACCCCCCCTACACCCCGCCCACCCCCCTACACTCCACCCACCTGGCCCACCCCCCTACACTCCACCCGCCTGGCCCACCCCCCTACACTCCACCCACCTGGCCCACCCCCCTATACTGTACCCACCTGGCCCACCCCCTACACCCCGCCCACCCCCCTACACTCCACCCACCTGGCCCACCCCCCTACACTCACACCCACCTGGCCCACCCCCCTACACTCCACCCACCCCCTACACTCCACCCACCTGGCCCACCCCCCTACACTCCACCCACCTGGCCCACCCCCCCTACACTCCACCCACCTGGCCCACCCCCCTACACTCCACCCACCTGGCCCACCCCCCTACACTCCACCCACCTGGCCCACCCCCAACACCCTACCCACCAGGCCCACCCCCTACACCCCACCCACCCACCCACCTTACCCACCAGGTACACCCTTCCTCCCCCGTCCCTCAGTCATCGTGTACTATGTGGTGGGAGACACACTGTGGGGGAGGGTCATAGTGTGGGGGAGTGTGGGTCATAGTGTGGGGTCGTGGGGGTCATAGTGTGGGGGAGTGGAGGTCCAATTATGAGTTTGATCCCACACTATGATCCACACTCCCCTACACTATGACCCACACTCCCCTACACTATGACCCACACTCCCCCACACTATGACACACACTACCCCACACTATAACCCACACTATGACCCACACAATTACCCCACACCATGACCCCCCATTACCCCACACTATGACCCCATTACCCTACACTATGACCCACACTCCCCCACACTATGACCCAGACTACCCCACACTATGACCCACACTCCCCCACACTATGACCCACACTCCCCCACACTATGACCCACACTCCCCCACACCATGACCCCCCATTACCCCACACTATGACCCCATTACCCTACACTATGACCCACACTCCCCCACACTATGACCCACACTACCCCACACTATGACCCACACTCTCCCACACTATGACCCACACTCCCCCACACTATGACCCCATTACCCTACACTATGACCCACACTCCCCCACACTATGACCCAGACTACCCCACACTATGACCCACACTCCCCCACACTATGACCCACACTATGACCCACACTCCCCCACACTATGACCCACGGAGTTTCACAGTCTTTTTCGGGATCGCATTTTGCTTAAAGATGAACAATGAGTTCCTATGCTCTCACAGGGACCCCGCTGCCGAGTGCTGCTGGTCGTTGTAGGTCGTTTATTACAGAAGTTGTGGGTCGTTTCGTATACAATTTGTGGTTAGTTTCGCAAAAGAGAAAGAATGTATGGTTTTGTGTACTGCTGCTGCTAATCATTAATGTTTTGTTAGCTAAGGTTGTGTTAAGTTCGGTTGGGTCGAATGTGTAGTTGTAATGACTTGGGTCTATGAACGCAACGACCAAGTGTCTACGAAACGACCCGTGTACGAAATGATATGTGAATTAAACGACCCATGTACGAAATGATATGTGAATGAAACGACCCATGTACGAAATGATATGTGAATTAAACGACCCATGTACGAAACGATATGGGAATGAAACGACCCATGTACGAAACGATATGTGAATGAAACGACCCATGTACGAAACGATATGTGAATGAAACGACCCATGTACGAAACGATATGTGAATGAAACGACCCATGTACGAAACGATATGTGAATAAAACGACCCATGTACGAAACGATATGTGAATGAAACGACCCATGTACGAAACAATATGGGAATGAAACGACCCTTGAACGAAACAATTTGAGAACGAAACGACCCGTGTTCAGTTGTGACAGATGAGACACCAATGATGAAAGTGGCTGGTGTGTTGTACCGAAGCTCACTGAAGCTCCTCACAATGCCCCCGCAGCTTGAGTGACGGGGAAGGACCTGGGCGGTGTTGTCAAGAAGAATGAACCACCTATACCTCTCCCCGTCTTAGGTGTCAACATTCTCCAACTACGTCTCTTGGGGGTGAATTCTTACTCTTATTTCAGTGTTCAGGAGGAATAGTTTAGTTCTTGAATGTTCTAGATTAATTGAAATAACTTTTTTTTTTTATATTACGTTCTTTGTTTTCTGGAATATAATACTTTGTTCTATCTTATCTTCATTTTTAACTAATGCTCTGATTGTGGTGAATATTATCGCCTGCTAGATTCTACAGTGGTGCAATTTTGTGGTGAAGTGACTTAACTGAATAATGTCTGGTTGTATAATAACTTTTATTCCGTGATACCAATAACCCTTAATTCATTCGTGAGTAAATTTATGCCTTCCATTATTGTTTTGCGTTAGACTAAAATCATCTCATTTTAAGCTTAGCTCAAGCAGTCGTCGAGGGTTGCTCTGGGGGACCTCGTGAAATGAAAGACGAAATCAGGTAATGCGACTTTTGAGAGAGCGGCTCCAGGCGTGGCTCAGGCTCACTCCCCAGGGTCACTCCTACACGCTCCACTAGTCACAACGACTCTCCCTCATTTTATCGTTCACACATTTGCGTTTCTTAAAATTCTCGTTCTTCATTCACTCACACCCTACATTCACTCACACCCCATACCGGAATCTCTTAAGGTAGTATCATGGGAGGTATAATTCTTCGTGTCTTTCTCCGTCAGCGTTGGAATAAATTCTTCTCTATGTTCAGTCAGTATAAAATATTGTTGAGAGGAAAGAGATGATTCCAGCGACGAGCTCTCCACACAAAACGGAGTCCAGTCGGAAGCAATACAACTAACACACTGTTATCTCCACAGTCAGTCAGCCAGCCAGACATTGTGATTATAAAAACACAAGTCACAATATTCATCTCCAAGCGACTATAAGTGACACATTATCTCCAACACACCATACAGCTTGGATCCCCGAACTATATATCATTTAAAAAAAAATACTTGTTTCTGGCGACAACACTGAACTACCTGATACATTTTTCACAATCTGCCTCTGACACGGTTGACGCTCTTTCTTTCTTTCTCACCTAACTTTGTATCTCTACACAATATTGAGGTTTTTAACGTTACACTCTCGCTAAATGATGCATGAAGATAATAGGACAAAGAAGGTATCCCGCACTACGGTATCAGTCGAATGTTTAAACTGTTTAATACAACACCACGCGTTCAGCCTCGCCCGTTCATTACACATGCACATAAATATTTTTTTTTCCAGCCACGCGACTTTACAGAACGATATTTTGTCCAATATTTTATCGAAAACTTTTTGAAGCCTTAATTTTTTTCCCAAACAGATTTTACTGTGCTAGTCGTTAACAAGATATTTTTTTTTAATAGAATCACTATATGTTTACAGAGTCCCTTGATGTTTGTGTTTATAGAGTCCCTTGATTGTGTTTACAGAGTCCCTTGATGTTTGTGTTTACAGAGTCCCTTGATGTTTGTGTTTATAGAGTCCCTTGATTGTGTTTACAGAGACCCTTGATGTTTGTGTTTACGGCGTCTCTTGAGGGAACTACAAAACAAGGACTTCTAACAAGGACACGCAACAAGGACACGCAACAAGGACACACAACAAGCAAAAGCCAGAGAGAAAAGTCTGAGAAAGTCACTGAAAAATACAATTATAATTTCGCATAGAGTGTAGCGGTGGTGGTGGCAGTGTTGGTGGTGGTGATAGTGGTGGTGTTGGTGATGATGGTGGTTGTGATGGTAATGGTTGTTGTGATGGTGGTGTTGGTCGTAGTCGTGGTGGTAGTAGTAGTGATGATGACGGTAGTAGTAGCAGCAGTAGTAGTAGCGTATACCTTGCCCCCTCCCATCCCCTCCCCTTGTTTATTCAACTCCTTAGAGACCCCCCTCCCCCCTTCCCTCAGTCCCTCCCCCCTTCCCTCAGTCCCTCCCCCAGTCCGTCCCCCCCCCCCCCCCCGTCAGCCAATATGCTGTATCTCGCTTTTATGGGTCGGTGTGTCTGGAAGGAATATGCGAGGCAGCGAATGTGGTACACTGTAACTCTTATGATGCCTGGTTGAGATGCTTTCCGAGATGGCTTTATAACAAGGCCTTGGTAACACTGGTTGGCTTCTTACAAGACGTTGGTAACACTGGCTGGACTAAGAGTGAAGTTCATTAACAGTTTATCTTGTCTTGTGTTTATTTTGTTTACGTTGTTTACCTTGTATACTGTACTTTGTTATCGTGCGTGTGTGTGTGTGTGTGTGTGTGTGTGTTTGTTTACCTTGTTTTCGTTGTTTACTTGGCAATCACCATATGCTGTAGTGTTCTTGTTTGGGTAGGGAAGGATGGTAGGGCAGGTCGTGTTGTTGTTGCGATTGTTGTTGTTGTCATTGTTATTGTTGTTGTCTAGATTGTTGATCATATTGTTGTTGTTGTTATTATTTTTATGTTGCTGATCTTGTCCAGGTAAGATTGTTCCACAGGTGAGACACATCCCTGTACCAGTAGGTAGAGTGTTCAGTAGGTCATACAATTTCGTGTATCTGTTATGCTGAAGACGACTTGTACACCCTCAACCTATGACATGTTTGGCCTGTAGCGTTTGGTGTTTGTGTTCTCCAGCCATGTGGATTGTGTACGTCTGTGTAATTCCCTGATTGTGTACGTCTGTGTAAGTCCCCGATTGTGTACGTTTGTGTAAGTCCCCGATTGTGTTTCGTTTGTGTAAGCCCCCGATGGTATACGTTTGTGTATGTCCCCGATTGTGTTTCGTTTGTGTAAGCCCCCGAGTGTGTTTCGTTTGTGTAAGTCCCCGATTATGTACGTCTGTGTGTAACTCCCCGATTGTGTACGTCTGTGTAAGTACCTCTGGCTGCCTTGGTTGGAGTATCGTCAGTCACCCTACCCTTCCACCGGGATATCGTAGATGAAGTTTTTTCCAGTTTGCCTCTGTGTAGCATTTGCCTTCACCCTTATATACAGTTATCCAGGCAGGGGAGGCCGGGAGTGTTAGTACGGTTCTTTGATCACTTTCTGGTGTTTGTGTTTGAGTCTCAGTGTGATATTTGGCTCTCTTCACGTATGGTATTTTCAGTATTTGCTTTCTTGTGATATCCTGGACCTCTTCATTGTTTACAGAGGTCAGAAAGCTTGAACGTATGGCTTGATTGTGGATAGAGTGTTGTTCTTCACTTGGCACCTTCCTGTAAAACTTCGTATCGTCCACAAACTTGGTTATATGAATCGAGATGTTTTCATTTATCGACGCTGATCACAAACAAGGAAGGTCTCAGGATGGATGCTTCTGGTACTTCACTCTAAACCTCCTCCTCCCACAGCTGTAAACGCTCACTTCCCGGATCATCTCCTTGTACAGCGGTGGTTGAGAGGAATTGAAGCCATCATTCGTCCATATCCTGATGAGGTTGTAAGTGAGTGGTGGAATGATGCTAACAATATTACCATAACGGAAAAGTTTAAAACATTACTCAGCGATCGGCATTCAGACACACCTGGAGCCATCACAAACCTCCAATGATTGCGAGTAACAGGAGCTGATCAGGTTAGGCAGGTTAGTTGCAGTTCCATCAACACACCTCATGATTATAGATCTATCCTGGCATGTTAGAGTCAGAGCAGTGGAGGGAGACGGGGCTCATCTCTCGTGTGTGTTCCCATGGTGCCCCCAGGAACGAGTGAATACAATTAAACTTGATATAACGTAACTAAACCTGTCCAGACCTTATACATCCCACCACCCTCAACCTAACCTAACCCTGACCTCACGTAGTCCACCCCTCACCAGAGAGAGAGAGAGAGAGAGAGAGAGAGAGAGAGAGAGAGACCCTCAGCATCGGTGGTGCAGGTGACAGCTCTGGCTTTATGACTCACTTCTCTTATTAAAACACCAGGTGATTCTATAAACAATGACCCCGAAGGTGAGGTAAACATCAGACTGCAGATAAAAGGATCAATAATTCTTCTGTGTCTTTAAATTGTCATTGTAAGAAAAAAACAAACAATCTTGACATAAATTATCTGAAACAATATGACACAATGGACGAAGAATTTTGACAACCATACCAAGACAACAGGAGTCGTAGTGTTCATTCTGAAATTCATCGATCACCTCAAGTACAGGTAGGTTTTTTACACACCTGTACATTTAAGTTGTATTAGACCCCAAAACAGACAGGTGTTAGACAATTACCTGGGGGACACTCAAGGTAATTACTCAGGTGTGGATAATAAGGTAATATAAGAGATAATTAATCATAGGTATACAGTGCATCACTCAGGACAAGAGTTGGGTACCTGACCATACCTGTCCTGACCACACCTGTCCTAACACCCTCAGTCAGGTAGTGGCGAATTGTTGTTGATTATAAAGGCAATTCTGTTTTCATTTTCTATAATGATTGTAGACTCAGTTGATAGAATTATAGAAGAAACACAAGTGATCGCGGGCCCTTCGTACCCGGTGAAAGTTTGAACGATCGTGCTTGGCTAGCGCTAATGAGGGTGCGCCAAGTCCGTAGGCTTGTGAGGGCGCGCCAAGTCCGTATACTTGCATGGTTTTCCAGCGTAAATAAAATGGTTAATTAATGGCTTCATAAAGAAACCATCAACATAGGACCAAGTTTGTTCCACTCTACAATTTTTTTTGCGATTTTTCCACCAAGTTTGATGAAAAACGATTGTGCCGTTTCGGCTGCCCAGAACAGACAGACAGACAGACAGCTATTCCTACAGTATATTAGAAGCTTGCCTTACCATAAATAAGCTTGCCTTGCCATAAATAAGCTTACCTAGCCATAAATAAGCTTACCTAGCCTGCCACACCTCCACCAGTCACATCTCACCCTCTCAGACGCCCCAACACACGAAGCGAGAGTTTACATTTTTCCATTTATTTTTTTGTTTAACTTTTGCGCATTTTACGATTTTCTTGGGCGTGAAAATATGTAATTAATATTAGACTCTGAACCTTTAAGTTGTTTCAGTTAACACTAGCTGTGAAATGCCTTAGAGAAGTACACATTAAGTCCTCTATCTTGCTCAAATGTGTAATTCTCTTAGATTAGGTTAGGTTAGGTTAGGTTAGGTTAGGTTAGGTTAGGTTAGGTTAGGTTAGGTTAGGTTAGGTTAGGTTAGGTTAGGTTAGGTATTAAAGTTTTTGGGTTTTGTTTTCCACTAATTCTCTCTCTCTCTCTCTCTCTCTCTCTCTCTTTCTCACTTTGTCTATTTTCTCTTTTCTCTCTTCCTGTCAGTTTCTGTCTCTCTTTAACTTTGTCTTTTCTCTCTTTCGTTACTCCATGTTTACTCTCTCTCTCTCTCTCTCTCTCTCTCTCTCTCTCTCTCTCTCCCTTTCATGTGTTCTCTCTCCTCCACTGGACATGAGATACTTTGAGAAATGTGTGGTAATGACAACACTAGCAACACTCAACTGAGAAAACAATCTAATATGTTTATCTATAGTGAGCCACAGACTACCTTTCTTGACCTAGCTGAGGGGATTTTCTTTCAGCTGAGGGATATTTTACCTGTTTTGGGTCAGTTTAGTACCCACCACTACTGATTTGACTGATGGAAATATATATATATATAACCCCAAGTTGGTGTTAATATAAACATAAGGACAGACAAAAACTGACAGAAGACAGACTTGTAGAGAAACTGACAGACATCACCATCACCCTCACTATCACCATCACCACCACTATCACCCTCACTATCACCATCACCACCACTATCACCCTCACTATCACCATCACCACCACTATCACCCTCACTATCACCATCACCACCACCCTCACTATCACCATCACCACCACCATCACCACCACTATCACCATCACCCTCACCATCACCCGTGTCACTTCCGGCAACTGGTGTAATTTAGTGATGTGAATAAAGACAAAATTTGAAGAAAAAAAATTTAACTATATATTTTTGTATAAAGGTCATCAATATCAGACCTATATTATATTTGGTATTTTGTTTAGATGAATAATTGACTTTCCTTATACCTGTGCTATCAATTTAACCCCTTGAGTATGTTTGTAAGTTACAGGTATATAATTACTACTAAAACACCCAGTAAAAGTCGCTATATAACATCACTTTACAGTTCACAGTACAAAAAATAAGAAGACAAATTTAACTTTACCTCAACACAGAGAAAAAAAAAAAGGAGGAAAAAATATATTAAATTACAAGATTAATCATTCATTCAAACACATTCTGCCTGGAGTTAAAATCCATCTATCTATTTCGCGTGAAGAGGTTGAGGGAGTCTTTCTATATATAACAACCACCACCCGACACACTCTTCCTCTCACGAGTGCCTCAACAATATGGTATCCACTCCTTCACGCTCACCGCCGCTTCTCCTGTGTGGTTCCTCGTCTCATTCTTCTATTTTCCTTTCTCGTTTTTCTCCTCTTCTTGTTATTCAAATTTTATTCGTCATATTTACATCATTTGGTAACATAATCTGGTCTGGGAAATAATGACGTCATATCATCTGGTCTGGGAAATAATGACGTCATATCATCTGGTCTGGGAAATAATGACGTCATATCATCTGGTCTGGGAAATAATGACGTCATATCATCTGGTCTGGGAAATAATGACGTCATATCATCTGGTCTGGGAAATAATGACGTCATATCATCTGGTCTGGGAAATAATGACGTCATATCATCTGGTCTGGGAAATAATGACGTAACATCATCTGGTCTGGGAAATAATGACGTAACATCATCTGGTCTGGGAAATAATGACGTCATATCATCTGGTCTGGGAAATAATGACGTCATATCATCTGGTCTGGGAAATAATGACGTCATATCATCTGGTCTGGGAAATAATGACGTAACATCATCTGGTCTGGGAAATAATGACGATACACCACATCAGGTATTTCAACACACACACACACACACACACACACACACACACACACACACACACACACGGACCATTTAATCTATTTTCTTGTTTCTCTTGAGTCATAGATGTCGAGTGAAGATCTTCCACCCATTCCTTCCTTCCTTCCCTCCCTCCTTCCCTCACTTCCTACGTCTTCCTTCCATCACACCTCCCTCGTTCCTTTCCTCCTTCATTACATCTTACTTCCTCGTTTATTCTTCCATTTCTTTCCGTATTCCCTCCTTTTCTTCTACACACCTAACCTAACCTAACCTAACCTAACCTAACCTAACCTTGCCTCCGGTCGCCTCATATTCACAAATCATTTTCTCGAATTAAAAACCAAAAAAATAATAATAATAAGATATAGCATAATGGTGTGTGTATGTGTGTGTGTGTGTGTGTGTGTGTGTGTGTGTGTGTGTGGACGCTAGGAAGGAAAAAAACAAACAAATTATATCATGAGAAAAAACAAATCTATCACAGGTATTACTGATGATTATTTCCCCCACATAACAACATGGAGCCGGATAGTATGTACTGCGTCTCTTACATCCGGCAACAATATTATCCTAAATATATCTTACTGAAACAATTCTCTTGATAAAACACGACACCATGATTGATTGTCGTTTTATCTTTATTTATATTTTCATTCCAACAACTAGCCGATACCCAGGACAGAGTTGACACATTTTTGGCTATATTCAGGTCAGGTAAATATTAATTGATCGCTTGAAAGGTGAGTAAAATCCCTAACCATTTTCTTTATAAACATCAATATTCAATGTTTATTCTAAAAAAACCAAAAAAACATTGTGTATGTATTGGTGAAAATTGGTGAGATGGATCAACTCGTTCTAACACCAGGAACCGATCAATCATCTCTGAATGGTGTACAGTGCTCAGTCTATGTACCTGTGCACGATTGGTGTACTGTGCTGTGTCTCTCTTGTTTCTAGGGCGTTGGTAAAGAGAGAGAGAGAGAGAGAGAGAGAGAGAGAGAGAGAGAGAGAGAGAGAGAGAGAGAGAGAGAGAGAGACACTTACCGTCTTCACTACTGGTCGCTGGCATCCTGTACAATTGGCCATCCAGGTAACGCTTGTCTGCAGAGAGAAAGACCACCTGTTAGTTTATTAGAATTAAATAATTTTATATAACTTTCCCATCATAATAATAATAATAATAATAATAATAATAATAATCACTCGTAAAGAAGCACTATATTATCTACCCTTGGTCAACAAACACCGTATTTTAGTCCACAAACAAACAAACACCGCCTCGCCCACAAACACACAAACACCGCCTCGCCCACAAACACACAAACACCGTATTGTTAGAGAGAGTATCCCCGGTATATGAAGAGTGAAACTTTTACTCACATATTTGCTGTCCGGGAAGATGGGCTCTTGTGTGTCCAGTATTTGGTTAGGCAAATACTGTACCTGCCTCCCTGTCCTGGGTCGCCACACACACAGGGACAAACACACACACGTAGATAACACACACACACACACACACACACTCCCCAAAAAGACTAAATAAATATATCAATAAATGCAACAGCAAAAAAAATTATCAATAGAAAAATAATAATAATAATAATCACAACAAGGAAATAAAATGGTTGGATTAAACCAATAAATAATATATAAATAACATAAATAACATAAATAACTAATTAAGTAAATATTCCTCGTGTAAAATATAATTCCCTTAAGGTTTAATAAATAATAAAATCCTTTAAGAAAAATATAACTACTTTGATGTACTCGTTACCACCACCCTAAGGAAGGAAGGAAGGAAGGAAGGAGGGAAGGAAGGAAGGAGGGAAGGAAGGAAGGAGGGAGGGAAGGAAGGAAGGAAGGAAGGAAGGAAGGAAGGAGGGAAGGAAGGAGGGAGGGAGGGAGGGAGGGAGGGAGGGAAGGAAGGAAGGAAGGAAGGAAGGAAGGAAGGAAAAAACTCAATTCCCCCCAAAGGCTCCAATAACTTAAATCCTCAGACCCAAAAGAATAACAATTATTTAAAACCAAATTTATTAAAAAAAAAATAGATAAATAAATAAATCCCTCGGGAAAAAAAAACAAATTCATCGGGAAAGGAAGAATAAACTAATATTCCTCCTAAAAACCTCATAAAATAAAACAAATTAAACCAGATCCCCCAACAACTCTAGATAAACCCTCCCTCCTCATCCCCCCCCCCCTAAAAAAAAATACTTCGTCCCTAGAGTCGTCCAATTACTGGCCGACCAATCACTAGTCGCTGTTGAATGTGTTCGCTGCTCTGATTGGTCGGGATTAAGAGTGGGGTACCGGAGGGGGGCAGGGGCGGTAGTTTTAGCACATAACGAGGGACATGGCTAGTTAACAACGGGGTCGTTCCTCACACACCGCTGATTCTGATTGGTGAGTGACAGAGGAACGTGAAAGTGTGTGTGTGTGTATGTGACACCTGTGTTTGTGTATGCATGTGATTGCCCTTACTACAGCATGTATGAATGTTTGTGTTTGTGTATTTTTACATCTGTCAACACAAAGGAAATTGTCTGTCAAATGTTTCGTGGACAGATGAATACATAGTGGCCACCCACACACACACACACACACACACCCTCTCGGCTCTTTCTGACCATCATCATGACCTCAATCGCAAGTCTGGTGAGAAGCTTATGCACCACCCACGACACCGGCTCCTACTACCACCCCAGATCCCTCCTCCGAGAATTGCTGTTCGACACCACAACCGCATCCAGCCCATACGAGCACGAACTGATCACTATAAGAACAGCCCAGTCCCAACCATTGTAAAAATTATCAACAACTTGTAATCAACCAGTGTATTCAATCCCAGTCAATCTTACCTTTTGCACTGTCACTATGTTGAAATGCCCTGTAGTATGACCTTCTCCCCACCTTGTCATTATATATCATATTTGTATCACATATATTACTTGTATAATTATTTGTCAATCAAGAGACCCATTCCCAAATTACACAACTTTCATCATCTCTGTTGACTTAATTTTCAAACCTTTGGCTGCCGTGTCCTTTCAATAATAATTTAATTAATATCTTTATTTATTATCATTAATTTACAGAACATTTTATTTTACGTTTCATAATAAAATCAAAGTTGTATTTAATTTACCAACACAGCACACGGGAAAATGAGACTGGTGGTAGTGGTGGTGGTAGGCGGGTTAGGTTAGGTTAGGTTAGGTTAGGTTGAATTAAGTTAGGTTAGGTTAATACTGATTTACGAGGTCACGTAGACTTAATAGATTTAAGGTGGTACTTGGAGAATAAATTTAACCCCAAGAAGACAATGGTTTAACCTTTTGACTTCGTTTTAACCGTTTAAGGACGAGGGTTTAACTCTCTGGATTGTGAGGGTTTTAACCTTTGGAGAATGATCATCTAAATTCTAACCCCTTGAGATGAGAGAGAGAGAGAGAGAGAGAGTATGGTAGAGTGTGAAAGTCAAAAAGTTCATTACACTACATATCATCCTCTTGTTCAAAGGCTCACATAAGCTGAATACAATATAGCGTTGACAGTATAATCCCCTGCCTGTACAAACACCTATGAACAAGTAAACATTTAAAACAATCATACAATCACACTTCATATCCAACTACAAACGTTTCTCTTATGTACAAACGTTTACACTCTGAATGTAAATGTAATATAACTGATATAATCTGGTGTTATGTAGAGTTAATAACTTTCTTTCCCAGGGTTAAGTCATCGTACCTAACCTTATGGTGCTCAAGGTGTTAATTCATCGTACTCAACTTAACCTAACCTCATCGTACTCCAGGGGTTAAGTCATCGTACTCAACCTAACCTAACCTTATGGTACTCAAGGGGTTAAGTCATCGTAGTCAAGGGGTTAAGTCATCGTACTCAAGGCTTCAGTAATCACACCCAATACACTTCGCAGTATTCAGGACGTCAGGTTACCGAGACTCTCTGATATGAATTGACTGGCGCTGATTCCGTCTCCTGTTAAAATCTGAAATTATTAATACTGACAATTTGACGTAAAATCCTTAATCTGTAGACAACTAATGGATAAATCTGTCAGCAATCTTTCGTGGAAAATTGGTAAGTCACTCACTGCAGTTTCCTCCATTCATATGTTTTCATGTTCACCAAAAATCGTCTTTGACTCAAATGTTTCCAATTTTGTATTCAAGGTGAAGTGTAGTTTGTCCGCCCTTGTCAGCTACACAGGTTACTCGTCTTGCATAATTAATTGGGGTTATAATTGTGTCAGGACCTACACATACGCGAGAGCTTAAATGTTTTGAATTAACTATACATGGGTAAGGAAGCGTATTGATTAGTCCTTGCCTACCATGACGTCAGGAAGAATGGCGTATGCTAATTGGTTCCCCCTTCGACACATAATATATACCGATATGACGAATGCTGATTGGTGCTTACTCAACTACTGTGACGTGGCGTGTGCTGATTGGGTATGACGTCTCACAGCTTAACCTCGGAAACTATTATATTTTACACAAATTCCCTCTCTATCTCATCTCTCGCTAAAGCTTCTTACATAACGCACTCACATAACACACACACACACATAACGCACTCACTTAACGCCAGGCACTCTCAATAAACCGTTACGTATTATTATTATCATTAATCTCACTTATTTATTAGCTTTGTCCTCCCAGATATAGCTTCCTACTAATTATTCTCCTCTGAGCTATACTTACTTATATCCAGCTATATCTTTCTCGCTTCCCAGCCTATTGATTACCATCCTATAAGCTATACCATCCAGTAAGCTAT
The DNA here is from genome assembly GCA_958450375.1 of Homarus gammarus. Taxonomy (NCBI): domain Eukaryota; kingdom Metazoa; phylum Arthropoda; class Malacostraca; order Decapoda; family Nephropidae; genus Homarus; species Homarus gammarus. The sequence continues at coordinate 200,358 of CAUDMG010000588.1, forward strand.
ACCATCCAGTAAGCTATATCACCCACTCTGGTTTGAGCTTTAGCTGCGTCAAAGCAAGGGTTGGAGGGCCGATGAAGGACTGGTCTGGTTCAGGAGCTGAGTGACGCTTTCATCAATCACTCTCAACTGTGAGGACTCATAGCTACTCTGCCTTATACAGGTAGATGGATGACGGCCACTACAGGTTAATTGTATCTCCCAGGTAAATTATTATTATTATTATTATTTCTGTTAATATTAGTTATTATTATTATTGTTGTTGTTTTTATTATCATTAGTTATTATTATTATTATCACTGTTGTTGTTGCCCCAGAAACGTTGTTCAGTTTGACTAAAAACGTTTTCCTCCGCTGGGCCTCCCTCCCTCCTGGTAGTAACGCGGGCCCCTTTGCCTACAGCCCCTGAGAAGTTTTGACACTCCAGGGAACCAGAGAAAAGTTGATATAAGATATGAGACCAAAGAAACGTTTTTTTTTTTTTTTTTGCATTGCTCATCCAAAAAGGGAAACGTTCTTTGATGGACAGAAAGCTTGAGGACGTGGCCTTGTTGTTTATAGTACTGAGACCAGAGGAACGTGTATTTGTTTTTTTGCAGGACACGACCAGAGGGGATGTTGGATATTAGCAACGACCAGAGGGATATGTGTGTGTGTGTGTGTGTGTGTGTGTTTTGTTTAATGAAATAAAAACGTTAGATGGCGGACGACTCATATTTCTGTTCAGTAAATAGTACAGTACGTCTTATCTACACAAACATTTATAGGAAGGTTTTAGACGAGACAGAGTTGTGTATTGAAGAAAGGATCCATTAGGTTGTGTAAATAAGAGCAGTTATAGGAAAATGTTAAGCTGTATGTCGTGTCTTGTTGTGTCGTGTCGTGTCGTGTAGTGTCTTGTTGTGTCGTGTCGTGTCGTGTAGTGTCTTGTTGTGTCGTGTCGTGTCTTGTTGTGTCGTGTAGTGTCGTGTCGTGTCGTGTCTTGTCGTGTCTTGTTGTGTCGTGTCGTGTAGTGTCGTGCTGTGTCTTGTTGTGTCGTGTCGTGCTGTGTCGTGTCGTGTTGTGTCGTGTCTTGTCGTGTCGTGTTGTGTCGTGTTGTGTCGTGTCGTGTAGTGTCGTGTCGTGCCTTGTTGTGTCGTGTAGTGTTGTGTCGTGTGGTCAATGGCGTATATTTTGGTTTTCAACAAACTCCTCCATATATAATAGTCTGTACATACACCAATACTTTGATATACACAAACGTATGTCACCTGTACGTTACTTTTTGTTGCTATTTGTTGTTAAGGATTAAAATTGTATAATAATTTGATTTGTGGCGGCCGTTTTTGGATTTAAAAATGGCCGCCATTTATAAGATTTGTATTTGTCTTTATGTTTATCACGAGTCTGCCTGTAACAATATCACTAGTTTTGGTTCAAGGCTGAAATACACAGTTGTGTCGATTTTGTTGATGACGGAGACACAATAATTCCTTGCATTTTCTACCCTACATTACATCATTAAGGTCTGAACAGCTGCTCACACACACACACACACACACATCTCTTGGTCGTCTTGAACACTGCCGCCGCCCCTCACCACCTGGACGGCACTCACAACAATGGCCCAAGTCGACTGTCTACTATTAACCAGCCAAGCTTCAGAGCGTCTTCAACTGTTAGGGTGAAGAATAAGAACTCTTCCCATAGGGCAGAGAGGCGGTGAAGTCTCCGGATATGTTTTGCCAAGACGCCAGAGGATGGTGCTAACAGCTCGACCCTTCCTGTCAATGTGAGGCCCCATCATGCCCACAACTATCTTACACTCGACGCTGCACAGAAATAATTTACCTCCCTTGATGGTGTCGTCACGAGGTTCATGTCCAATTCCCAGAGCAGATACGGAAGCTATAACACCTAGATCTGCCTCCAAGAGTTCCTCCAGACAGCATAAATTCCTTGATGTATCTCTGGTGTGGACCGTCAGTCAGTGTCACTTGCACAAGGTTGTTGATCTGTTTTCTACAAGAATGTAATAGATTGTTTTAGCATTAGAAGACTTGAACCCGTCAGTGTAGCTGCCTGTTACACCAAGAAGCAACACCTCTGTCCCTTCCCTGTTAACATGAATCTATCACTCGGAGTTTACTGATTTAAGAGGCTATGCATGTTAGACCAACTCAGAGCTACCTGGCCATCGTCCACGCCACGTCAATGTTTCATGAACTTTGGTGATCTCCTTCAAGAACCTCCATTATGCAAGTAATTCAGTATTAGAGGAACTAGTATGTGTGTGTGTACCTCTGGATCGCTGATTAAGTTGTATTACACGAGTTTAAAAACACGTGCACTGAACATACCCAACAGTGTTTCGCCATAGGAGCTCATTCTCCCCGCCATAACCGGAAACCTTTTTGTCAACAATGACTTCAGAGGCAGGTGTAGCCCGAGCCTAACTGTACCAGGTGGGAGAAAAACACCATTTGCATTGATGTTGTCCAGCACAGTATTGGCTATCTGGCTGACAGCTCTGAGTGACTCGGCTCTATGATATGACAGCACAAATGTTACTCAGTTATGGCTCTCTGGCGGCGTAGGTTATGGTGCATCTATAAAGAGGCTATCATAGTGTAGTCGAAGCACTGATAATGTAGTGTGTGTGTGTGTGTGCGTGTGTGTGTGTGTGTGTGTAAGGCCTCATCTCGTGACTCAGTTGTAGATGCTGTTGTTGACCCCTACAAGATACAGTTATCCATCATCAACACACTCACTTCACCCACCACAACACACTCACTTCATCCACCACAACACACTCACTTCAACACCACAACACACTCACTTCATCCACCACCAACACACTCACTTCACCCACCACCAACACACTCACTTCACCCACCACAACACACTCACTTCACCCACTACAACACACTCACTTCACCCACCACAACACACTCACTTCACCCACCAACAACACACTCACTTCACCCACCACCAACACACTCACTTCACCCACCACAACACACTCACTTCACCCACTACAACACACTCACTTCACCCACCACAACACACTCACTTCACCCACCACAACACACTCACTTCATTCACCAACAACACACTCACTTCACCCATCAACAACACACTCACTTCATTCACCAACAACACACTCACTGTTTTATTGAACCTGATTAAGATACAACAATTCCACGGTTAGGTCAGGTCAGGTCAGGTCAGGAGTCGCCTAGTTTACCCCCAGCAACAGTATAAACAACTTTTACTTTGAATAACGCCTATGTAGAGTTTACGTGACCACTACACATCAAATAACTTCCAATATCCTTTTTTTTTAACATTTACAAAATAAACTATAACTACCGTCAATGTTGATAACAATTCGTAAAAAAAAATAAATAAAAAACTAGAAAAAATATTGTATAGGTTTTGTTGATAATATCTCTTAAAACATAATAATGAAGTTAGAAATATTAATAGTGGTTCTAACAATAGCTCTAAGTTACATCTGATATTGTAGAACTTAGTATTATTAGGTAGCTTTTGTTACCATGATCAAATTTAGCTTATTTTTTCTTTTCATTTTTATAAACACAATATATGTAAGATGTGGCCATTTTGGATTTTTGTATTTAGTGATAGAGTAAGAATATCGTCTGGTAGTTACGGAGAGAGAGAGAGAGAGAGAGAGAGAGAGAGAGAGAGAGAGAGAGAGAGAGAGAGAGAGAGAGATCAACACCTTGAGAACGACGTCTTGAGAAACAAACACAAATACGAGAGACAGTCTTCTCTGTTCTCCCAAGACGACAGGAACACACAACTCTCTTCCCAGGAGATAGTCTGTGTACTGGTGATGAGACACAAGAGATGAGAGACACTGAGAGACAGGGAGATGAGAAACAGGGAGAATATCATCCAAGTGTATCATTAGGGTTAGGTTAGGTTACGTTAGGTGCCTCCAGTACTGATCAATATGTGTTTTAATGAAATGACGGATATATAAGTTTAAAATCCATCTAAATTAAAACAAAACCCCTTAGGAAACACACACACACAACAAACACACAAACACACGATACAGCCATTGAGTCAAATCTTGTTTTCTTACAGAGACAAACAGATATAAACTTAAAAACCAAACCCAGTGTGTAGAACCGAAACCTTGGATAATAAAAACAACAAAAGCTTCTCCTCCCTGGAACACTGAGGAGAGTTAACAGGAGAAGGCATTATCAAGTACTGACAGACATCAAAAGAACGATGATTGCAACAGAGGGCAAAGAAATGGGGGAATATAGACGTCTTCTCGGGTGCTTCTATAACGGGACAATAGGGGCGTCGTTAGTATATCTTAAGCACATATTGTATATAACGACAGAGGCACTCTATTTTATTGTAGTTGAAGTCATGAACAGCCATATATTTAATTTCAGACGCTATATTATTCGTATACATACCTGTCTACTATATTATTCGTATACATACCTGTCTACTATATTATTCATATACATACCTGTCTACTACTTCTATACCTGCCTACACCTACCACCACTGCCTTACACCCATCTACACCTGCCTGCACCCACCACCTACATTCTACACCCACCACCACCGCATGTTTCCGGGTGTTACTCTGGACACTGGTATTTTGTTCAGGAGAGCGTGAAGAACTGCGAGACTCAGGCCATCTGTTACAACACACCACCCACCTGCCACTACCACCCACCTGCCACTACCACCCACCTGCCACTACCTGCCACTATCACCACTACCACCACCATCACCTGGCAATACCTGTCCATGTGACAACGAAAATAGGTAACTGAGCATACTACCAGGTGATGTGAAAAGTACCTGACCAGGTATACAGATGGCCCATATTCCAGGTAACTAGTTGACCAGGTGAGTAGATAGATGTTCAGGTGTCTAGATGACCAGGTGTCTAGGTGGTCAGGTGACTAGATGACCAGGTGAGCTCACAATAAAACACCGCCACTGTCGAAGGAAGGCGGGCGTGTGTTCCTCTGGGCTGGCTGCTATTACGAGTCATTCTGGGGAGCCGGGGAAGACGGGTGAATCTTTGCCCGGCGTAGTTTCCATAAAAAACTCATTCTGGGGTAATGGAAAGACGAGCGAATCATCCTGTGAAGTAGTTTCCATGAGGGGTCCATTTTCTGCAGGTAGGAATACGCCAGACGCTGTTAATTGCCCGTGTCGGCGATGTTTTGTCACGGTAAGGATTTCACCCCATTGCTAATATCAGTCTGTCTACACAACATCAAGTTCCGGGTCATCAAGCAGGACGCTCACTCTGTGTGTGTGTGTGTGTGCGAGACGATATAGTTGGTCTGGTCTTCGCCTCTTCCAGGCTGATGGCGAATGTCTCGAGGACCAGTAGTCTGTGGCTCGTCTGTGGTGGGAGATAAGACGCTGTGGCTCCTCCCTCACCAACAACTCTCAAAGTCAAGATGGAGGAGCCACTTATTCTGTCGCGCGTCTGAGGTGGAAGATAAGCCCCTGTGGCTCCTCTCTCTCTCTCTCTGACAGTTTAGTTTATCAAACGGTTTTGCTCTCTCTCTCTCTCTCTCTCTCTCTCTCTCTCTCTCTCTCTCTCTCTCCAATACAGTGAAATATATCTCAAGATTTTACTGGTACTGTCTCTCTCGTTCTCCCTCAGTGGCAGTGAAGTTTATGAAAGGGTTTTGCTGCCAACATCTGTGGACTAAAACCTTCAGCTGGTCACGGTTACCAGTTTGCTTACTCCAGTACTTGTGTGTTGGGATATTTGTTCCGGATTTTTGCAAGGCGTAGAATGAGAGATCGATGGTGGTGGTGGTGGTACAGCCAAGGTGGGTCTGTCGTAGGTCGTCTTTCTTGTGGCATAAACTCTCTTGTTCGTCCTGGTAGGGGGGTCAGGTAGTGGTAGTGGGGTCAGGAGGTGATAGCGGGGTCAGGTGGTGATAGTGGGGTCAGGAGGTGATAGCGGGGTCAGGAGGTGATAGTGGGGTCAGGAGGTGATAAGGGGGTCAGGAGGTGATAGTGGGGTCAGGAGGTGATAGTGGGGTCAGGTAGTGGTAGTGGGCTCAGGAGGTGATAGTGGGGTCAGGTAGTGGTAGTGGGGTCAGGAGGTGATAGTGGGGTCAGGAGGTGATACTGGGGTCAGGTAGTGGTAGTGGGCTCAGGAGGTGATAGTGGGGTCAGGAGGTGATAGTGGGGTCAGGTAGTGGTAGTGGGGTCAGGAGGTGGTAGTGGGGTCAGGTAGTGGTAGTGGGGTCAGGAGGTGATAGTGGGGTCAGGTAGTGGTAGTGGGGTCAGATAGTGGTAGTGGGGTCAGGTAGTGGTAGTGGGGTCAGGAGGTGATAGTGGGGTCAGGAGGTGATAGTGGGGTCAGGAGGTGATAGTGGGGTCAGGTAGTGGTAGTGGGGTCAGGAGGTGATAGTGGGGTCAGATGAGGAATATTAACAGTAAGGACACCAACATGTCTCAAGTAATGTATTAGGATTCTTTAAAGAACATCAGAACATAAGGAGTCTGCAATAGGCCGGTTGGTCTGTGCATGGCAGCTCCTGTCGAGAGTTACTACCACTCTCTATCATCCATGAATCTATCCAGCCTCCTTTTGAAACTTTCCAGAGTTCCAGCACTTACTACAAAGTTGCTAAGCTTGTTCCACTCGTCCACCACCCTATTTGTGAACCAGTTCCTTCCTATCTCCCTCCTAAACCTAAACTTATCCAACTTAAATCCGTTGCTCCGAGTCCTATCCTGCTCGGATATTCTAAGAACTTTATCTATATCGCCTTTATTGATTCCTTTCACCCACTTAAATACTTCTATCATATCTCCCCGCACTCTTCGTCTTTCAAGGGAATGCAAGTTAAGTTTCTTTGATCTATCTTGATATGGAAGGTTTTAAGTCCCGGAATCATTTTCGGATTCTATTGTTAAAGACTTCCCTTACAGCACGGCCCTGAAGGAAGTCACTAAGGAGGTGTATAACTTCATCATGATAATCCCTGACGCCTGAATATTCTTACCAGGAAGGAGACCTTGAGAACAGACATACTGAAGGACGTTAATGATATCTTAACACAACAACACATCTGATGGTGGCGTCTTAGAACACCTAATGTCTGTCCACTGTGAGGGTCAGCGTGTGATCGACGACAGAGTTAATAATCTTTCCTGGTACCAAACTGTCTGCCATTTAACAGTCACTCAAGTTCCTGTCTCTAAGGTTTTACCAGAAATTGACAGCAGTGAGAGCAGGTAAGTATAGATGGTGTTGACATCTCTTCTGCTTCTGCTTTTCAGGAGTATAACAGCGTATTTATTTTCCAAGAGAGTTGTTTACCTCGTGGGGGTGAATAAGAAGACGTGTTCGTTGGTCCGGACATCCTCGTGGGACCAGTCTTGGGATGATCTTGTTGCCAGGTCGAGTGGTCTTGTCAGGTCCCTTGACTTTATCCTTACCGAGTGTCTTAACTCCTTGACCACGATGACTTAACCCCTTAACTGTGAGTACGTTATTTTAAACCTTTGACCACAATGACTTTACCCATTCTCAGGTTAATATCATCATACTCAAAGGGTTAATAAATCTGAAAGAGGCTGGCCACATTCTGAAGCAGTTAAATATTTTTTTATTCAATATCGTGATGTAGTAAGCCAGGTACACATAACTGGCTCTCGTACACATCTGGCTGTCTCCCCGTCACCACTTGTCGTTGTACACATCTGGCTGTCTCCCCGTCACCACTTGTCGTTGTACACATCTGGCTGTCTCCCCGTCACCACTTGTCATCGTACACATCTGGCTGTCTCCCCGTCACCACTGCAGCCTCTAGACGTGGTGTGGGAGGTCGTGTCTCCGAGCTTCACATCTTGTCTGTCGAGAGAACGGCCGCTGTAAGTTACTCCTTCCTTGGTCTCTGACTGTGACGGTTCCAGCCTGTTGGTTTACTGGTGGTCATTTTTTGCCTGCTGGGGGGATACATTCTAGAGGTCTTTGATACGTGACCGCTAGAGGTTAAAGACGTCTCCGCCTGAAGTCTTCAGTTTATTTATTTCTCAGTGTGTCTGTAGACCACTGGGAGATAGTGTGTCTTATTCTCCATCTTCCACTCCTCCACAAACTTGTTTATATTCTTGTTTCCTTTACACGGACCACTTGTACACACCCCAAAAATGTATCTTGACGGAGGTGATCGATGAATTTCAAAATGAACACCGAGATTCCTGTTGTCTCGGTAGGGTTGGTAAATTTCTTCCTCCGTTGTGTCATATTGTCTCACACAAAATCGTTAACATACTACTAAAAAATAGTGTACACATCGTCCAGCTGCCGGACTCACGTCCGTATTATTAAACAACATCTTCCCCTTGAAGAGGGTCGTCGTGTTTCAACCCGAGTTTTAAACTAAATGAGTCCTGAGGGACACCGCAGTACAGTACTTAACGGGGTGGTGTGGCGGTAAAATGAACTAATTCCAATATTATAAATTAATTTTTAATATTGGAATTAGTTAATTTTACCGCCACGCCGCCCCGTTAAGTACTGTACTGCAATGTCCCTCAGGACACTGCGTAAGGATCTCCGTTACTCAGGCCACACCCACGTTACTCAGGCCACGCCCACGTTAATCAGGCCACGCCCCCCGTTACTCAGGCCACGCCCACGCTAATCAGGCCACGCCCACGTTAATCAGGCCACACCCCCCATTACTCAGGCCACGCTCAAGTTAATCAGGCCACGCCCCCCGTTACTCAGGCCACACCCCCCGTTACTCAGGCCACGCCCCCCGTTACACAGGCCACGCCCCCCGTTACTCAGGCCACGCCCACGTTACTCAGGCCACGCCCACGTTACTCAGGCCACACCCACGTTACTCAGGCCACAGCCCCCGTTACTCAGGCCACGCCCCCCGTTACTCAGGCCACGCCCCCCGTTACTCAGGCCACACCCACGTTACTCAGGCCACACCCCCCGTTACTCAGCCCACAACCACGTTAATCAGGCCACGCCCACGTAAATCAGGCCACGTCCCCCGTTACTCAGGCCACGCCCACGTTAATCAGGCCACACCCACGTTAATCAGGCCACGCCCACGTTAATCAGGCCACGCCCACGTTAATCAGGCCACGCCCACGTTAATCAGGCCACGCCCCCCATTACTCAGGCCACGCCCACGTTAATCAGGCCACACCCCCCATTACTCAGGCCACGCTCACGTTAATCAGGCCACGCCCAAGTTAATCAGGCCACGCCCAAGTTAATCAGGCCACGCCCCCCGTTACTCAGGCCACACCCCCCGTTACTCAGGCCACGCCCCCCCTTACTCAGGCCACACCCCCCTTACTCAGGCCACACCCACGTTATTATGTCAAGTAGTGTAGAAAAATTCCTCGACTTGAGAAACGCCAATAACAGGGTCAAGTGTTGGAAAGATATACCTGGCGAGTCGTGTACCTGGCGAGTCGTGTACCTGGCGAGTCGTCAGATGATTCTAACTTCAGTCAAGTAAGTTGCGATTGGTCGAGAGAGGAAGAGACATACTGAGACACTCCACAACGCCGCTTCCCCGCCCCTGTCTCCCCGCCTCTGTCTCCCCGCCCCTGTCTCCCCGCCTCTGTCTCCCCGCCACTGTCTCCCCGCCACTGTCTCCCCGCCCCTGTCTCTCGGCCTCCCCATATCTCCCCGCTTCCCCCTATCTCCCCGCCCCAGTCTCCCCGCCTCTGTCTCCCCGCGGCCGTAAAGTATAAACAAGGTCCAGACACGAGTTCTGTCTTACGATGATGGTTCAGATCTCTCTCTCTCTCTCTCTCTCTCTCTCTCTCTCTCTCTCTCTCTCTCAGCGTGACTCACAAAACACGACCACAAAGGACGACACAAACTGGTGGTTTTTCCCACATTCCTACGACCCATTCTTACGACACATGACAAACACGGAGAGAATTTAACCTGGAAAAACTCCTACTGACATGATGAAATGCCAAGACAAACACAGACTAAAAATTAAATCTCAGGGAAAACACTACAAAAACACTTTTACATTTTTCACTTAAAAATTACTTTAATTTTTTTTCATTATGGCGTCATTTACGATATAATTTTTTTGTGTTAGTTTATTAAAGATTAGACGAGAGAATTATGCCCTTATGCTGTCTACGGACGACCACGGACTGACCTGTGACATAATGGACGAACACGGACTGACCTGTGACATAATGGACGAACACGGACTGACCTGTGACATAATGGACGAACACGGACTGACCTGTGACATAATGGACGAACACGGACTGACCTGTGACATAACGGACGAACACGGACTGACCTGTGACATAATGGACGAACACGGACTGACCTGTGACATAATGGACGAACACGGACTGACCTGTGACATAATGGACGAACACGGACTGACCTGTGACATAACGGACGAACACGGACTGACCTGTGACATAATGGACGAACACGGACTGACCTGTGACGGTGAGATAAACATTACGGACGATCTTGGGGTCAGAGTTCACTTGACACTTGTAAGTACCGGAGTCTCTAGGCTGTGAATACTGAACCTGTAGCGTCCAGTCATCTGTCTCTTGGCTGTGTAGGACCTGTAGGGAGATAGAGATAGAGTTCAATAAGTGGTATCAAAAAATCAGGTCACATATATCACAAATGTGTAATAATCTGTAATAGAAATTAACTATGAACACACCTCAGGTCACCAAGTATAGGTCAAAGTTCAAAGGTTTAATATCACATTGACCTATAAAAAATATAATCAAACCTTCAAAACTACATAAGAAAAAAATCAACATAATTACTACAGAGACAATTTTGTAGAAGTATTCACAACATCCACTGATTAAATTTACTTACGATAGTTTAACTGTGCTTTTGACATCATTTACGACACCTACCTGAGTATTGTGTAAAGCATAGGAGGATAGTGAAGTATATTCTTATACTATCACCTGTAAGGAGCACTGATTGAAAGTAGGTGACACAGGTGTAGGAGAGGTATTTTTTTTTTTTTACTCTTCCCCTTATTAGTTCACCTGGGTCCGGGATGACCTTGGAGATAATTGGATAATGAGCCGCAGGTTGATGGATAAATTAACCAGTTTGGATGATGTAAATGTCACGGTGGATAATTAGGTTAATTAGAAAGGTGAGGTTAAGAGCTGTGAGGTAATAATACTGATACACTACGACTTACAATGACCACAAATAAGACAGGAGTAATACATGATGTAGACGTGATGTAGACATGATGTAGACGTGATGTAGACTGTAGACGTGATGTAGACGTGATTACTAAAACAGATGTAATGATTCAAGATTTGTAAGTCGAGATGCTGTTGCATTAAGACCAAGAGGTGTAGCTGCTATGCTTATAGAGAGAGGAGTGAGGGTGGTAGTAGTAGTAGTAGTAGTAGTAGTAGTAGTAGTAGTAGTAGTAGTAGTAGTAGTGTCATACAAGTGTAGCCCCATCATACAACCAGTGTAGCCCCGTCATACACATAATTAACGGGAATAATGTGTACCTGGAATTATCAAGGTAAATGTCACTAGCATCGGTAAAGTTATGTGTTTGTGTGTGTGTTGAAATCCTATTTGAATATTCTAAGTATCACACACTAGTTAAAACGAGAGAGAGAGAGAGAGAGAGAGAGAGAGGCCACAACACAGACCTCGTGGCGGGCGCAGCAACTTCTCCCAGATGGTAACGTAAAGTGTTACAAATGTCGCGGGTAAACATCACGGCCAGAGTACCCAGCTTGGCTATAAACATCTAACCAACATTATCTCTCTTCTTTTCTCCCTCAATTTTATCTCGTCTTTTCCCCTGTAACTTTGATCACCCAGCAACATTTGATACTTTGATACATTTATATATTTTTCCTATACTTTTTTGTAACTTTTTTCAATATTCTATCATTGTATAAGTTTTGTGTATTATGTTGTAATGGATAAAAAGAACCATCAACCCAGTCGGCCTTTGAACACCTAACAAAATTCAGTGGGATACAGGGCAGACCCGTTTACACCCAACCCCTATCGCTCATATATCCATCCAACCTTTGTTTGAAGCTATCCAGCGTATTCGAGTTAATGATGATGTTTGGTAACTTGTTCCATTGATCCACTACTCTATTTCCAAACCAATGTTTACCTATCTCCCGCCTAAATCTAAATTTGTCTAGTTTAAAACCATTGTTACGAGTTCGCTCCTGGTTGGATAGTTTGAGTACCTTTGTAATGTCCCCTTTGTTTAACCCTGACTTCCACTTATACACCTCTATCAGGTCGCCCCTCGCTCTACGTCTCTCGAAGGAGTGCAAATTAAGATGCATTAACCTGTCTCTATACTCAAGGCTCCTGATGCCCAGGATTAGTCTTGTCATTCTCCTCTGAATTCTGTCCAAGGATTCTATATCCATTTTGTAGTACAGTGACCAGAACTGAACCGCGTAATCCTCATACAGACTCTACAGATACACCGCCAAAACCCTACATAAAGGCTGCTAAGAGCTGAGATATAGCCAATTTAGATAACTGCCACAATATTGCACGCCAGAGAGAGAGAGAGAGAGAGAGAGAGAGAGAGAGAGAGAGAGAGAGGTTCTAGTCGGTACATTCTTAAAGGTTGACAAGTCTGTTCTAGAATGTTCATGTTATTCATTTAATGTTCTTGCAAGTACCTGAGACACAACTTAGTGTTCTCATTTATTCAACACACAGTATATATGTAAATAGTATCCACAAGGAAGATATTTTATAGTCTTCAGGTGAGATTTTAGCGCAGGTAGTGTGTGTGTGTGTGTGTGTGTGTGTGTGTGTGTGTGTGTGTGTGTAATAATAATAATAATAATAATTAACGGTTTATTGAAAAAGTTCTGCAGCCCGAAGGCTGAAAATATACATTGGACATAAATGACTTATTACATACATTGGTGGTTTAACAAAAGCCTTCCTTAGAGAAAGGTAAAGGAACATACAGTGAACATACAGATTAATGTAGGTGTTGAACAGCAAACTCGTAGTGTAGTAACTCCCTCCCAGATAGTGTTAGGAGGAACTCACGTGGTGTAGTAGTTCCCTCACAGATGGTGTTATGAGGGGCCTCACGTGGTGTAGTAATTCCCTCACAGATGGTGTTATGAGGGGCCTCACGTGGTGTAGTAATTCCCTCACAGACGGTGTTATGCAGGGCCTCACGTGGTGTAGTAATTCCCTCACAGATGGTGTTATGAGGGGCCTCACGTGGTGTAGTAATTCCCTCACAGATGGTGTTATGAGGGGCCTCACGTGGTGTAGTAATTCCCTCACAGATGGTGTTATGAGGGGCCTCACGTGGTGTAGTAATTCTCTCACAGATGGTGTTATGAGGGGCCTCACGTGGTGTAGTAACTCCTTCACATATGGTGTTATGAGGGACCTGATGTGGTGTAGTAATTCCCTCACAGATGGTGTTATTTGAGTGAGGTGTGGTCCCAGGCCTTCCTATCGTAGACGGATTAACACATCGCTGGTTGTTGGGTCTCACGGGCCGTTATCACTGGGTACCTGGGACCTCACTGTGTGAAGGTTAACTTGGATACGACTGTTACTGTTCAGTTGTTCTCACTGACATTAAGCACTGTTCACCACTGTTCACCTCTGTTTAACACTGGTTCCATTCCTTTCCTAAATGAAATAGTAACTTCTGGCGAGAACTTGTTGATATTCCGGTGGGGAGGAGGGTTCAGGGGAGGGAGTTGGTATGGGCCAACTTAACAGTTGACCTGGCTGCTCCGAGAGGAGCGCCAGGTACGTCTTGACCCTTCGGTGGTCAAGGATGTAGTGTGTGTGTGTGTGTGTGTGTGTGGCAGCTCTTAGGTGGCGGCCGTGAGAACAGATACAGCTTTATTAGAAGTGTTAGGTGTAGCGGTCATCAATATATAACATTACAGTGTTTTAATATATTGCTATTATAAGTCTCTATCACTGCTGTTGGTTATATTACATGAAGATAGAGGGAAGCGTGGAGGGTATATGTAAAATAAACGAATAAGTATAAAAAACATTAACCATATAATTAAAACAACTATTTACAGATCAAAGACAATAAATACAAATTATATAATCCTTAATTAATTTTTATATAAATATTTTGACTAAAATATGAGTCACCACAACCCCACGGGGAGGAGAGTATCAACCTCTTAGCCACGTGAGGAGGTGAAAGGTGAGACAATACCCTCAGGTCTAGAGCAATGGCTGAGGTTCAGTTACTTAAAGATGATTGGTCGATCGAAATTTATATGAACGGCTCATTCTTGTCCTATCCTTCTCTCCGTTTCTCATCCTTTAACGTCTTTTATAATAAGTGAAGTGTTACTGAAAAATACGCGACCCGCCTTTAACGCAAACATTTTAGCCTCGAAATTTTGAAACGTTACGAAGCCAAAATTTCTGCCATTTGGTCGCTTAACATCGCGGACGTAGCCGAACTGTACGAAGGCTTGGGCAATGTTCCGCTCAGTGGCCCACGAAGGTATACCCCCCACAAAGACGGTGAAGTTCTGGCTCTTTGGGGGAGAGGGCCTACTTTTGACGTTTGGAGTCGAGTTCGGGTAAAACGTTTGGGGGGTCGGGATCGGTTTAGATGTTTGGGGGGTCGGGATCGGTTTAGATGTTTGGGGGGTCGGGATCGGTTTAGATGTTTGGGGGGTCGAGATCGGTTTAGATGTTTGGGGGGTCGGGATCGGTTTAGATGTTTGGGGGTCGGGATCGGTTTAGATGTTTGGGGGGTCGGGATCGGTTTAGATGTTTGGGGGGTCGGGATCGGTTTAGATGTTTGAAGGGTCGGGATCGGTTTAGATGTTTGAGGGGTCGGGTTAGGTATCGAGGAAGCTCTGGACGCTCCTGGTGGAAGGAGAACGAGGAACTTAACTCCTTTTAATGTGTGCGTCTGGGTTAGAATTTTATAGATTGGTTACCGTGTTTCAAACGTAACAACACCATAATTTCCCCTGAGAAACACATAGGTGACGGTTCCGTACCGATCGAAGTACTATTTTAACTCTCCCTTTGTCGTATCCTTTGGTAGGTCCTGTACATAAACTTTATTTTCTTCCTTAGTGTTGTCGTCTTGAGGTTTAGTCTCGCGTAGTGACTGTGGCTGCGAAGATGGCGGACGTACTACACGGATTTTAGAACCTTTTAGCACGTGGTCCAATTTCAACACTTCCTCCATAGTTTTGTTAAACTCAAAGATAACAAAACCTCTATTTCCGTTCTTATAAACCTTTTGAACTTCTCCAAACCTTCCAAAATGGAAACGAATTTCGTCGTGTTGGAGGCCATCCGGGAGATTTTGGATGAAAACTTTGGGTAATTTGTCATTGGAAGATTGGTCTCCGGAGTCCATATCTGACCCAGAGGGAGAGGGAGGATGTGTTGGGGGAGGAGGCGGTGGACAGGCGTCCCTCAAGGTGGCTAACGCTATATCAAGTCCAGACTCTCCCTCAGAAATGTTCTTCCGGCACAACATCTGAATCCTAAAAAAGAATTTTTTTGCATCCTTATTCATTTTCCTTAGGCATATATTGTCGTACATCATGGAATCACTCGTTTCAAGCTTCCTTTTCTTGAGCTCCGGCTCTTCACTATCCGGCGAGACTTTTACTTTATGTCCATCTAATGATCTTTTTTCAGCCTCGTCTTTTTCCTTTAGCAGGTTTGCCAGCTCGGGTTGGCTAGTCAGGAGAGCATCGGGCAGAAATGTTTTGCTCAGTTCACATATTCTAGCTTTTGCCTGAATCATCTGTTTATCGAGGCTGAGCATTTCGTCTTCCCTTTCATCATGCTGGTCGTATTCTTCTTCCTCTTCGAATTCGACTGGCATCGCTTCCAAGTCCCACTGATGGAACTGCTATTTTTTTGTGTATATATCTTCTTGGGACACCTTCACCTCCTTCCCAAAGATCTCTACTTTCCCTTCGTTAAGAACCTTCTTGACTTCGCTGTTGTCTGAGAACCTTATGAAACAATACCCGGCGGGACGACTCCTGGTAGTTGGTCTCTAAAAACTGTCTACGTGCCCGAATGGTCTTAATGCCGATAAAATTTCCTCGTCGGTTGCGGCATGTGGCACCCCCCATAAGAATAATCGAGGAATATCCCCATTTTCTATTATCAAATATTCTCCTTGTATCTCTAATCGACTTTTTATGACAGAGTTTACATCTACTTGTTGAAATTCAACTAATCCTTCGTCGCCATTCCGATTTACCACGAACTTCTTTACAGAACCAAATTTTTTGAAATACTCTTGCACATATTGTGTGTCGAGGTTCCCAGGAGGGTAAAAGAATTCAATTTTTTTTACGGGCTGGCTTTCCTGGGTCACTGGCCCTAATGTCACATCCTCAGAGGTCGACTGGCTTTCTTGGGTCACTGACCCTGATGTCACCTCCTCAGGGGTCGACTGGCATTCTTGGATCATGGGCTCCGATGACACCTCTTTAGGGGCCGACTGGCTCTCCTGGACCAGTGCCCCTGATGGGAGGTCTTCAGGGAAACATGCTGAAACTGTGTGGCCTAAAATGAGATGTTTTTGTTGGACAACGCCTTCAGCTGTCTTGGTGTTTTTAAAACCAATAACGATTTTCTGACAGCCATTCTCCTCTGACCTGAAAATATTTTTAACCTTCCCGAAAGTATCGAATGAGTTGAGAATGTCTTGATCAGTGGCGTGACGTGGTACACCCGTAAGGATGACCTTATGGGAACGAGTTTTCTTGATCTGGAGACTCACTGTCTGGTTAAAGATTTCCATGCCATCTTCGAGGAGTTCAGCCACACGGGAGCCCTCCAAAAAGGTCACGGTGCCTCCCATACCATCACCGTCCAGAACAACGTCTTCGACTGTTCCATACTGCTTGAAGTAATCTTGGAGGATGTTGACGCCAATCCCCCGAGGAACATTTGTGAAAATGACTTTAGTAGTTTTATTACAGGTGTTGCTCATTATGATAAACTTTTTATAAATGTCTGGAAAAATATATAATAAAAACTTGAAGAAAAAACACCAATAAGCTATGATATTAAAGAATAAACCGTAACGTATCAACACAAAGTTCATGATCAGAAGATAAATTAATATAGTAAGAGGTTGATAGAGCAACAACAGTGATGTAGTTAAGAAGGTGATGGTGTAGTGGGTGTCGTGTAGGTAATGGTGTAGTGGGTGTAGTGTAGATGATGGTGTAGTGGGTGTCGTGTAGGTAATGGTGTAGTGGGTGTAGTGTAGATGATGGTGCAGTGGGTGTAGTGTAGATGATGGTGTAGTGGGTGTAGTGTAGATGATGGTGTAGTGGGTGTAGTGTAGATGATGGTGTAGTGGGTGTAGTGTAGATGATGGTGTAGTGGGTGTAGTGTAGATGATGGTGTTGTGGGTGTAGTGTAGATGATGGTGTAGTGGGTGTAGTGTAGATGATGGTGTAGTGGGTGTAGTGTAGATGATGGTGTAGTGGGTGTAGTGTAGATGATGGTGTAGTGGGTGTAGTGTAGATAATGGTGTAGTGGGTGTAGTGTAAATGATGGTGTAGTGAGTGTAGTGTAGATGATGGTGTAGTGGGTGTAGTGTAGATGATGGTGTAGTGGGTGTAGTGTAGATGATGGTGTAGTGAGTGTAGTGTAGATGATGGTGTAGTGGGTGTAGTGTAGATGATGGTGTAGTGGGTGTAGTGTAGATGATGGTGTAGTGGGTGTAGTGTAGATGATGGTGTAGTGGGTGAAGTGTAGATGATGGTGTAGTGGGTGTAGTGTAGATGATGGTGTAGTGGGTGTAGTGTAGATGATGGTGTAGTGGATGTAGTGTAGATGATGGTGTAGTGAGTGTAGTGTAGATGATGGTGTAGTGGGTGTAGTGTAGATGATGGTGTAGTGGGTGTAGTGTAGATGATGGTGTAGTGGGTGTAGTGTAGATGATGGTGTAGTGGGTGAAGTGTAGATGATGGTGTAGTGGGTGTAGTGTAGATGATGGTGTAGTGGGTGTAGTGTAGATGATGGTGTAGTGTAGATGATGGTGTTGTGGGTGTTGTGTAGATGATGGTGCAGTGGGTGTAGTGTAGATGATGGTGTAGTGGGTGTAGTGTAGATGATGGTGTAGTGGGTGTAGTGTAGATGATGGTGTAGTGGGTGTAGTGTAGATGATGGTGTAGTGGGTGTAGTGTAGATGATGGTGTAGTGGGTGTAGTGTAGATGATGGTGTAGTGTAGATGATAGTGTAGTGGGTGTAGTGTAAATGATGGTGGAGTGGGTGTAGTGTAGTGTAGATGATAGTGTTGTGGGTGTAGTGTAGATGATGGTGGTAGTTACTTATGTATTAGGAAATTCAATCTTAAGGTAATAAAATGGCAGCGAAGGTGTGGCTATTGGGGGAGGCTGGAGGTCAAATTAAAAAAATATAAAATAATGGGGGGGGGGGGTGGGGTACGTGAGGATGGACCGCCAGCTGTGCACTAGTGTCACTATACGACGTTACGGTCACCCACCACCACCAGGCCGGTCTTCCTCCCCCACTCCCGCATGATATGTAGCCACGTATTAGACTGACTCACAACACTCTCAACTTTAACTCACTCAAACATCCAGAAAACCCCACACTTCATCATCCACCACATCCAAGAGTCATCCAACATCACATTACCCATCACTCCAGCCTCTCAAACAGACAGCCAACTCTCATCCATCATCAGCTTCACTCCTCTAGTGTTCACAACCTCTGGTGGGATGGGTCCAAGTGCAAGATGCTTCTACGCCAGACTCGCGGAGGTGATCTCCGAACAGAAGCAGCAGCCCAGAAGTTATGTCACAGCCTGGATGAGATGTCGACTGTCCTTCTCTCTCCTTCGGTCGGCTTTGCTCTGCCTCAGGGGAACGAGAGCTTCTGCCCCTACTCCGACAACTGCTGCAGATATTGACTATGAGGCTACAGTCACTGAATGCCGCATAGATCTGCGGCTCAACTAATTTAACACAGATAGGATAGCTTCTTATGTATTAGGATATTTAATATTAAGGTAAATAAATGGTGGCGAAGGTGTGGCTATTGGGGGAGGCTGGAGGCCACGTTTAAAAAAAAAAAAAAAAAAGTAGTAGTAGTAGTAGTAGGACTCCGGCTTATGGTACAAAAGTTCCTCTGATGCTTTCTGTAATATTAATGTGGTCGCGTCTCTCTCTCTCTCTCTCTCTCAATACACACTATCCACTATGAACCATACACACCCACTCTCTGAATGCCTCACACTGAATGCAATTTTTATTTTTCCCCTCAGAAGGTGTTTTTTCGTTTATCGGGGCACAAGACGCTGCATGTGGTGGTTGGAGGTCTGTCCAGAGGCGGAAAAATGTGTTTTATGTAGGAAAATGTATGTGATGCTTAAGTGTTTAATCGAATTTAATGTTTAACAGTAAAATTTTAAATCATGGTAATATTTTACAAGTGTTTTCAGAATAATTTCAATATTTTTTTTTTTTTTTTTGTTTACTTTTACCATAATCCAGGGTATTATTATAATCGACAATATCATTCCTCCAGCACTCGAGCCCACAGGACGTAGATAGCACTTCACTAACCCACACGCCTACAAATCGCATTGCATAACCCTGACCTGCTGCCACTGTTGACCCGGAATTACCACGTGAACCTCCATGACTTGGGAAACAGTAAGTGTAAAGCCCAATTATCTTTAAGGGTAATCTGGATGCACAAGAAATCTATACTGTGTGAATATATAATGCAAACCAGGGTCTCTTAGGACGAGAGGCGAGCGTTGTAGTCACTCGGCCTCGTATGGTAATTGAGTATGTTTGTATCCCACTCATGCTAGTATGTTGTGTACCCCACTCACGCTATGCGCCATTCTTATTTTTTTTTAATATATAAAATGTTAATGTTAAATATTTGTTTCATTATATTGTAAAAATAAACCTAATATGAATGTTTTGTTAAGACAGACAGGCGTACACACAGTATACTAATAACATCATAAACATAAATAAGTTTGTAAATTAAATAAATCTGTTGTTTTTTCTCATATTACAGAATTAATAAAAGATCTGAGGCTCAAATATCACACGAGTATGATTACCATCCATTGTGAACCTTTAAACAACAATAATAAATTTAACATGGGTATTTTGGTTACATAATAAATACAATTACTATGGTCTAAATGTAATATGTTTTTCTAGTGTATGCTGTATAAATTTACTTTCGAAATTTCGTATAGATAATTATTTTTATTTAAATGGCTGGAGTATTTTTTTCTGGCATTTTATTTCTATTTATTTTTTTTTACACCAATGATTATTTGTTTCATTATTAAATCATCATACTCAATTGGTTAAGGTCACTCAAGGGGTTAAATCATCATACTCAATTAGTTAAGGTCACTCAAGGGGTTAAATCATCATACTCAATTAGTTAAGGTCACTCAAGGGGTTAAATCATCATACTCAATTGGTTAAGGTCACTCAAGGGGTTAAATCATCATACTCAAATGGTTAAGGTCACTCAAGGGGTTAAATCATCATACTCAATTGGTTAAGGTCACTCAAGGGGTTAAATCATCATACTCAATTAGTTAAGGTCACTCAAGGGGTTAAATCATCATACTCAATTAGTTAAGGTCACTCAAGGGGTTAAATCATCATACTCAATTGGTTAAGGTCACTCAAGGGGTTAAATCATCATACTCAAATGGTTAAGGTCACTCAAGGGGTTAAATCATCATACTCAATTGGTTAAGGTCACTCAAGGGGTTAAATTAGATGTCTTACCTAACACCTATCTGTCTCACTCACCTGTTGAGAGAGAGAGAGAGAGAGAGAGAGAGAGTACGGTCTGTGCGTGTGAAGGCATTCGCAGTATGTGTAATAGCATCACGGGTA
Source organism: Homarus gammarus (assembly GCA_958450375.1). Lineage (NCBI taxonomy): Eukaryota > Metazoa > Arthropoda > Malacostraca > Decapoda > Nephropidae > Homarus > Homarus gammarus. The sequence continues at coordinate 221,299 of CAUDMG010000588.1, forward strand.
GTCTCATGTCTCGGCCAATAACACACGGTTGAGCTTCTTGTTTCTCTTCCCAATTGGCCAGAAATAATCTTATCAACCTGAAGCTCAGCACGTGATTGGCTGTTGAGGTAAAGGTCAACACTGAAGGTCCTCCGTTCTTAAATTAAGGGGACGTGATTGGCTTTCCGGAGTGTTGCCCTCACAGGGTAATGATTGGTCAACTGGGACCCCGTTACACTGTACTAGGACCCGTTATACTTTACCAGGCCCCTGTTACACTGTACTAGACCCCGTTATATTGTACCAGGCCCCGTTATACTGTACTAGGTCCCTGTTATATTGTAATAGGTCCTGTTACACTTATGAGACAAATCTCACATGAAGAAGATTACATATAGGCAGAATATTGATAGTATAAGAGTATAAAAGAGAGGAAGACTTTGGTAGCGTGGCCGTGACAGTTATTTACTCTGGACTTACGCTTATCGTATCTTATATGTCAATACACATCTATTACGTCTTAAGGGCGACTTCTCAAACACCGCTTCGTTACAACTCTCTATTAATTACGACAATGACATGGACACATTAATAACACCTCCTATTGAAGTTACTAGGACATTATGTTTACGTTACTAGGACATCATATTACGTTACTAGACACTGATTCTCGGACACGAACATGAAATGAATACACTTCCCACGTAAGTAACTCATCCCACGGAACGCTCTGAATGGAACGCTCTGACAAAAACTCACGTGACCTAGGGGAGGCCTAGCAGGTGGTCCTGGGTTGTCCCTATGGGAGACTGCTTAGCTGGGCACCGGTGTGTCGAGGGCAACTCGCTCCTGACCGGAGGCGACTGGAGGCGACCGGAGGCGGCTTGCCTCCGGCCCCTGACTTCTCTCGAGCCGGACTGGGGACGTGGTAGCTGGCCCTTCCTGGTTACAAGACACACTCTCTCTCTGTCTCGGTCTCACCAAAAGGAGGACTAGGACGTCCTATATATTGGGAGGCGAGCAGTCAGGTTGAGCTGATAAGAGGGGGGGGGGGCGGCGAAGGGTCTCCTTACATTTGCCCTCGCTAATGTAGGGTCAGGTCTGGACTTTTTCAGAGACTATAAGTTGTATCTTCTGGAGAAATCATCAGGTGGGGCCGTGTGACATGAGAGGCCCTGGTTGATTTGTGGACCCTTGACTTGAGCTCGAGGGTTACATTTGACCTGGCTAATGTGAGGTCAGGTCTGGACTTCTTCTGGGATGTAGGTTATTGTGTATTTTGGGAGAGAGTGGGCAGGTGCCTTCTTACATGTGTGACATGGGAGGGGAGCCTGGCTGATTTATAACCCTTGGTCAGCCGCAAGAGATACCCTACACTTTTGACCCCCCTAATGTCGGGTCAAGTCTGGACTGTTTCTGAGATGTAAGCTGTGGTCTGACAACCCATCACTACACACTGTACTAGGACCCCGTTATACTTTACCAGGCCCCGTTACACAGTACTAGGACCCCGTTATACTTTACCAGGCCCCGTTACACAGTACTAGGCCCCGTTATACTGTACTAGGTCCCGGTTATATTGTACCAGGCCCCGTTATACTGTACTAGTTCCCTGTTATATTGTACTAGGCCCCGTTACACATGACGCAGCGAGAGTGAAGTGTATGAATGTATGAGTGTATGAATGTATGAGTGTATGAATGTATGAGTGTATGTGTGTATGAATATATGAGTGTATGAATGTATGTGTGTATGAATGTATGAGTGTATGAATGTATGAGTGTATGAATGTATGTGTGTATGAATGTATGAATGTATGAGTGTATGAATGTATGAGTGTATGAGCGTATGACTGTATGAATGTTTGAGTGTATGAATATATGAGTGTATGACTTTCGGCGTGTATGAGCGTATGAATGTATGAAGCCGGAATACGAAACCAAGATGATGAATTACTGTGAAATTTTTATCTCATCATGGACGGAGCTTCGTGAGATGTAAAGACCACGAGGCTAATATATAAAATAAGTTCATATATATATATTTTTAATTCCAACTTGGGTCAATAGCGTCAGAAAAAACGAGCCTAAAATATGTCTAATTGTCAACCATTAATTCCAACTTGGGTCAAAATCGTCAGAAAAACGAGCCTAAAATATGTCTAATTGTCAACCATTAATTCCAACTTGGGTCAAAATCGTCAGAAAAACGAGCCTAAAATATATGTCTAATTGTCAACCATCAATTCCAACTTGGGTCAAAATCGTCACCATGGTACTAAGAACGCCAGACCAAAATACTGAAGTAATTGCTGAGTTTTGCTATCGGGTGTGGAAACGAGGAATTTTAATTTGTCCTTACGGCTCTAGTTTTGAAATTAATATTCGACGACAAGCTATTAAATGTGTGTGTGTGTGTGTGTGTGTGTGTGCGTAGTGCTTCACCTGTCATAATATACCCCATATATATCCAATCTAAATACACCAATAGTAAACACAGGTAATTAAAGGTAGATCGGTATAATTAACACTCCATGAGTTAATTGAATTAGGTAACACGCTGGACTTCTCATAATTAATGTTATATAATGTGGTTCTATAATTAGTGGTACGTATAATACAAATGTTGGTATAACTAGGTGTATAATATGTAGTATGAAGGTGTATACACAGTGGGTGGGTGAAACAGGTGTATTATGGTGTATATCTCTGGTTATGAAGCCTAGTTGTCTGTCTGTATGTATGACACACAGGTGGGGGCCGTGGGTGGTGGCACTACAGGACACACACAGGTGGGGGGCCGTGGGTGGTGGCACTACAGGACACACAGGTGGGGGCCGTGGGTGGTGGCACTACAGGACACACAGGTGGGGGCCGTGGGTGGTGGCACTACAGGACACACAGGTGGGGGCCGTGGGTGGTGGCACTACAGGACACACAGGTGGGGGGCCGTTGGTGGTGGCACTACAGGACACAGGTGGGGGCCGTGGGTGGTGGCACTACAGGACACACAGGTGGGGGCCGTGGGTGGTGGCACTACAGGACACACAGGTGGGGGCCGTGGGTGGTGGCACTACAGGACACACAGGTGGGGACCGTGGGTGGTGGCACTACAGGACACACAGGTGGGGGCCGTGGGTGGTGGCACTACAGGACACACAGGTGGGGGCCGTGGGTGGTGGCACTACAGGACACACAGGTGGGGGCCGTGGGTGGTGGCACTACAGGACACACAGGTGGGGGACCGTGGGTGGTGGCACTACAGGACACACAGGTGGGGGCCGTGGGTGGTGGCACTACAGGACACACAGGTGGGGGGCCGTGGGTGGTGGCACTACAGGACACAGGTGGGGGCCGTGGGTGGTGGCACTACAGGACACACAGGTGGGGGCCGTGGGTGGTGGCACTACAGGACACACAGGTGGGGGCCGTGGGTGGTGGCACTACAGGACACACAGGTGGGGGCCGTGGGTGGTGGTACTACAGGACACACAGGTGGGGGCCGTGGGTGGTGGCACTACAGGACACACAGGTGGGGGCCGTGGGTGGTGGCACTACAGGACACACAGGTGGGGGCCGTGGGTGGTGGCACTACAGGACACACAGGTGGGGGCCGTGGGTGGTGGCACTACAGGACACACAGGTGGGGGCCGTGGGTGGTGGCACTACAGGACACACAGGTGGGGGCCGTGGGTGGTGGCACTACAGGACACACAGGTGGGGGCCGTGGGTGGTGGCACTACAGGACACACAGGTGGGGGGCCGTGGGTGGTGGCACTACAGGACACACAGGTGGGGGCCGTGGGTGGTGGCACTACAGGACACAGGTGGGGGCCGCGAGGAACGTCAACTTTAGGCTCAACCAAGACACAAAACCCGAGAAGTAGAGACACACCTCAGTACTGATCACCAGAAGTGCACTGTACCATGATGCTATCAGAGGCCACACACACGTTATACATGCATGTTATATATATAAATATATTCTTTTCATATACTAAACTTTTTGTGTTGTATAAAGCGGAGTTAGAAAGAGTGGAGGTGGAGGACTTCTCTCATAAGACATAAGAATTGGAGGACACAATCTTGCCTCGCTCTCCTGAACGAGGAACGTGGGACACTCTTAATACTTTCCGGGGAGCGAACCTGCGCCTCCCCTAACCCCTCTCTTGCCCCGCCCCGCCCCGCCACATCCCTATCCCCCGGGGAACAAATTTGGAGAAACTATCCCCGGGTCAGGGAATTTCCCCGACAATTTCATTTTGGTGTTGGCGTGTGGTGACCCTGGCGGATTTATGGTAACCGGCAACTGTCTCGTGATCAGCTGTTGTGGCGACACATTGTACACTCTCTCTCTCTCTCTCTCTCTCAGAAAGTGAGCGGAAGAACATCAGTGTATTTCACCATTTTGTGTCTCAGCTGTAAGAAATGATATACTGTACGTGCTCTTGCTGAAAATGTTCTATCTGTCTATCTATCCAGTTATCTATCTGTGTAAGCTGACAACAATGTTCCCCTTATCCAAACCCTCACCTGACACTTCACACCCTGGCCACACCTCCAATTGACACCTGACACCCTGTCCACACCACCAATTGACACCTGACATCCTGGCCACACCACCAATTGACACCTGACATCCTGGCCACACCTACAATTGACACCTGACACCTTGGTCACACCTACAGCTGACACCCTGGTCACACCTACAGCTGACATCCTGGCCACACCTACAGCTGACACCCTGGCCACACCTACAGCTGACACCCTGGTCACACCTACAGCTGACACCTTGGCCACACCTATAGATAACACCTGACACCCTGGCCACACTGTCATGGCCACCATCATCAACACACAACATCACCTTCTCACAGCGTCACTGTTTACCTGAGGAGGTCCTGCCTGAGGAGGTCCTGCCTGAGGAGGTCCTACCTGAGGAGGTCCTACCTGAGGAGGTCCTGCCTGAGGAGGTCCTACCTGAGGCGGTCCTACCTGAGGAGGTCCTGCGTGAGGAGGTCCTGCCTGAGGAGGTCCTACCTGAGGAGGTCCTGCCTGAGGAGGTCCTGCCTGAGGAAGTCCTGCCTGAGGAGGTCCTGCCTGTGGTGGTCCTGCCTGTGGAGGTCCTACCTGAGGTCCTACCTGGCCGTAAAGCCTTTCCTGGGTGTAAATCCTGAGGGAGAGGAAGGATTTAAGAGAGTAATCCCCAGAATGGTCTAATGGACGGTCTCTCTCTCTCTCTCTCTCTCTCTCTCTCTCTCTCTCTCTCTCTCTCTCTCTCTCTCTCTCTCTTGTAACCCAGCATGTTCTCAACCAATCCGGATTTACCTAGATTTATCCACCTTTCCCTTCCTTTCTTTCTTTCTTCCTTTCTCTCATTTCCAGAGTCGTCTGAGAGCTTATTGTTGAAACGTATTTTTCACTCGTTCTTGTTACTTCCTCTTCTTTCTGGCAGGAGAACAGAGACGACTAATTATGTGAAGAATCCCAAGTCAGCCCAGAGTGTCCTTACCACGGTGTGTGTGATTTTTTTTTTTCCTCCCAGTTCCTACTTCAGATGTTATGTCCGTCCTGAGCTGAAGGTGGAGGGATGTGAACTGTGCTGCTGGTTTGTCCGTCCTGAGCTGAAGGTGGAGGGATGTGAACTGTGCTGCTGGTTTGTCCGTCCTGAGCTGAAGGTGGAGGGATGTGAACTGTGCTGCTGGTTTGTCCGTCCTGAGATGAAGGTGGAGGGATGTGAACTGTGCAACTGGTTTGTCCGTCCTGAGCTGAAGGTGGAGGGATGTGAACTGTGCTGCTGGTTTGTCCGTCCTGAGATGAAGGTGGAGGGATGTGAACTGTGCAACTGGTTTGTCCGTCCTGAGCTGAAGAGATGTTAACTAAGCTTCAAGCTCGATATGTATAGCACACGATTACAGCATATTATTACAGTTACACTATTCCTGTAACTCTGACTGTGACTATACTGTAACTCTCATTATCACTATATTTGTAATTATATATCATGATAGTTGAGGATAATGAAGTTTAGTCGAATGTAGAATGTTTACAAGAAATTAATATTCTTAGCTAGTTTGAATTGCTCTCTCTCTCTCTCTCTCTCTCTCTCTCTCTCTCTCTCTCTCTCTCTCTCTCTTTAATAATATACCCAGTGGCGTCATTATAAACAAAAACCATCGTCATCAACTACACAAAAGTCTCTCGTGTAAACACAGAAGACAACATCACATAATACCAACTCTTTACTCTTCAACTTTCTTCACTTCCTGTTTCTCTTATGCATCTTCTTTCGCTACAAACATACACAGAGGCCCTTATTGCGGAGATAAGTATAAGACTCAAAGGCACTTCCCTCCATTTATATCTTTTTTTTTTTTACTTTTTCTGTAAATCGGGAAAGACTTATAAAAGAAGAGATAGTTATTTACATTATCCTCATCCCGTTTTCTTTGTAACTTTAGTTTATTATCAGAACAACAAAAGGTGGAAGTGTACATATAGTTAACATTAAGATAGAGATATATGCTTTCTCTCTCTCTCTCTCTCTCTCCTGTAAAGTGAGAGAGAGAGAGAGAGAGAGAGAGATGAAGGTTGTCGATTGTGCTGGAAGATGTCTGTCTGCCTGTCTGCCTGTCTGTCTGTCTAGCTGTGTATCTGTCTGTCTGTCTGCCAATGGTTTTTAAATTTGTAGGAATTTCAACTGAGAGAAGATTTTAACACCATTCACTAGCGCCTCTCTCTCTCTCTCTCTCTCTCTCTCTCTCTCTCTCTCTCTCTCTCTCTCTCTCTCTTCCCCCTTCTATCCACACACACACACACACACACACACACACACACACCTGAATCACCTCAACCATCATCAGGTGCGCTCAGCCTCGATCACCTAATTACGTGACAAGTCCCTAGCGGTGACAGATAAAGTGTCAAGCCGACTGTCATACTCGCGCGATTGTGTGTGTGTGTGTGTGTGTGTGTGTGTGTTGTTAAAGATGATAATACTAATTAATATCTAAGACGTGATTAAGCTATACAACTAACATACACACAGCCATTACACACATACACTATATATACACAACACAACAACCATACTGAATAACAACCATATTCAGTAACAACCTAAAACAACCACCATAGTTACATTTAACACAACCACTCACAACTATAACCATACACATGAGAATTATGGATCAACCATATATAATACAGCAACCATACACTATAATCATTCACTACAACCATACATAATAACCATACAAACACCAACAACCATAACACAACCATACAGAACAAAACTAGATGGATGGCTCAAGTCAGCTATGAGTCCGTGTGATAATCTTCGTCAATTCTTCAGGTATCTGCGTCTCAGTGAACCAACAGCAAGAACTACACCACCTGATCGTAACCTTCTGAGAATGAACACTTACGGGGAGTGGATCTGGCGACGGTGAATTGTGTGGTTTCTTAGATCACGATTTACCAGATTCTCAAAAAAGTGTGATAAGATAAGGGCTTTTTTTTTTATCTTAAGTTGGTGTGTTATTAGGTGTTGAGTTTCTACGTCGTTTCAGAGACATTGTTAGGTGGGGTAGTTAAAGGAGATAATTTAGGGGTGTAGTTTCAGGGATATTTCTAACTAGCCATCTTTGTGTCGTAGTTATAAAGGGAGTCTATAATTAGTTGTTATATATCCAGTTTAATAGGAAATTTAAACTTACGATCTTTGGAAAAATCAGAATCTAGGGAATTTATTTTTTTCCTCCCCTAGGGTGAAAAAAAAATTAACTTAAGATCTTTTGAGAATGAAACAAAGGTATTTAACTTATCACCTTTAGTAAATTCCCCTGACACCCAACCCTAATAAGAAAAACTTCCCCCATCTACAGGGAATTTCCTCCTTACGGCCACCTCCTCCAATGTAGAAATATTTCCCTAGATGAGCAGTTTCCACCCTGCCATCCGACCGATTTTTCCTTTTGTATATTTTTTTTTTTTTCAGTAAATATTTATGTAAGTGAAAAATGTTTGAGTGAAGGATAATCTTTTTTTTTTAGTACTGTTCTATATATTAGCCATTGTGTGTGTGTGTGTGTGTGTGTGTGTGTGTTACAATATACACAGCCCCCCCCCCTTGCCACACAATGAACAATAATAAAAACAAAAAAAATACCAAATTCCTGTTCACCATCATGTCAAAAGTCCATCTTAGGCCCTAAAAACCATCCTACGATATCTCCTGAACACTCGAGGAGGAACACGATCAAACATCATTGGCGTCGTAGTGAGAGGACGGGAAGGTTCAATATCCGTGGCAGGAAGTCATCAAATAGACAGGCAGACAGACAGTAGAGCACAGGTGGAGGTGGAGGTGGTGGGGGTCTGAACCCTCCCATGACTCTCATTAGCGCCAGGTAAGAGTGTCAATCAGAGGTGGGTAGTGGCTCGTGGGTGGTGGCTCCCTCTCTACCTGTCCTCCACGATAGATTTAAAGATGTCGGCAGCCTCTTTGATCATGTTCACCCCGGCAAAACTTTTACAAATGTTAAGTTATTTTTTCTTCACTTAACACACTAGTCGATAATGAACCAGGTCGTTAACTCACTCTGATACACTGATAAGGTTAAGAGGCGATTTTGTTAACCAAGGTTTGTGAGTGTGGACATTTGAGAGCTCTTTAGCAAATCGTGGTGTGCGGTGGCCGAGTGGTTATGCAACTAGCCCGGTGTACTCCCCCCCCCCCTCCCCCTCACGTGAATGGGTAACCTCACTCTACAAATGAGGTAAAGACAGTCAAGTACAATGCCTCCTCCCTTAGTCTGCAGTGTGCTGTATCCTCACTACCCGTAACTGGCTGTCGGGATTAAGAGACTCACTCACAACGACTGCAGGAGGGAATCATATCCACCACACAGTGCCTGACGGTGTAAAGGACGACCTCCACGGTGTGTCAGGAGACGAGGGTGAGAGTTGATCAGCCTCCCACAGCGTATAACAACCTGGGCGTTAGTACACGGCGTCAGTGAGATGGGCCTCGCTAACCTCAGGTACCGCAGCCATGATGAGATAGTATGGTGTAGGTAGCTGCCCTTGGTCAGGAGTGTCGTATGTCGCACGGTGTCACCCTCACACACTCGCCAAGGTGGGGCCCAGTGTAACGAGGTCACTTATAAGTTTGTTTTATTCACGTTGAAGACAGGTGGTAGTGTTAATGTGGTGTAGGTTATTCACAAACGTTACTTTACCTGTAAACTGAGCGTCTTTGATGTCGCCCACATGAAGTCTCAGATGCTTTTAACTTAGTTTTAAGTGAGGGACAAACAGACAGACAGGCACGCAAGAAGGAAGGAAAGAAGGAAAGAGACAAAGAAAGAGACAAAGAAAGAGAGAGAGAGAGAGAGAGAGAGAAGAAAGAGAACCATCCGTCACACACAATACACCACTAGACAGTCGTGTGTCAGCAGGAGAATGATGGATGTCGACAAGTGACTATTTCCCCTCCCCTCCCCTCCCCTACCCCTCTCCCCCCTCCCTCCCTCCCTCACGGTCCCCCTGCTGGTGCTGACAATGAAGAGGGTGACTGACTGACTGACTGACGCTACCTGTGTGTGTGTGTGTGTCGTCATGTCCTTGTGTGTGTGTGTGTGTGTCGTCATGTCCTTGTGTGTGTGTGTGTCTATCAAGTCATGTTAGTGTCAGAAGACGATGAATAACGTCTTCCAGGGAAAAACATTTACTCACGGGGAAACTCTTTATAAATCAGTATGTTCCAGGAACCATCATACGTGTCGGGTACTGAAGCGAGATTCCCAGAAGGCTAAGATGTAAGACCACTTTGTAAGATCCCTTTATCTGACTCACGGAAGCGGACGTTATGACGAGAAACACTTAAAATGGCGTCAAAATTAATCCCAGAATCGATTTGACAGAGGCCACTTATCTCTAAATAAGGGAAGGAACTACACCTTAATTACCACTTAGATGCTTTATTGATATTGTTTAAGAGGTTCGACTTTGCTTGGGTTTGGTGGTTCGACTTTGCTTGGGTTCGGTGGTTCGAATTTGCTGAGGTTCGGTGGTTCGAGCTATGGGTTCGGAGGTATGTGTCAGACCCAATAGAGCTCAATAGCCATGACTGGAGAGCCATGACAATGTTGATAACGTCATGGTAAAAAGTGTATGACATCACGACAAGCTGGATGACGTCACGATAAAGTGGATGACACCAACCTAGAGAGACGAGGAAAGGGGGGGGGGGGGTAGAGGGGTGTGGAAGGAGGGTGAAGGAGGGAGGAGGGTGAAGGAGGGAGAAGGGTGAGGGAGGAAGAAGGGTGAGGGAGGGAATAGAAGGGTGAGGGAGGCAGAGGGAGGGGGTTGAAGCACATGACCCGAAGCCACACGGGGATATTGTCAGCTTATATTGTAATATTTTTTTTTAATATAAGTTTCCCCCCAGAGGAAGATACTATTCAGGGTTTAAAGTAGGGGAAAAAAGTGGGGGAAAGGGGAAATATATTTTATGACCATTTTTTTTTTTTAGATTTTCCCTTGAAATCCTAAAAAAAATGAAAAGAAAACGAAAAAAAAAATTAATTCTAGTTTTCATATTTTGTTTTTTATATTGAAGAGGAATTTAATTTACGTGTTTTACAGAATTTTCTAGTTATTTTATTATATTTCATATTTTAGCATAGTACATCCCACAGCATAGCACAGCATAACACAGTACAGAGCAGGACAGTATAACACAGCATCGGGCGTAAGATCAAAATGCGGTATTATACAACACAACACAACACACCACAACACAAACCTTACATAAGCGAGTGTTGAATCGACCTTAGACGAAGCAAAAGGACCAAATTTATTAAAAAAAAAACAAATCGACTCTATTTCATTATTTTTTTCAATTATTTTTTTTTTCCATAGTGAAATATTAAAGTTGTTCTTATCTATTTCCTGATAACAGTGAAATAACAAGGCAATATATTGTTAGGTGTATTAAACGGACTGTGTATTGTAAGTATACCCGAACTGTCTATGTATATTGTTTGTATACTTGCATCAATGTGAACTTATGTGACGATAATTTTAAATGTCTATCTATCTTTTGCAGGACCCCGGTTTGATATTGCATCTTCTTTTCGCCAAACGTTTAATAATAATAATAATAATGATAATAATAATAATGGTGGTAGCAACTTCAGAGAGAGAGAGAGAGAGAGAGAGAGAGAGAGAGAGAGAGAGAGAGAGAGAGAGAGAGAGAGAGAGAGAGAGAGAGAGAGTTAGCTCACAAATGGACTTCTGAAAAACATTGTATTTTTTCCATATGTCCATAAAAGGATTAAACTATTATACTGTACCGTTTTAACCTTCTACAGCTGTTGTCTCTCTCCGTGTCTGTTTGTCTGTCTGTCTGTGCGTGTCTGTCTGTCTGTCTGTCTGTCTGTCTGTCTGTGTTACTTTTCTTTTGTGAAATATTTTATAATCTGTTCTGCTGGTATCTAGTTTCTACAGTGTGTATGTGTGTGTGTGTGTGTGTGTGTGTGTGTGTGTGTGTGTGTTAGACATATAAAGGTCACTGGTTCCCTACTAGGTGAGAATAGGTACCTAACATTACAGATGGTGACGTGAAGATGGTCGAGTACAGTGCCTTACACACACACACACCTGTACTGCACCTGTATCCCCCCCCCCACACACACCTGTACTGCACCTGTATCCCCCCCCCACACACACCTATACTGCACCTGTATCCCCCCCACACCTGTACTGCACCTGTATCCCCCCCCACACACACACCTGTACTGCACCTGTATCCCCCCCCACACACACCTATACTGCACCTGTATCCCCCCCACACCTGTACTGCACCTGTATCCCCCCCACACACACACCTGTACTGCACCTGTATCCCCCCCCACACACCTGTACTGCACCTGTATCCCCCCCCACACACACCTGTACTGCACCTGTATCCCCCCCCACACACCTGCAACTCTTAACACTTCATAATTGAATCTGAATCATTACAAATATAATTAAATATCCAATTTCACGTTATTGTGTAATGTATTAATAAGTTGATTAATTACATCGTTGTTGTTTCTCTATTTCACTTTACGGTATTGTCTGAATGTGTGTTTGTTGAGAGAGAGAGAGAGAGAGAGAGAGAGAGAGAGAGAGAGAGAGAGAGAGAGAGAGAGAGAGACCCTCACTCAAATACACTCTCCCCTATCTCACTAATAGAGAGTTAAGACGACACACACACACACACACACACAGGTAAATTATATATCAATGCATCAGCCAACAAGTCATACATCAACAATCACAGGAAGAGAAAAATATAAGTCACTTTAATTTTTTTCTTCATGATCTCACTACCACTGTATACCGGTCAGTACTGTCCTAGGGGAGGGAGGGAGGGAGGGAGGGAGGGAGGGGGGAATGAGGGAGGGAGGGGGGAGGGAGGGGGGAGGGAGGGAGGGGAGGGGTGAGGGAAGGGAGGGAGGGAGGGAGGGAGGGAGGGAGGGAGGAGGAAGGAAGGAAGTAGGGAGGGAGGGAGGGAGGTGAGGGAGGGAGGGAGGGAGGGGGGATGAGGAATGAGGGAGGGAGGGAGGGAGGGAGGGAAGGGGGGAGGGAGGGAGTGAGGGAGGGAGGGAGGGAGGGAATGAGTGAGTGAGGGGGGGAGGGAAGGAAGGAAGGAAGGAAGGAAGGAGGGAGGGAGGGAGGGAGGGAGGGAGGGAGGAAATGGAAGGAAGGAGGGAGGGAGGGAGGGAGGGAGGGAGGGAATGAGTGAGTGAGTGAGGGAGGGAGGGAAGGAAGGAAGGAAGGAAGGAAGGAGGGAGGGAGGGAGGGAGGGAGGAAATGGAAGGAAGGAGGGAGGGAGGGAGGGAGGGAGGGAGGGAGGGAATGAGTGAGTGAGGGAGGGAAGGAGGGTAGGAAGGAAGGAAGGAAGGAGGGAAGGAGGGAGGGAGGGAGGGAGGGAGGGAGGGAGGGAGAGGGAATGAGTGAGTGAGTGAGGGAAGGAAGGAAGGAAGGAAGGAGGGAGGGAGGGAGGGAGGGATGGAGGAAATGGAAGGAAGGAGGGAGGGAGGGAGGGAGGGAGGGAGGGAGGGAGGAGGAGGGAAGAAGGAAGGAGTGAGGTGAGGGGGGAGGGAAGGAAGGAAGGAAGGAAGGAAGGAGGGAGGGAGGGAGGGAGGGAGGAAGGAGTGAGGTGAGGGAGGGAGGGAGGGAAGGAAGGAAGGAAGGAAGGAAGGAAGGAAGGAGGGAGGGAGGGAGGGAGGGATGGAGGGAGGGAGGGAGGGAAGGAATGAGGGAGGGAGGGAGGGAGGGAGGGAGGGAGGAAATGGAAGGAAGGAAGAAAGAAAGAAAGGAAGATGTGAAAAGAGGGAAAGAACCTAACCTAACCTCACCTCTTAAGCTTTCTCTACCACACCTGAAGACAGAAGAGGCGACGATGGACAACAAAGAGAAACATTGAAGAAACAAACAAAAATAAATTCAGTTTCTTTTGTTAGGAGTTACGGCGCCACCTGTCACCTTTTGTTTACCGGGTAGTTGGAGGTCTTCTCGAATCACCAATTAAACTGCTTGTTACGTTGGTTAACAGTTGTGGAGGCGTTCACTGGCATAGAAAGAAGATATGAGTCGAGCTTTTAAGGGGGAGAACGTTGTTAGTTGAATTGAATTTTATTTTTTTTATGATTTTAATTCCCAGGTGTTGGAGGGGTTGCTGGGGGCGTGTTGGCTCTACTGTTGTTATCCACTGATGCCGCCCACTGATGCCGCCCACAATCAGGAAAACACAGCAGAAGTTGATGATAACCTCCTGAGTCACAGTAAAGATTAACTTATAACGATCAGCCAACGTCGTCATCTGACAAGAGACGTTGTAGGAATGTTAATCTGATTGAGATTGTGAAGCTAAGAGTGACAGCTTTAGATAACACAACTGTTGTCTAGAGCAGCACTTCACCTGACAGAGACGGGGATAAACCTCAAAAGAAGTCGTGGCAAAACAAACGTGAAGTGCAACTCTGAAAAACCGAAAACGCCTTCGAAAAGTTGCCGCTCAAACAGTAAATAAAAACATCGCTATCACACAAACAAAACACGAGGAACAAGACCGTCTCTGGGGAGTGCTGGAGGATTGGTGGATTACAGGTCTGGGTGGAGACGAGGGTTGGTGGATTACAGGTCTAGGTGGAGACGATGGTTGGTTCGATTACAGGTCTGGGTGGAGACGATGGTTGGTGGATTACAGGTCTGGGTGGAGACGAGGGTTGGTGGATTACAGGTCTGGGTGGAGACGAGGGTTGGTGGATTACAGGTCTGAATGGAGACGAGGGTTGGTGGATTACAGGTCTGGGTGGAGACGATGGTTGGTGGATTACAGGTCTGGGTGGAGACGAGGGTTGGTGGATTGCAGGTCTGGGTGGAGACGAGGGTTGGTGGATTACAGGTCTGGGTGGAGACGATGGTTGGTGGATTACAGGTCTGGGTGGAGACGAGGGTTGGTGGATTACAGGTCTGGGTGGAGACGAGGGTTGGTGGATTACAGGTCTGGGTGGAGACGAGGGTTGGTGGATTACAGGTCTGGGTGGAGACGATGGTTGGTGGATTACAGGTCTGGGTGGAGACGAGGGTTGGTGGATTACAGGTCTGGGTCAGAACAACGACAGGGGAAGACAGATAACTGTCTGACAGTAACTCAACCTCTCAAATTCCTGTCTCTTACACCTACGGAAGACCCTGTTAATTCTATCGAGTACAGTCTAAGATTTACACGGCGTAACCTGTGACAGAGGAAGGGGCGCACGGACACCACCACCTGTAACTCTCCCAAACACCTGAGCACTAACCATCCACTCAACAACAAGCTACCATCTCAAACACCTTACGCTATGATACCCCTTTTAATAACAGTTCTAGGTCTGCCAGGATTCCTATCACAACAACCAATAACCTGGAAACATTATCGGTCAACTTTCAGCTATTCTGTACAGTCCTCGGGGGGAATTAAACCACAGTTTCGTCATCACAACTGTAGAAACCCTCCTGAGTACTGCAGCTGCCGAACACTACATGATAGGGAGAGTCGTGGGGTGGAAGGAGGGAGTGGAGATTAATAAATCTCTGCGTGTTCAGTAGTTTGACCTCTCGACACCAGGCCTAATGTGGAGTGAAATTTTGCTCACGTTACAGGTCTTAGTGGTAGGGCATAATGGTAGGATATAATGATAAGAGTACACTGGCAGGATATAGTAACAGGACACACTGACACTATAGTGGCAGTGAGCACACCCGAGGGAGAACCTTAGGTACATCTCACCTGTCAACACCTGATCATCATGGCAGGTGGAGACAAATCACGAAATATACCTCCTCCACAGATCTCCCCCTCCCCCAACACCTTAGACGACTCCCCTCCACCCCACCCCCACATACACCTCTTACGGTAAAACCATCTCAAAACCTTCTACTGACTGACCTACTGAAGCATCTTGTCTCCTGCTGATTTTAAACACTAGTGATGGTTCTTGGTATACCTGTGGCGGTGGACGGCCAGAGGAGAACAACTTGAAGCTCCACGTGTAGAGTGACGGGTCACCTTGAGGTTGTCTAACTTTAAACTAAATGGTAAATATTTATCATCAACAGCCATCAATCACCAGGCAGATGTCCCCTTCCCCTCCACAATCCTGCAGCAACGATGCCTTTTTCACATGTGGTTGGTTTAGGTGCAGTGTGTGTGTGTGTGTGTCGGGGGCAGAGAAAGAACCACCCCCTTCCCTGTTTTCCAATAGAGAGAGAGAGAGACCCCCTGCCCCCCCTGCACATGCACACCTCCCACTATCACCCTGACAGGAAGGAATTTAAGCAAAATCTACGGCCTGTCATATTCAGATCTTGTCCATATTCATCTCTATATAGTATTTCCATCTTTTACCAATTCTTTCAGGAACTCAGAAATACGAAAAAAATTCTGCCTCGTAAATTACAATATTTTTGAGAGGCGAGAAAATCCGTCTCTTCACGTTGCAATATTTTTAGAAAGTGAAAAAATATAGCCTCTATAATTTTCTAAAATAGTTGACATTTTAGTTTATTATATCAGAAAAGCAAAATAAAAATACGTCTTTTATAAACAATATTTTCGATTTCCCTAAAAAATTCTCTTTTTTTTTTTTTTACATATTTAAGAGTGTTTTGTTTTTAATATCTTTGGACGGAAAAATATCTGTCTTTTATATATTACGCTAATAAATCCGTCAAAATCTGTCTCTCCCGTATTAGCATCATGTAAATCCTCCTCCCCAAACAAAATCTGAGCAAAATCCCTCTATCACTTGCTGCTATCTCAGAAATCCCATACCAAAATCTGCCTTTTAAACAACACACTCACAGGAAAACAACAACAAAATCTCTCTCTTATAAATCTGTCTCTTTCCGATTTGACTTGAAAAATAATCTGATTTACGTCCGTTCTGGGGTCTTGAAAAATCTGTTGTCGGAGTCACAAAATCCTGAAGCAGCAATGGCGACAAACTGCACTGAGACTGTACTCATACATTATGTACTCAGTCACTCACCATCATTATGTCATTATCTTGAGTACATCCCGTCTTGTGGTCGTCGATGGCAAGAGTGAGATTGGCTACTACGTGGACGACCCAAGAGTGAGATTGGCTACTATAAGGACGACCCAGGGGTGAGATTGACTACTACGAGGACGACCCAGGGGTGAGATTAACTACTACAAGGACGACCCAGAAGTGAGATTGACTACAAGGACGACCCCAGGCGATGATCTCCCCTCCCAGATAGGTCACCCTCCAACACAGTAACTCAAGTGTGAGGTGGCCAGATTGGTTTCAATGTTGATATCCTCAAGGTAGATGCCTAAGTCCGAGTTCCCCCAGGGAAGGTTTCGACAGCAAGTTAGCTCTTTGATCATAGGGTGCGGTGGCCGAGTGAATAGTACCTCTCACTTCCTGGCCTAAGGGTTACTGGTTCGAGGGTCAATACACTCTCAGTCCTCCCAACTGTAAAAAAAGGTTATTGACTTGACATCAACGTCATTATCAACACGTCATTACCGTCACACGTCATCACCGTCAACACGTCGTCACCATCAACACGTCGTCACCATCAACACGTCATCACCGTCACACGTCATCACCGTCAACACGTCGTCATCATTAACACGTCATCACCATCAACACGTCATCACCGTCAACACGTCATCACCGTCAACACGTCATCACCATCAACACGTCACCATCATCACGTCATCACCGTCAACACGTCATCACGTCACCATCATCACACCAGAAGGACTCGGGAACACTATGAAGGCCACCATGCTCAACACTCCTCCCAGATGAAGGTTGTAGCCTACACCTGCTGCCTCTCCCCTCCCCACCTACCCCTCCTCCCTCCCTTTACCCCCCCCCTCTACCCCCTCCCCCTTTATTACTGTCTGAACCCTTTGAGGACGATGGTTTAGCCTATCTAACGTATAAGAGATAAAAGAAAGAAAGAAAGAAAGAAAGAAAGAAAGAAAGACACACTGGATGACAGAAAAAAGTAGACAGTAAAAGACAGACGGAGAAAAAGAGGACAGACAACGAAATAAAGAACGAGATAATGAGAGAGAGAGAGAGAGAGAGAGAGAGAGAGAGAGAGAGAGAGAGAGAGAGAGAGAGATTTCTGCTGCAGGCTTCTCACACTGCTCAACAAAATGGGTCGTCTGGTTGCAAGATGTGTAACCTACTTTACATAAGGAGTGTTATAGCCTCGTAGACACCAACGACACCTACTACTGCGACTACTACAGGAGATATTGTGGTGATTAGCTTAACAACTACGAGAGATGTTGCTGTAATCACCTTATAACAACAATTACTACTACTGCAGAAAGTGTTGCAGTTATTAAATTGCAACAGCGACAACAACAACAACAACAACAACTACTTATGCAAAACAACATGGTGCAGAGATCACACACACACACACACACACACACACACACACACACACACACACACACATACTACTACAGAAGAAGTGGCTGTAGACCTCCACTTGTTCCACTACCTGTAAGGGCAGACCACCTACAGAGGCACCACCTGGATACTTCTTCTGTGATGACGAACTTTGGTCCTCTAGTTGTCAATGCGAGGATCAGAGCCAGCCAACCACTGCCAAACAACTTCATTCACAACTTCCTGTATTACAATCTGTCATCCATTCATCCACCTGTTACCTTGTGTGAGTAAAGTTTCTAATTACAGTCTCTCATCCATTCATCTATCAGATATTATCGTGAGAGGATTAACAGTTTCTGAATTATCTGTCATCCATTCATCCATCATCACCTGTTATCTAGTATGGGTTAAGTGACCAAATAACATGCTGTCATCCACTCACACACTCATCCACCTGCTATCCTGAATGAGTTAACAGTGTCCTAATAACCTACTGTCATCCACCATCAGTTACTGTCATGACCATATCTCAGAGTACTGACATTAACGAGATAGGTGCAAAGTTAACGAAATATATACGTTACTCTCGCTAAAAATCTCGATATATTAGTGACGTTTAACGAAAATTACAGCAGTCTTGGTAGCCAACTCTGTTAAACGAAATGTATGCCTCACTTTCGTTAACCAATTATATCGTAGTCAATATAACGAACTTTCTTGATCACTTTCGTTAACAAACTCTATCTCACTCTTCATTTGGTGAAATTAACCAAATTGTATCTAACTGCCCATATAACGAGGTTAACGAGACCCTATTACTACCAGACACTGAGCATCCTTCGTTAACAGCCTCCCTCACTGCATAGTTAACGACGTCTGCTCTATTGCTGTCGTTAACCTCTTCCGTCGAGTGAGGTTTGTGGCCTCTGCCCCCCCCCCCCCACACACACACACACGACCTCTATATGCGTGTGACCTCTCTCTCTCTCTCTCTCTCTCTCTTTACTAACGATCTGTATGTGTGTGCGTTTATTTTTTGTGTATGTCTCTCAGTGTGTGTGTGTGTGTGTGTGTTTCTCTCCCCCATTCTCTCCTTTCCTGTCTGTGTGTTTCTCTTCTCCATTCTATCTCTCTTCTATCTTTCTCTCAGTCTCCCTTCCCCCTGCCTGTCTCCTAACGACTTCCACACAGCTGATCACTAACGATGGTTTAGGTCTTCGCTGATTGATCCACAAGGATGAGCATGAGTAGTGGACCAATCATATGCGACCTGCTGAGTTATTATACTGAACTACCCAACCACTCGTTCGCCTTGTTGTTGTTATTATTATTATTATTATTATTATTATTATTCACTTTCTTCATACATTACTCATAATCTCCTCACCACTAACAGCCACATGTAATTACTCAGTACAACAAACACTAATAATTAATATCCTCAAATTAATAGAAGTACATTAAATTATAAGTTATTCAATAAGCAGCAATAGTACGTACACACACACACACACACACACACACACACACACACACACCTGTATAACATTAAATAATATATGACAGGTATTCTTATATAAGGTTAGGTTAGGTTAGGTTGGGTTTGGTTAGGTTAGGTTGTGTCACTATATATATGAGGTGTGTGTGTGTGTGTGTGTGTGTGTGTGTGTGTCATTAACGTTTACAAGACATGACTGTTCACTCCCTACTGAGGCATTAGTCTTTATTAAACAGACGGTTGCCTCTCCCCGTCTCTTCCCCCCTTGCTCTTTTTCTCTCTGTCTACCTCTGTCTGTCTATCTACCTCAGCCTGTCTCTCGCTTTCTCTCTTGCTCTTTTCTGTCTCAATCTTTTTCTCTCTCTTTTGCTATTATCTGCCCCCCCCCCCCCCTCTATCTCTCACCAAGTTTCAAGTACTCAGGACAGCTAACAGGTAACCAGCAGGTGTGACAATGTGCACGTAGTCTAATATAAAATATCTATTGTCTAGGTATTAATATTTCTTGTAACACTTACTATATTTACAGTACTTGCTTTTATTGTACCACCAAAACCACTTTATCGGAAATTATCGTGTAAATAAATAATTAATTACCACTGCAATAAACATAATTGCCAACTAGACATAATCCTGAAAGCTCTGTCCTCTTGTTCAACCTTATTACTGTAATTTATGTAAATGCTTATAATATAAAAAAAATATAAAAAATAAATAAATAAATAAAATTAATAAATATTTTAGTGATAACCGTGGTAACATGTTCTTATTACCACCATGTTATTGTACTATTCCAGATGATACTAAATGTTACATAATACTTCCTTGAGATAAATGTATAGTATATATCAGGTGCAGCTCAGGTTCTCAACTGGTTCAGCCATGTTAGTATTGTTATTATTATCCACTCTGTATCTGTGTTTTTCTGGCTAAATAAACTGTTTCAATATCAATTTATACAGACAGTGTTCCAACCGACTGAAAGAGGTGCTGAAGAGTAAGGGAAACACAACAAAATACTAAGAGGGGTGGGTGAGTGTTACTTTCATTTTTTATTGCCTTAACATGATTTTTTTTATTTTTTCCCCACGGTGTGCCTTAACCTTCCGCGTAGACTAGTCATATAACCCATTGAAGTGTTTATAAAGCAACGCTCCCATGAAGTTCCCGATGACAAATAAAGATACTGTGTTTAATAATGTTTATTTTTACGAGATGATGTTCTAGCTAGAATAATGTTTTCGTTTTTAAGATAGACGGAAGCAAAACCAAACAAAAAATTGTTGGTATTTATGTAGGAAAGACAAGTTTGTATTACATCACTCTGTTACGCTAGAATTCAAGGCACAAAAATCAACTATGATTTCTATAAAAAAAGAAATCTGGAAAATTTATACAAAGTCGGAAAATTTTATGAGTGTCCGGTGAACGTTTTAGGAATCATAACAATTTAAATCTTGGTGCAGTTTTCAATGGAGGGGTGGCCAAGCCGGGGGGGGGGGGGATGTCGGTGGAGGGAACCCATGGGGGGGGGCAAGCCGGTGGGGAAGCCAGGGGGAGGGGGCATCTCAATATACGAAAACAGACAGACAGACAGACAAACATAGACAGACAGACGGGACAGTGTGTAGAAATAGACAACAAGATTAGTATTCAGAGCTGGAGGAATATTTATCACGAGTAATGTGTTTGTGTAATTTTTATAAAACATTGTTAGTGCAGAAATTATCGCTTCACGGGCGGCACTTAACCAGTCGTCGAGGCCTAGCTATATATTACATTAATCCCTTGAGTACGATGATTTAATCCCTTGAGTACAATAACTTAATTGAGTAAGGTGATTTTACCCTCTAGTTCAGCTTAACAAAGTATGCTGAGGATTCATTTTAAAGTGGAAAATACATTAAGCACTTACCTTCTGGTGTAAAGTGTGTGAAGACCTAAGCCTAAAGTGCGTTAGTTAGGGAAGACTCACCTAAAAGTGCCCAGTGTCATAAAAGACTCACCTGAAACCTCTCGTCGGCGGAGTAGGTGACGAGGCCCACCGTCAGGATATGAAGGTCACGACCCCTCATCCAGGTGACCTGTAGGAGGAGGAGGAGCACAGGTGTTAAGGTGAAGTACATACCTGTCTATTAGAAACCTTCAGATATTAGAAACCGAGAATAATTAGAACACATTGAAGTATTAAAGACCTAGGGGAGAACACCACAGGACTCGGTGTAAAAGAAACCATTATGACACTGTAGACACCACTTGAGAACGTAAATTGGACAGACATTCAGTGAGACGAGAGAAACCGCAAAAAATGACACTGTAGAAACCACTTGAGAACGTAAAATGGACAGACATTCAGTGAGACGAGAGAAACCGCAAGAAATCAAGAAACGGAGACGTGAGGAGGATTTGAGAACACTAGAAACCCTGAATATAACTATATATCTCACTGACCACTAAAGACGCCCAGCTCGGTAGAAACCATATGAGGAACAGATCAAGAGAACTATCTGTATCTAAGAGAAAAGGAAGAGAACAGTAGAAACCGCGAGAGGAAGAAAACGACAGGTATTTATATTGTACACACACAGAGCTGATGCACCTCACAGCTGATGCACCACACAGCTGATGCACCACACAGTTGATGCACCTCACAGTTGATGCACCACACAGCTGATGCACCACACAGCTGATGCACCACACAGCTGATGCACTACACAGCTGATGCACCACACAGCTGATGCACCTCACAGTTGATGCACCACACAGCTGATGCACCACACAGCTGATGCACCACACAGCTGATGCACCACACAGCTGATGCACCACACAGCTGATGCACCTCACAGCTGATGCACCTCACAGCTGATGCACCACACAGCTGATGCACTACACAGCTGATGCACCTCACAGCTGATGCACCACACAGCTGATGCACCACACAGCTGATGCACCACACAGCTGATGCACCTCACAGCTGATGCACCTCACAGCTGATGCACCACACAGCTGATGCACCACACAGCTGATGCACCTCACAGCTGATGCACCACACAGCTGATGCACCACACAGCTGATGCACCACACAGCTGATGCACTACACAGCTGATGCACCTCACAGCTGATGCACCACACAGCTGATGCACCACACAGCTGATGCACCACACAGCAGATGCACCACACAGCTGATGCACCACACAGTTGATGCACCACACAGCTGATGCACCACACAGCAGATGCACCACACAGCTGATGCACCTCACAGCTGATGCACCACACAGCTGATGCACCTCACAGCTGATGCACCTCACAGCTGATGCACCACACAGCTGATGCACCACACAGCTGATGCACCTCACAGCTGATGCACTACACAGTTGACGCACCACACAGCTGACGCACCACACAGCTGACGCACTACACAGCTGTTGCACTACACAGTTGACGCACCACACAGCTGATGCATCACACAGCTGATGCACAAGCAATAATTTCCACCTGGAGTTACAGATTCACCATGACGCCCACCACAATCAAAACAGATATTGGATTTGGGTGCGTGAAGGTATAACGAGAAAGTCGCCGTGATATAGTTGTGTACCTGAGCACTTCCTTCACCCACACCCCACCTTATCTACCTCTTCCTACTCTGATGCTTTATACTTTTATATTATATTGACAAAGGAAGGATATAAGAGTGAGTATATATAAGGTAATTGATTCTTGCCAGATGTGTGTGTGTGTGTGTGTTTGTCTGTCCCTCAGGGTGACACCTAATGGAGTTTGCGTCCAGAGGCGAGACGAGAGGCTTTGGTCAGTGGGCCAGTGAGGCGGTCATCCTCACACGTCAATATTCATAGTTGTGTTCCTGACAGGCTCTGGAATTATATACATTCAGACAGATATACATACACAATCTATGTGCCAAGTGAGGGTGTTTCTTAGTGTTAAACATCACTTAATACATGAGTGTAGTGACTTATTAGTTATATACATAAACTCTGAATATAAGTTGTTTTACGTGGCAACTGTCTGTCTGTCTGTCTGTGTGTGTGTGTGTGTGTCCCTCCCTCTCTCTAAAATAGGTTAATAAATAGTTTTAGTGTAAATAGGAACAAGAGTCAAGGTGATATTGAGTTATTGAAGTGAATTATTATAGTAAAAGTTCAATGAGATAATTACATTTGATTATGACCTCACTAAACCATGTTGATATTTGACGTGACGCAGCCATTTGTGTCACCAGCAGACGTCATCGCCCATTATTGATGTCATTAAATCGGGATGAAAAAAGAAATAAAAAAAATCGTAATTGAAATGCGAAAGAAAAGGATTAATTATGATTATTTGTCAAAAGATTACCGCGGGGCCATGGCGTGTATGTGTGTCTGGGAGAGAAAGATAGTT
The DNA here is from genome assembly GCA_958450375.1 of Homarus gammarus. NCBI lineage: Eukaryota > Metazoa > Arthropoda > Malacostraca > Decapoda > Nephropidae > Homarus > Homarus gammarus. Next base: position 245,172 of record CAUDMG010000588.1, read on the forward strand.
GCCACCTCTACCGCTTTCTGCTAACAACCATTCACCACCTCAGGGCATCACATTATTTCAGTAAGGGATTTAATGTTGATCTACACAAACAGACAAACACAACAACATACAACAAACAACAATGGTCACATCCCCACGAGTCACTGTGAGGCTTTAGTACGATGACGCCACTAACATTCCAAGACAGTGTGTGGCTTTTTGGGCAAGATCTTAATGGTGCTGGAAGCATTGGAATTGTAAATGGTAGTTTGCCTAGATCTCCATAGGCTTTTCACTACACATAACACAGATAAGGATATGTAGTTATGAATATGTACAGTACTTCGACACATTTATCATCCAGGCTCTGATTTTTTGTCGTAAATTTGTATTCATGGAAGGATTTTATGATTTTGTCGTGTTGTTGTGTTTTCCGTATGTGTGTTGACAGTTTACCTCTAGGAAGATGCTGAGAGAGACCCTTGATCACACTCACTGCATTATGGGGAACAACTTATCTGATCTCAATGGTATTTAGTTTATTTAAGGTATTTTTATCATGTTATTTGTAATGCAGAAGATAATTTTCCTGCAACAAAGTTATATTTGTAATGTAATTCAACCTTTAATTTTCTCTGTGTTAATTGTTTTATTAGTTATTTCATGTTTGTGTTGAATTATGGTGTTAATTATTAAATTCCTGCATGATATAACATTTTAGTTGAGTTACTAATGATTATTGTTCTGTAATATAATTTATTTTTAATATATTATTTTTTAATTTGATTTCACTGGTGTCTTATTTCTCTAGGTCATACTTAAGAACCAAACCATCGACCTTAATACAGGCAGACAGACGGACAAACGGCAGCAAGAGTAAAAGTGACATACACCCACACACTCACTCGTCGCCATAATAAAAATAATAAAAAAAAAGTTTTAGAAATGTAATAAATTACTGATGCTGAAAAATGGACGTGTGTGAGTGAGGTGGAGGCATATGTACTGGCATAGATTGTGTTAACATGTACTGTGCAGATGACTATTAACACCCACAAACACCTGTTTAACACGGTCCATCGCCCTGTAACATCTGTCCTACACCCAGCTACAGCCACCAAACATCACCTACATTGTTTAACACCCCCATAAAACATCACCCCTAACATCCTACCACCCCACAACATCCTATAGAGCCTCCCTAACACTCCCTGATCTTCCCTGACATTAACGACAGAGGTTCTATCTGTTTGTTGGATCCCGTTTTAGTGATCGTCAGAAGAGAGAGAGGAGTTAGCCGTTTGTCAGTCCCGCTCACTCGTTCCTGGGTGATCAGTTATGGATATCGGTATATTGATTTTCTCATTCCGTCATCTAAATTTGGTATCTTCATGATAGAGAAAGAGTTGTGTTATCTTAGATCTACTGTGGGATGGTCGTATAGGTTATCAGAGTACAGTTTGTGTCTATGTTAAGTACTGTATATATAAAGGACTGCGGGACCACCTCACACAGCATCACTCAGGACTATTATGGGATAACTCGCCAATCTGTTTAACATAATGCTAAACCAACAACTAACCTTTACAATAGACATAAGCCCCTGATTGCCCGGGGAGCTACTCCATTGTCCAATCATTAAGGCTCTTATACAATGGCTAAGACACTAATTGTATTTTAATTGGTCAGACAGTGGTAGGCGGGGCAGGACAACTCTGTGCTGACTCGCAATACATAAGGAACGTTTTACCTGAACCCTGAAGACTGTTTGCCAGCAGTTGATGATTGTGAGAGGGACTACAGGGAGAGCCAGACTTACAGACAAGAACATCGAGCAACAAAACTATCTTCCCAGTTTTGTCTGATGATTATTTAAAGGCAGGTGAAACATAATCAAATATGAACAGTTGGTCTGCCTGAGTGGATAACATTATTTATCTGAGACGAGAAGCCCTGAGTCTCTATACCAGTGGTTTCCAAACTGGGGAGTGGGAGGGGGAGGGGAGGTGTCTCTCTTGGGGGCGCGAGGTTGGTACAAGGGGGAGGGGCGTGAAGCCATGTAAAGAAAATGTATATTGACATTACTTTTTTTTCTTTATAAGAATTTTTTTCAATAAAAGTGTCTTAACATTAATTTTTTTTTCTTAATATATGTCAATCTTCCTCATATGCACGAGATACATGGATAAAATAAGTACAAGTAATATTTGTGACGGGGGTTGTGAGGGGGGTTGTCAGAGGGGGGTTATGAGGGTTTGGTAAAAAGCAACAGGGAGACATCATGTGAAAAAGTTTGGGAACCACTGATCTAGAGGCAAACACAGAGCACATCATGGTTCATTGCATCCCAAACTGATTAATGTAGTAAATGATATAGTTCACCGTCATGATAAATGGACAACGGAAGCACCCAGGAAACTTTGGATCAGTCATCACTAGGCCAACCAACTGTTCAAAAATTTCCCAGAGAGCGTGTGGGAAAGCCCGAGTATTGTGCGATACATTCATCCAAAACTAGAAAGAGAGATTTGTCACTCACTATACACTAAATAAATAATCAGTAACTATGTGAAAATGAGGAACACACAGAAAAAAAAACAATAGTACCCCAATTTAGAACATAAATAGGTGGCAGCGGTGGGAGAAAAATCACCCCCTGTGCCTGGGGTCGTGATAGCTACTGATATTTTAGACTAATTTAAATTGAATCTGATATTGTGTATGGCAGTGACAAGCACTCGTCAACCTAATGATTAGTTTTTATGATAAAATTAAAAGTGAATGGCTGGCATGGATCTGTATTTCTTAGACACTGTATTAGTTAGAAGGAAAGTATTCATTTGAAACCAGTTCTTAGTCGGGAAATTAAGAGAAATAAATACAGAAGGGAAATTTTCTCCGAGTAACACCTTGTCTGAGTTTATCCTGTGAGTGAGTAGACTTAAGTATTAGTCTGAAAGTTATGAGTTAAGGATCTGTTGGATTGTTAGACATACAGTGTGGTAAGTTATGTGAGATGTGGACATAAATGAACGACATGATGAGATATTGAAACTTGGGAAATGTTAACCTAGTCTAACCTAACCTTTTGTGAAAGATAATATGATTCTAATTCTATTATTTTTTTTTAATTGATACCTAGTTTGCCCTTTTGTCATTTTATTTCTGTGATTTATTTTTTCACTTAATCCTCATTCTGGTCTATTTTCTCTGATTTTGTTTTAATTTCTAATTCAATTCCATTTTGACATTTTTATTTTCACCAATTTTAGTTTATTTATTTGTTAAGTTATGTTACTGTAGAGAACAAAGGAATTCCCGCCAAAAATCTTCCCGGCCAGCCACAGCATCAGCCAGACACCCCCCCCCCCCCCCCTGGGCCAGAGAAACAGAGCCTCATTGTTATATACCCAGGAGGGCAAACAGCCAATAAGCACTGGCCCTGTGGGGACACTGTTGCCCTGATTAGGTGGCACCTCCTCCCCCATCCTCACACGCACTGTTTGTCGGCTGAGTTCACTTTAGTCTGGCTGTAGGTGTGTGTGTGGGGTGGGGGAGGGGTGGTGGTGATAGTGTTTGCTGGCGGGGTTCGTTCGCTGGAGTCTATCCCGTAAGTGTATATTCTTGAGTCATCAGTTCAAAAGAATATAACAAGAAAGTGGTGCGGTAGTACAGTAGAATTGTTTTTTGCACAAATCTGTTTAATAAAGTAGGAACGGCCCTTTTGACTTCATTACCCCTTTTAATGATTATTTTAGGGTGTAGCTCAAGGTAACTCCGACCTATTCAGGTGTTAGAAGGTAATTACATTTTAATGACAGTCTTGTAAACACCTGAACCACATGATCAGCCTCTACCATAGGTGACCGTGAGGGCATGAGTGCTGGTGGGTATGGGCGTGTGGGTGGCCTTATACCAGTATCTCCTGACACTCTACAACTCTCCCTAATCCTCCTGACACCACCTGATACTCACAGATCTATCCCCTAGCATGTGGACGCGGCAAGGTAGGTAGGCGGTCTGTCCAGAGATGATGGTGAAGTTTGTCAGGGAGTCAGCGAAGTAAGGGTGAGGTCTGCCAAGCCACCAGCTACCCTCCGTCCCTGCCACCGCCCCTGCCTCCACCCCTGAGGAAGGAGAGGAGAATGGATGTATTAATTAAAAGTGTTCATGTTATTAGAGTGTACATATTAATAACAGAGAGTACATATTAATGGCAGAGTACATATTAATAACAGAGAGTACATATTAATGGCAGAGTACATAATCATAAGAGAGTATACACAGCAATATCAGTGTACAGAACAGTAACAATATACAGATTAATACTAAGGTGTACATATCAATAAAAGAGTGTACACATTAATAATAATGTACAAAATAAAAAGGGCAGCGAAATTGGATACCTGGGTTGACCTCCGTTGACCTGTGTTGACCTTACCTGAGAAGAACGACCGTGACCCAGGAAATCCCTCCATGATTTATATTATGAACAAACTTTCCCAAGCTTAGGTGAAATGAAACCTAACCTGACCTGCTGTGCCAACCTTAATTTGTCAAAAAAAACTGAGAATGTCTGTTGAACCAAAATGGAGGAAGTCACACGAACGCCTATGATAAATTATTACTTACGCCGAGAAGCAGGGAGTGTGTGTGTGTGTGTGTGTGTGTGTGTGTGTGTGTGTGTGTGTGTGTGAGATCATTAAAGGTTATTTACCCTTGGAAACATACTCGATTTACCCTCTTCAGTGAGTTGTCGGACTTTTTACGAGATAATTCATGGACAAAAATAAAATAAATATACAATGTTTACAAATGTTCAAAGTAACTCAGTGTGTCCAGGCAAAAATGTTGGTTCAAACTAAATAAGAAATCAAGAGTTAACTGAGCCCTGGAGAAACACGTCTTCCTAGACTGTGTTAAATAAACCCGACTTGTTAATACAGAAAATGGATTGAACTTAGCTATAAAAATGTATAGAACACATCAAAATGTGTTGAAGGTATTTGAGAATTATTAAAACATAGAACAGTGTATCCTAACCTGACCTGACCTATCCTGACCTAGTTCACGAGGCAGTGATTAATGTATGTAAAAAAACACAATGAAAGCACAGACGCCGTAGCCAGATAACACAATCTGTGAGGGAAATACTACACCACGTCAGGCCCCTCATAACACCATCTGTGAGGGAATTACTACACCACGTGAGGCCCCTCATAACACCATCTGTGAGGGAAATACTACACCACGTGAGGCCCCTCATAACACCATCTGTGAGGGAATTACTACACCACGTGAGGCCCCTCATAACACCATCTGTGAGGGAATTACTACACCACGTGAGGCCCCTCATAACACCATCTGTGAGGGAAATACTACACCACGTGAGGCCCCTCATAACACCATCTGTGAGGGAAATACTACACCACGTGAGGTCCCTCATAACACCATCTGTGAGGGAAATACTACACCATGTGAGGCCCCTCATAACACCATCTGTGAGGGAAATACTACACCACGTGAGGCCCCTCATAACACCATCTGTGAGGGAAATACTACACCATGTGAGGCCCCTCATAACACCATCTGTGAGGGAAATACTACACCACGTGAGGCCCCTCATAACACCATCTGTGAGGGAAATACTACACCACGTGAGGCCCCTCATAACACCATGTGAGGGAACTACTACACCACGTGAGTTCCTCCTAACACCATCTGGGAGGGAGTTACTACACTACGAGTTTGCTGTTCAACAGCTACATTAATCTGTATGTTCACTGTATGTTCCTTTACCTTTCTCTAATGAAGGCTTTTGTTAAACCACCAATGTATGTAATAAGTCATTTATGTCCAATGTATATTTTCAACCTTCGGGCTGCAGAATTTTTTCAATAAACCGTTAATTATTATTATTATTATTATTACACACACACACACACACACACACACACCGCTCACCGGAAGCACAGGGAACACATCAACATCTGACCTGAAGGAGTTACTATTTAAGGGAACACCATAAGAACAGTATTTATTTAACCTTATCTGTAGGATGGCTGGATGGTGACCCGTTCTCTTTACCTCACAGCTCAATAACCAGACATGGAAGTAGTGTAGATATGATAGAGGTATATGAAGGGATGGTTCAGTCTGGGTAAATCTGTAAGTAATGATTTAGTGAGCAATGATATCCCCAGCTGACTCCAAACCCCTAATATGCGAGAGGTAAAAATGATTACTGTGTTGCTTAGGAAATTGGGATCACCTGAAATGTAACCCTTAGCTTATTTTACCTGAAGATTAACCATGGTAACCTAACCTAACCAAACCTTACATAACATAACCAAACCTAACCTATCTAAACCTAACCTAACCTAACCTAACCCCCTCCCAGGTAATCCACTCGATGTTGTTGGTCATTTATAAACGCACTGTTATGAGATTGTTATTGTTATTATTTAACTAATTGATAACCTGTTTGTTAAATAGGTAATTTAATCTTCGTGTGTATGATATCCCTGTCTCGGTGAATACAGGTAATACAGGTGAATACAGGTAAAGTTAGTATGTATTGTTAACTTGTTTAAGAATAATGAAATTGTGTGATATGTCCTGTTGATGGTTTAGGTACACATGAAGATACATCTCTTGTATATTAGTGTAAACATTATACTCTGCTGAGACGCATGAAGGGTAATCTAAGTTCTCGTTTGTTTAGATCATGTCTCGTGTATTTGAGGTGTTATTTATACACTGTACCGGCAACATAATAAGGATATATCATGACCGGGGAAGCTTTTCACATAATGGTTGTCTCTCGTGTTCCAGGGTCACGTTGCTGTGAATTTTGTTAATATGTAGAAGCTGTCGCCAACTGACCACACCCTGAGTTAACGAGGTGTATGGCCCTGTTTCAAGGACTAACCAAGAGCACCTCACAACTCACCAACAGCACCCCGAAACACGATCCACAAATTGATTAACATCCAGGTTTCCAATTACTGCTGGGTAGACAGAGGCAAATGGCGTAAAGAAACTTGCCCATAGTTTCACCCTGCCCGGGTATTGAACCTGGGACTACTCTTTTGCAAGGCGAGCATGCTGGCCATTACACCACAGGTAGCAGCGTAACTAGATCACTGTATATGTACGTGATCCATGTGTACGATGATAAGCACCAAGGGGAAAAAATTGCTAAGCTCTTTCGCGTAATTCACCCTCGAATTACACAAAATCGCTTGAGAATTTCCTGTTTTCTTTTTCCTTAGTGGTCACGTGCACTACAGTGGTATATTTGCAGATACACACCACACCTGTATATAAACTTGCATATATTGTATAAATCAGTACTATAGTGATGTAGTCGCTCTCTGCCCCAGGTGTCTAATATTAACAGATCCTATACAGTACATTACCGTGAGGCCGAGTGAGATGTACAGCCCCCAGCACCTTATGCCACATGTTGCCATCAAGTTGAGTCCGATGAAAAAAGAAATGATATAATCTTCAATCACAAATGTCATATAAATGTTTACTTACGTTGAATCACCACAAATAAATCACTGCCGGTATTGATTCTTTACCAGAGTTAATAATTGACCAATACTTCATGTATAGTTCAAACACAACTACAATATTACCCAGAGATTGAACCATGAGACACATTCCTCAACATATACTAAAACAACCAACTGTATGCAAGAATTTACAACGAGCAAACAACTTACAAACAACTCACAGCAAACAGATTAAAAACTCATATGGGTAACTTGTGAGACATAGCACTGAGAGATCCATTACTGAGAAATAAGTTGCGAGGTTTAACAGTGAGAGGAACGAAGGCCCCAGGAGGTGTTAATGGCTGCCACATCAACTGTAATAATGTGAGCTGAGAATTTATTCGTGGATCATTAACCTGTCTTTAGGTGGATTGATAACAGGTGTGTGTGTGTGTGTGTGTGTGTGTGTCTACCTGTTATATTGGAGTCCAGATGTATGATGAGGCCAACTAAAGCCACCCTTTTGCACACTGTAGCAACATTCAACCAATAGGAGTACACCATGGGCATATTCAACCAATAGGAGTACACCATGGGCACATTCAACCAATAGGAGTACACCATGGGAACATTCAACCAATAGGAGTACACCATGGGCACATTCAACCAATAGGAGTACACCATGGGAACATTCAACCAATAGGAGTACACCCACTGATAACGTTGCCCACCAAAACACACACACACACACACGTAATCTCTTCAGTTATGGCGCCAAGCTGTTTCTCAATGGTTGAATACCTCGAGACTCTTCATGAATCAACGACAAATGGCGTAACTATGTACTCTCCCCGAACTACGCCATTACAGTAGTGATTTGTGACGGCTTAGTATTCCTCCTCTGTATTCTGTACCGTTTTTTTTTTTATTCCCAGGATGTCTGACAACTGTACTGTGCTGTGCTATTTCCCTATTGGCTGAATACTACACTGCTATCATCTTATTGGCTGAATTTTACCCGGCTATCATCTTATTGGCTGAATTCTACCCGGTTGTCATCTTATTGGCTGACTAGTGTACTGTGCTAATTCGGTTTAAAAGTTCACATTTATTATATCACAACAAGAAGAAGAATTAGTTCACAAGTTCAAATCAGGATTGAGGGGGGCAGGATGGACATAACACTCGCGTCCTATCCTACAGGTCACTGGTTCGCATACTCAACTTACAATAGGTTCCTGACTTTGCAGATGGGGAATTGAAGGCTGTTGAGTTCAGTGCCGGGGAAAATTAGTCTCATATACGGGGAAAAAATTTAAAATCATGGTAAATAAAAAATCACACACACACACACACACACACACACACACACACACACACACACACACACACGATACGGATGACACAGACACAAGTTAGAAGAAGGAAAAATTATAACATACGAACAAGATAGATATGTTTGTAGGCTAAGAAACCATTATAAGTTTAGTTTATGTGTGTGTTTGAATGTGTCTGTGTTTAGGTTGTGTATGTGTGTCTGTTTTGTGTATGTGTGTGTTTAGATTATGTGTGTGTGTGTGTGTATGTGTGTGTTTAGATTATATGTGTGTGTGTATGTATATCTGTGTACACTGAATCCAAATATTTAGTCAGTCAGGTCATTCCCGTAAGCTAGTGTAGTGAGATCTTCCTAATATTCGTAAGTTAAACTCGCCCATAGACTCGTGATGAGAAATACGTAACAAGAAGGCATCATGGCTGGTTGACACTGCACTCAACACTCTTCATTCCCCAAACTGTAAAGTCAGGCAGTACCTATTTACAGCTGGGTGGACTACGAGTACCTTACATAAACTCACTTCTAAAATGCCAATGACATCTAAACTACACCAAGACTGTATTATGGTTGGGTGGGTTACCTGGACACATCATCAAAAAGGTGAATTGATTTGATGTGGATTTCTTGAGGAATTTTGGATGTGGCTATGAGGAGAGAGAATTATCCCACTTTACGGCTCATAACAGATCTGATGACGATGTAAAACTTGAAGATATGCTCTCTCTCTCTCTCTCTCTCTCTCTCTCTCTCTCTCTCTCTCTCTCTCTCTCTCTCTCCACATCTTAACCATCGGAGTCAATCTTCCCTTCAATATTTTTTTTTTGGTACTAATATGAACGAACCTCATCACTCCTTAAGGAACCTCAGTGTGCTTCAGCGAACAGAATCATGACTCAGATCTTTCAGGAGATGAATCATTCTTTAGTGATTGAATTAAGTGAAGTGAATCTTTCCTCAATGCTTTCTGAAATGATGTCGTCATTAAGTGGATGATGGAACCTCTCCTATGTTCTTAACTCCTTCGTCAGGTGTGGGTGTATTATGGTGTGTGTTCCTCTTCCATCACTCCTACAACTACCAACTTACTACCTTCATCACTACAAACACTACAAAAACCACCACTACCACTACTCCCACCGTGAGCCTCCTCCAACCTACCACTCACCTCTCTTTTGCATATGGGACCACAGAGGCCATCTTGTCTTGCACAGCGAGAGGGTCACACGCCCCCCCAGCCAACACTAAATGTCCCCGACTCTCTCCACGGAGGACCACGTCGTAGAAGGAGGAGGAGGGAAATTGTAGCCCAGTGAATCAGTGTGTAGTAGGTAGTGACTTTACATCAGTGTGTTATCAGGTGCGGGGCGGCTGTGTAGTGATCTTGTATGTGACAGTGGTATAAGGCATCTCTCAGTGTTCCCTACATGTATGCCCCCGTTGCCAACCTGTAGTAAAGTCCTCTCTGACACACAGGCGAATAATGTTGATTCTTGTTACTCCACTTTGCTTGAGTCGCCTTCGGGATTGGGTGAGCTCAACAAGGTGTGAACTACATGGTATCCTGAGGGCCATCAACTATTTACTGGGCGAGGGGCGGAGTGGACTGGTGATCAGTGATTCTCGTCCTGGACTCGAGCCGATCACCTCACTCCGTCCCGTCTGTCAAGATCTAGTGAGACAAATCCAACATTGTCTCCCCAAACACGACTCTGTAGACAACCTCACAAAATCCTCCGGCACACACACACACACACACACACTCTATCCCTGCTAACTACTGGTCGAGTCAAGACACTTCTCAAGAAATCCGCGAGGTACCATTGTTAGCTTTCGCCACTATGATAAACACTGTTACACACAATACCAATGTTGCCGGAATAAATGTCTGACTCGGCTCAGTGATGCAGTTGCCGCCGGAATCAGACTTGGCTGTAGGCCATGTTGGGAACTCATGAGAAATCCTTCCCTTACTCTCAACTCACTGTGGAAATTGTGGCGATATCATGGAGCACAGCTTTCAACAATAAATCTCAACAAAGACCAATTCCCTCCTTGTTGCCACCGAACAAAACCTTTGATCAACTCTGTAATAATGTTAAACCACCAACGTCCAGGACACAGTTATATCCAACAGTTGGTACCATATAAAACACTTCCCCCAGACAACCTCTACTCCACCCTTACTGCACTCTGTGAGGTGTGGTCCACTGTTTCACTCTTTGGTCATAACTTACACCCACCAGCAATTAACCTTGGCTAAAACCTGTGCTGTAGTTCACCCTACCAGGAGAGTCTGTAGTACAGTTTGGCGGCCGGCTGGCTTATGCACACAGGCCACCGTCACTACATGGGAGGCGTAAATAAAGACTTAGAACTTAAAATTCTTCCTAAAGAAAGAATTTACTGTTAAACCAACACATTACCCCAGCCTGGTTCTGTGGGGCCATGGGTGGTGGTGTGGGGCCATGGGTGGTGGTGTGGGACCATAAGAGGTGCTGTGTGACCATGTGAGGCGCTGTGGGACCATTGCTGGGGACGTGAGAAGATTTCCTTGATGGAATGGAGGGAATTTGGATATATCTATTGGTTTGTACCGAGAGGGAGCAGCGGACCCCTCTCTCTCTCTCTCTCTCTCTCTCTCTCTCTCTCTCTCTCTCTTCCCCCCTCCGTCACTCCACCGTTCCTAGAGCCTCCCTCCCTCACCAGCCAATGATAACGCTCACAATAGCAAGAGGATGTATGATGAAATATAACTATTGGTCGACAAATATTATTCACTCACTTCCTTGGTGACCCAGTTTGTGTTGTTGACTCTGTGATCGTACCCAAGCGAGGTCAGAATAATATATAATGATAGATATCCTTTTAATAAGCCCAGTGTGTGTGTGTGTGTCCTGCCCTCCTGGTGACTCAATGAGGTGGTGGACAGTATCACAAGCACTCCACACGGGCTCTCAGACGAAGGCACTCGCTGGCACCCGGGATGTTTACAGTGAGTCTCAAGCCCGACTGCCTGGTTGAGACTCTGTACGCTAAACCTTCACTATACAAGGAACAGTGTAATTAGTACCGCAAGTGACGCCTTTCCCCTTCCTTAAATGTATCGTGGGTGGACTAGGGATGCTCTTGGAACGGAACCAGCGATTCTGAGGAACAAGAGGCGAGCGTTGTATCCACTCGGCCGCCGCACCAACAATAATCAAGTAAGAGGTGATCCACGCCCCTCCCTCCCTCCCTCAGTGTCTCCTTCAATCGTGTCACCGTCGACCAGATCACGACTTGTGTGCCGGACCATCGTCACTGACCTGGCAGACACACAACCTACTTCCCGCCTCCTCTCACCCAGCGCCACTTGTGTCCTCCGGCAAGACTCACCTAACCTAACCTAACCTAACCTAGCCTAACCTGACCTGACCTGACCTAACCTGACCTAACCTGACCTGACCTAACCTAACCAACTTCCCACCTCCTCCGGCAAGACTCACCTAACCTAACCTGATCAGAATGAACTGCAGAGTAGACGACGGAGATTGTTCTTGACGCCTTCTTCCAGGTCTCTCGCCTATCTCAAGCTGGATTAACTTATTTCCTGAGGTGCTCGCCCTCCGTCAGCGCCACCTAATACGCTAGAGTCCTACTTAAGTTAGAGTCATACTCGAGTTAGAGTCATACTTGAGTTAGAGTCCTACTTAAGTTAGAGTCCTACTTGTGAGAAACATCAACACCCTCCTGGTCACCTCATCATCTGTACCATTATCAGCAGTCAGTAATTAGATAATCACAACCAGTCAATAAAAGTGCCTCTGAGGGTTGGCGACCACATCCCTCTACACCCAAACTCTGTCAGTATGTCTAAACTAATCCTCTAAGTGTCTGTCTCTCACCAGGACCACAACCTTCATTCTCATCTATCTCTCTGTCTCCCTTTGGTCTTCCTACCCTTAGTTCTACCCTTTAATATCTCTTAACATTATCTCTCACCCTTAACTACATGATCAAAGTGGCTTATTCTCCATGTTCCATATATCGTTGTTTTTCATTGAAGCACCGAGTTCCATCAACACTCAGAGACGCCCATCAATAGAGTCCATCGCTTCCCATCATTCAATCTTTATGGAACGCTGTTTGTAAAATAAATTGAAAAACAAACACTAAATGAAATAAAACACACACACACACACACACACACACACCCTCCACCCACACACACACACGCCCCAACCCCCCCCCCCCTCCCCACACCCCCTCCCCTCCTGGCTCTGGCAATTGTTGGGTCATAAAACAAAGATGAACAAGAGGACAGCAGCAGCATCGTGACTCTACTCCCAGCCTCTGGACACCAACACATCTGCCAACTGTATCTAGTAATGGAGCTGAGATTGTCTTCTGGAACATTTGCTGCAGTACGTCTGTCTGTCTTGTGGAGAGAGAGAGAGAGAGAGAGAGAGAGAGTGTGTGTGTGTGTGTGTACTGTTATAGGGTTGTAGTACACGTGTAATTCAATTTAGTTCCCAAATTCTAAAGCACTCACGTTGTGTGTGTGTGTGTCTGTGTGTGTGTCTGTGTTTTGTATAAGCTAGTGTGTGCGCGTGTACTGCCATTTGTATGCATTTGCTGTTAGGTGTGTATGCTTATGTATGAGATGATCGTGCGTATCTTTTTTGTTCGTGTGTGTGTGTGTGTGTGTGTACGTGTGTGTGACGCTCAAATGAAATTTTGAGTAAAACAATTTCTTTCAGTCACCACCAGATGGCAGTAGACGGCTAGTTCCTTCTATCACCACCAGATGGCAATAGACGGCTAGTTCCTTCTATCACCACCAGATGGCAGTAGACGGCTAGTTCCTTGAGTCACCACCAGATGGCAGTAGACGGCTAGTTCCTTCTATCACCACCAGATGGCTGTCGTCTTCGTCACCAATGAGGGATAAAAACGAGGCTCCGCGCGTAATGCCTCCTCCCAGCACGATGCCTTTATGCCCCGGGTCGTACAGGAAGGTCTGGCGAGGTCATCTATAACCCAGAGAACGAATAATGCAGAGAGAGAGGAACCATTGCTACGATGGCCGGCAAGACACAGCAGTCAAGTAGGAACACTGCCCCCATTGTATCCAGCGTTCTCTTCCCACATAAAACGCGGCGCAAGGAAGAACTCCGGACTGATATATTATCTGGGGTAGAAATTTACAAGGGCGTCAGGCATAGTCTCGTGTGTGTGTGTGTGTGTGTGTGTGAATCAGACTGGTTCTGATTTGTTCTGAACGTGTCTGTCTGAATAGTCCTGGGTGTTTCTGAGTGGCCCGGGTGTGTGTGTAATTGTCTAGCTTGGTTCTGAGTGTGTCTGAATGTCGTAATTGTCCATAAAGTATGTATAAGTGTCCTGATTGGCTTTGAATGTATCTGCGTACCATTTATTATCCTTAATATATCTGAGTATCCTGATTGGCCCCGAGTATATATATTTTACTTGGTCCTGAGTGTGTCTAGATGGCACTGATTATGGCCTGAATGTATTTGAGTTCACTTAAAAATTCTGAATGCCCTTGAGTGTGTGTCTGGTAGGATCTGAGTGTGTGGCGTAAGGCGGAACTAGAGGTATGAGTCTCAAAAGGTCTTAATATTATCCTCGCACCAGAAGATATCAATAAACCCGTAACTCACAGATTCCCTTAAGGTTCGTCTTTCGTAGGTGTTTTGTCGTTGAATTTTCCCCGTAACTGCTGATATAAGAATGCAATTAACTGATTGACTTAAGTTATATCATGATAAATCTTGCAAAAGTTTACACGTTGAATTTCCCTCATAACTGAAGTTGTATAAGAACTAACTTAAGATATGACGCATTAAACGTTAAAAAACACGAATAAATCTGAAGAAAAAAAATTATTGCTTTAAAACTACACTGAGACTCGACCTTAGATACGTTCACTTATGGTTAAGTTAAGGGAGAAAATTAACCTAAGTGAATATTTGTGAATTGTCTGTCCGAGTTACGACGCGTGTGGCCCCCAGTATGGTCTTCCCGCACCTCAATTCCTCCCCAGTGCCGACCAGACGAGGACAACCATCACGCGCTGTGGTATTGACGAATGAGGCTGGTGAGGGAGGAAAGAGCGGGGGGGGGGGGGGGGGGGGGGGGGGAGGAGGAGGACAGGGGAAGGGGGGAATGAGGGAGAAACGGAGTGAGAGAAGAAAGGAGGGAGGGAGAAAGGGAAGGTGGGGGTGTAGGAGAGAGGAGAGGGAAAAAGAAAGGAAGGTATTTACGACAAAAAAGAAGGGAGGGAGGGAGGGGCTCACTGTAAGCTACTTTTTGTGAGCTAGAGCGACGTAGAGCCACTGTGAATAAGAACGCTGTAGAGTCGCTGTATACAATATCCACAAATCCATTAAGTTCTTTACGAGAGAGAACGCAGTAGAGTCGAGAACGCAGCAGAGTCATGATGGAACTCTCAATGACATAAGATCGCTTTAATGTTATGTTCTGTGCGAGATATAATTCAGCAGTCACGGGATAGACCTTCAGAAGTGGGGTGGTGAACGCTACAATTCCGCTAACAGGTGAGCCAAGGCGTTCTCTCTCACAGCTAAGTGGGAACGACTGAGAAAGGAAATAAAAGAGAGGAAAATGAGCAACAACTTCCAGCCCTGAATAGAACGTCTCGAAGTCGACCATTGATTCGTTCTAGCGTCTCGGAATTAGAAATCACTCTATTACCATCTCGCGTCTATTTTCGAATCATTTCATGTAAGAATTCATTATTTTTGTCGGTGCCATTTTAAGACGATAGCGCACATTTGAAACCCAAGTGGAGTTTTCATATCCTGGAGGTGTTTCGACTTGTGTTTGTTTTATGGAGTTTTCGATACATTTCAACACTGTTTTTGGTGCTTCGAGATAGAGGATTAATTTGTGTTGGTTCAAGGAAGTTATATCATCATGTCTCACTGATTTTGTCAATGGAGATTCACAACATATGAGACCTATAACTCAAGTTTGTTTCAACAGGAGTTTCGATAAATTTCAACTCTATTTTGTTGTTGCTTCAGAAAATAAAAATATTGTATTTATGGTTCACGAGTGTTTCGATTCACCATCACACTGGTTCGAATTGTTTCCAGACGATGCCACTTTTTCAGGAAATCTATCCACTCTTTATGGATCAAATAAAATACGACCACTGTCTCACTGCTTCGAATTATTTCCACGTTTATCCATTGGTTCGGAACACACAACCTCTCTTCACGAGCTCACAGTGATACGGCTCCTATTAGCTTCAGCAAGTTTACATATATGTTAAGAAAATGACCCTTAGTCCATGGTTCACAAGAGTTACAATCACTGTCCCGCTGATTCAAACTGTTTTAGGTTCATTTTACTGATCTACAATGCATAAGTTCTGTTCATAGTTTCGGATAATTCAAACTTATATTTACCTCAAGACCTTTCAATATTATTATATGCATTTAACACTTATTTCCTGCTAAGTAAAAAATTTCAACCACTGTTTCAATGATTCTAATTAATTCAAACCCGATTTCATATTAAAAGAAAATAAATGAAATGTGTTGTTGACTCAGAGTATTAAAATAATTTTTCAACAACCTTTCAACAACATTCTGAACCACTGCTCAATTATTGTGCTTCAAAATCATTTCATATTATCCAAACACTCACGGCATTTTTGTAAACAGGTTCTAACACACGTCATTGTTGTTAAGTATCAATAAAAATAACAGAGGTTCATTATGTCAACAAAATCCAATAAAGGTTTATATTGATTCGGCTCGTATCACTTACTGAATCACTGCTTCGTAATATTCCAATATCTGTTTATTGAGGTGAAGCCGAGGTGAAGCCGTCTCGATATGGGTGCTTCACTGCTCAGGCTCATGAGTTATTTGTTATTTTACTGCGCCAGGAGAGTTAATACGTGTTTCTTTCCTTCAATATTACACAGATGGACGAGGGGAATTAATTACTAACTTCTTCATACGTTTAGCCCTCAGCTGCTGAAGGACAATGTAATAACAGTGTAATAACAGCACAACGTACACATTTAACAGCACAGCGAATAAGTTAACAGCAAAATAAGTTAACTGCACGACGTAATAAGTTAACAGCACAGTGTAATAAGTTGAGGGTAACAGCTGTGAGGGTGTGTGTGTGAGAGAGTCGTAAACAGTGTTGCCAAGTCCAGCTGCTGTCCTCCGCCGCCTCCATCCATTATCAACATGGTCATGATATTGGTAATACTGCTAGCAAGTGTGTCAGGGAGGTCGTTTGGTTTTTCGTTAACTACCTGATAACTGAGATAGAGGGCTAACTACTGTACTTATTAACTGCTGTACTAAAAGCTAACTATTTCTGAAACTTTTAACTAATAATAACTGTCTCCCTTACTAACTACCTACTCACTAATTATCTAGTTAACTTTAATTGTAACTATCAGAAGTGTATGAGGTCAATGAATCACCTCGCTACACTCTCGATAAAACCAGTGCCTCCC
>CAUDMG010000588.1:265000-267500 GCA_958450375.1 Homarus gammarus
GGTAGTTAGTGTGGGTGAGGTACGGTAGTTAGTGTGGATGAGGTACGGTAGTTAGTGTGGATGAGTTACGGTAGTTAGTGTGGGTGAGTTACGGTAGTTAGTGTGGGTGAGTTACGGTAGTTAGTGTGGATGAGGTACGGTAGTTAGTGTGGGTGAGGTACGGTAGTTAGTGTGGGTGAGGTACGGTAGTTAGTGTGGATGAGGTACGGTAGTTAGTGAGGATGAGTTACGGTAGTTAGTGTGGGTGAGTTACGGTAGTTAGTGTGGGTGAGGTACGGTAGTTAGTGTGGGTGAGGTACGGTAGTTAGTGTGGATGAGTTACGGTAGTTAGTGTGGGTGAGGTACGGTAGTTAGTGTGGGTGAGGTACGGTAGTTAGTGTGGGTGAGGTACGGTAGTTAGTGTGGGTGAGGTACGGTAGTTAGTGTGGGTGAGTTACGGTAGTTAGTGTGGATGAGTTACGGTAGTTAGTGTGGATGAGGTACGGTAGTTAGTGTGGGTGAGGTAGACAGGGAGGAAATTGTCTCAAGTTTTACTGCTTGTTCTCTCACCTTCCTCCCTCATTATTCCTCTTTCTCCCTCATTCTCCCTCTTTCTCCCTCATTCTTCCTCTTTCTCCAATATTCTCCTTCTTTCTTCCTTATTCCCACGCCCATAACTGCCCACCCATAGTCACACGCCCATAGCTACCCACCCATAGTCACACGCCCATAGCTACCCACCCATAGTCACACGCCCATAGCTACCCACCCATAGTCCCACGCCCATAGCTACCCACCCATAGTCACACGCCCATAGCTACCCACCCATAGTCACACGCCCAATTAGAGATAGGAATTATGCAACCTCATATCACTTCTCGCCAATTCCCGTTACTTCTCATTTAATCTCGCTAATTCCCGCTTTTTCTCGCTACTTCCCGCGTGTTCTCGTTCGTTTTTATTCTTAAAGTTCCAGGAAATTACCACAGTCACCACAATCACCACCATTACCAGCCATACATCCCTCTACCACCATCACTATCACCACTACCCCCTCATCACCACCACTACTACCACTATCACAACCTCCCCCCTCACCACCACTACAACAACCACCACCACCACTACCACAACCACCACCACCACCACAACCACCTGTACTTCAAGCTCCACTCACTACCAGAACAAACCACTAGACAGACAACCAACCAGACAGACAACCAACCAACCAGACAGGCAACCAACCAACCAGACAGACAACCACTATGTTTCCTGATGGCCAGAAACTTTTAACTCCAATACCAACTTGGGTAGTGAGAGAGGAAGCCGATCTAAGTGGCATTATGAGGTAACTTTCTGCATGTTATTTCTCCAGTGTCAATTCTGTAGCAATTTATCCCACGATTGTCAACAGGATTTTGGTGTTACTCGACTTGTGTTGATGTTTTCTGTCACCAGCTGCCTTCCTGTGCGCGGGTATTAGCTGATGTTGTGGTGTTATGTTAGCTGGTGGTATTTACACGTGTTAGCTGATGTTGTGTTTACATGTTAGTTGGTGGTATTTACACGTGTTAGCTGATGTTTCGTGGGGATGTTAGATAATGGTTATGGTCTAAATTAAACTCGTTATTTGATGTTTGCCTCTTATGGATGTTTAGTAATGTTGTGGGAAGATAATGTCTCAACTTTACACTACAATAATTCCATGTACGTACAAATAATTATGCACATGTACACCTATTATGATCCACTATACCTGTGTGTGTGTGTATATCTCCCATGTACACATAGAGTATTGTACATGTACGTGTATTACATATCTTCATAATATAATACCTATATAGTTAGAGCCTACACTGTACACATATATTGTACTTGTTCATATGGTGCAAAGGAACACTTATTTTGTACCTGTAAAGATGTCGTAAGTGTATTCAAAGTGCCTTCAGCGTTAGTGCAGTTCACATGTATGAGAGAGAGAGAGAGAGAGAGAGAGAGAGAGAGAGAGAGAGAGAGAGAATAATGTAATTGTCCCGTGTGTGTGTGTGTGTGTGTGTGTGTGTGTCCGTCATCAGCCCCCAAGTGTTCTTATCAAGGTCATAACTCTGACAGAATGAGATGGAACTCAAATAGACTTTGATAGAAGAGAGAGAGAGAGAGAGAGAGAGAGAGAGAGAGAGAGAGAGAGAGAGATGAAACGTAGGAAGGTTGGGTGAGGTGAGGTGAGGTGAGGTGAGGTGAGGTTAGGTTAGCCTTTCAGAAGAACCTAACCTCACTGTACACTAGCATAACAAAATTAATAGACAAAAAAAAAATAGCAATCATTTTTCAACAGATATTCTAGTTAAAGCAGATACAGTGACTTAGGGCATCAGTTAATAGGCCAAATTACTCTGAGGCTCTAACCTATACTAACCACCTTCACTTGCCACCAGTTAAGAGACATAATCACTATGTCTTAACTACATAAGTTCACTAATGACCACAACGTATAAGGCTATAAGTAGACCAACAAGTTTTA
>CAUDMG010000588.1:272500-305000 GCA_958450375.1 Homarus gammarus
GAGTCGTTCCAGCAGTTCGGAGAGTCGTTCCAGCAGATCGGAGAGTCGTTCCGACAATTCGAAGACTCGTCCCAGCAGTTTTGAGTTCAGAAGCGGAAAGTAACATCTGTTTACATTACTCAGTTCCTCAATTAATGACACGAAGTTAACAGTGACAACACCCAGAGTCTCAGACCCACAAGAAGATGAGGTCAGCTGCCTCTAGCTGGAGGGTCGAGGCGCTGGTTTTCTGAAGATGTTATCGTAGTGGACTATCTGCAGCGAGGCAAGGCCATAAATGGTGAGCATTATGTAAATGAACTGCGCCATCTTGGGGAAGAAGTCTAGAAATAGCACCAAGGGAAGCTCACAGGATACGGACTTGATATGAAAATTCTGAAAGAGAGAGAGAGAGAGAGAGAGAGAGAGAGAGAGAGAGAGAGAGAGAGAGAGAATTCAGTCCAGATTACAAGTGAAGATCAGATTTAGTACATTCAGAAGACATCATCGAGAACTCTGATTGCAAGAAGTAAACGAGGAGTTATAATATAATAAAACTAAGAATTACACCAGTTAGCTTCAGAGGCCAGACTTGTACAGCAGGACCTGATGGTAACTAAGGCCACAAGACATCTAATACAGACATGAGATCAAGTGAAATATGAACAGGATCCAAGATATAATTTGAACAGGTTTGGTGTATTGTAAAGGCGGTGATGGAAGGCCAGTCAACATTACGAGGGAGGGGAGGGGGGTAGAGGAGGGGGAGGGAGAGGAGGGGGGTAGAGTAGGGGGGAGGAGGGGGAGGAGGGGAGGGAGAGGAGGGGGGTAGAGGAGGGGGAGGAGGGGGAGGGGGGTAGAGGAGGGGGAGGAGGGAAGGTAGAGGAGGGGGGTAGAGGAGGGGGTAGAGGATGGGGGTAGAGGAGGGGGAGGTAGAGGAAGGGGGTAGAGGATGGGGGTAGAGGAGGGGGAGGTAGAGGAGGGGGGTAGAGGAGGGGGGTAGAGGAGGGGGTAGAGGAGGGGGAGGAGGGGTAGAGGAGGGGGGTAGAGGAGGGGGGGTAGAGGAGGGGGGGTAGAGGAGGGGGGTAGAGGAGGGGGGTAGAGGAGGGGGTAGAGGAGAGGAGTAGAGGAGGGGGAGGTAGAGGAGGGGGAGGTAGAGGAGGGGGAGGGAGAGGAGGGGGAGGTAGAGGAGGTAGAGGAGGGGGGTAGAGGAGGGGGAGGGAGAGGAGGGGGAGGAGGAGGAGGTAGAGGAGGGGGAGGGGGAGGGGGGAGGGGGAGGAGGAGGAGGTAGAGGAGGAGGGTAGAGGAGGGGGGGTAGAGGAGGGGGGGTAGAGGAGGGGGGTAGAGGAGGGGGGTAGAGGAGGGGGTAGAGGAGGGGGGTAGAGGAGGGGGGTAGAGGAGGGGGAGGTAGAGGAGGGGGAGGTAGAGGAGGGGGGGTAGAGGGGGGGGAGGAGGGGGGTAGAGGAGGGAGAGGAGGGGGAGGGGGAGTAGGGGAAATGAATTAATAAACCATCCTGTAAAGCTGTTATAATGATGCCTATGGTATTGATTACATACTGGTGGTGGTGGTAGTGGTGGTGGTGGTGGTAGTACTGGTAGTGGTGGTGGTGGTGGTAGTGGTGGTAGTGGTGGTGGTGGTAGTACTGGTAGTGGTGGTAGTACTGGTGGTGGTGGTAGTGGTGGTAGTGGTGGTAGTACTGGTGGTGGTGGTAGTGGTGGTAGTGGTGGTGGTGGTAGTACTGGTAGTGGTGGTAGTACTGGTGGTGGTGGTAGTGGTGGTAGTGGTGGTGGTGGTAGTACTGGTAGTGGTGGTAGTACTGGTGGTGGTGGTAGTGGTGGTAGTGGTGGTAGTACTGGTGGTGGTGGTAGTGGTGGTAGTGGTGGTGGTGGTAGTACTGGTAGTGGTGGTAGCGATCACTCCATAACAAACAACAATTAATCTTTCATCAACAAATGAATTAATCCTGAGCAACAATTTCCCGTCAATCGTGAACAAGGTCGTCAAACACGACACGACCACTACGACACGACCACTACCACAACGACCACTACTACCACGACACGGCCACAATTACCACGACACGGGGAAAAATGAGTCCTCTGATGGGAGTTACTACAACTACTACTACTACCATCTACGACTATCCATCACCACCTACCACCATTCATACCTACCATTAACCACCACCTATCACCATTCATACCTACCATTAACCACCACCTATCACCATTCATACCTACCATTAACCACCACCTACCACCATTCATGGAACGCCGCTACCTTCATGTTCAACACCTTATTGACAGTGTGTACTCTCTCTCTCTCTCTCTCTCTCTCTCTCTCTCTCTCTCTCTCCCCTAACCCCAAATGAATTAAGATGTAAACTGAAATAGAGATTGATTGAGAAATAGAAATATTGAAGAAAAACGACAAATAGAATGATAGACGGATATAGACAGATAGATAAATAGATAATCAGATAAAGAGATAAACATAGATAAATAAACAATAAAGAAAATTAATATATATATATATATATATATATATATATATATATATATATATATATATATATATATATATATATTTCATGTAGATCCACAATGGAAACGTGGATAAGATAAATCTTGCTAAAATCACACAGGAAAAACGGGATTAGCCCACCCGGGCACTGGTCACTGACCCACATCAAGGCTGGGGGGGGGGGGGGGGGGGGAATATAATAATAATAATAATAATAATAATAATAATAATAATAATAATAATAATAATAATAATAGCAATTATTATCATTATTACTACTACAAACATTATTATTATTATTATTATCATTATTATTATAAAAAATAATAATATTAATAATAATAATAATAATAATAATAAAAAAATAATAATAATAATAATAAAAAAATAATAATAATAACCATAAATAAATGCAAAAACGACAAAAATAAATCAATAGTGAGAAACAATATATGTATGTTGTGTTGTCAAGTAAGAGAAACAATTGAGGCCCTGCAATTGTGTGTAAATGAGGCAGAAAGTCAGATCATCAACCTGGGACTTGGTCACATATGGCAGCAGGGTCTACCATTAGACAACACATTATGCTTCCAATATCTTCCCAGGCGGTAGTACCTCCCTGTTTGATAACTACCTACATATGCAGTAGTTAGAGACTTGATTATTATCTACCCTTGCGAAAAAAAAGTTCCCCTACTCTCGTGATTAATCTTGGTAGAACAGCATTAACTAACCTAACCTAACCTAAGTATGCCAGAGATAGTAGAGGAAAAGCCCTAATCTGCCCTTAGGGAGGGACTAGGGACGTGTGTACTCGCTCCCCTTATTTACTGTAACCTTTAAAGTCCAAAGCTGGTCTCCTTACCCCCAAGGGACGGCTGACTGTATGTCTCACACACTAATGGTTGAGCCATACATACATACATACATACATAGCTACATACATACATACACACACATATACACATACATACATACCTTCATATACATACATACATGCATACACTACTGGAAAACACACACACAGTAATTATACCAAAAGTGAAGGTTTGACAAACTAGTGCAACATTGCAATTCTGTCAGTTGCATAATGCAGGTGGCGGCTGTCAGTTACGTATCGCCTGAAATCAATTATGTTATTCTCTATCCCTCATGGTCGGTGCAGTCATGACAGCTAGTTAGTACTGAACGACACAAACTGTTAAAGTCTAATGTTTGTGTGTGTGTGTGTGTGTGTGTGTGTGTGTGTGTGTGTGTGCGTGTGTGTGTGTGTGTGTGTGTGTGTGTGTGTGTGTGTGTGTGTGTGTGTGTGTGTGTGTGTGTAATAATAATAATTAATGGTTTATTGAAAGAGCATGGCAGACAGAAGGCAAAAAATATACAGTTACATAATTGGGGAATGGGTCTCTTGATTTACAAATAATATACAAGTAATATAAGTGATACAAATATGATATATAATAACTAGGTGGGGAGAAGGTTATACTACAGGGCATTTCAACATAGTGACAGTGCAAAAGGTAAGATTGACTGGGAGTGAATACACTGGTTGATTACAAGTTATTGATAATTTTTACAATGGTTGGGACTGGGCTGTTCTTATAGCGATCAGTAAGTGCTCGTATGGGCTGGATGCGGTTATGGTGTTAAACAGAAATTCGCGGACGAGGGATCTCGAGTGGTAGTAGGAGTCGATGTCGAGGATGGTGTCGAAGCTTCTCACCAAATTTGCAGATGAGGTCGTGGTGATGGTCAGTGAGAGTCGAGAGGGTCAGTGTGTTGAGCGTTTCTTGATATGTGGAGTAGGAAGGGGAGAGAATAATCTTGCATGCCCTCTTTTGCACTTTTTCTAGGTGTTTACGTTGTGTGGCATTTAGGGAGGAAGACCAGGTAGGGGAGGCATAGGTGAGCTTGGGAAGTATGAATGTTGAGTAAACACTGAGGAGCTCGGGTGCAGGAACTCCGAGGGAATTGAGTCGGCGGAGGAGGTAGAGACGGAAACTGGAGGATTTGACAACTTCACTGACGTGTGGTTTCCAATTTAGTTTGTTGTCTATGGTGACGTCGAGGAGCTTCGTGGAATCTACAACCTGGAGTGTGTTGGGACCTAAAGTAATGGAAGGGGGATGGGACAACGTCGGAGAGGTTGATGTGCATAACTATGGTCTTGGTATGGTTGATGGTGACGTGGTTGTTGGTAACCCAGTTTTGGAGACTGTTCAATAAATTCTGGAGGGCGGTATAGTCGGGAGCCGAGTTGTTGACACTGATCCCAATGGTGGAGTCGTCGACATATTTCCAGCAAGCAGGGATTTCTCTTAGGGCATCATTGATGAGCATAAGGAAGCAGAGCGGTCCCATCTTGGTGCCTTGGGGAACGTCACAGGTGAGTGACTGAAAAGAGGAGACAGCCCCTCGGAAGCGTACGGCATGGCGTCGGTTACTGCGGAAGTCTGTAAGCCATGGTATAAGAGTTGTTCGAAACCCGAGGTCGATAGCTTTGTTGATGATTAAGTTGTGGTCGACTAGATCAAGTGCCTTTGTGAAGTCAATGAAGGCGACAGTCACAGGCATTTCTCCAGATGGCGGTATATGTAGTCAAGAAAGCTGACAAGACAGTGAGTGGTGGAGGAAGATTTCATATTACCAAATTGCTGAGGATCTATGGCGCCTGCAATATCAGCATAAGCCCAGTCAAACACACAACTTTCACAGATTAAGCTGGGTATTGGGGTGATTGCAATGGGTCGTAGCTCATTTAAGGTGTGTGTGTGTGTGTGTGTGTGTGTGTGTCAGTAATACATTTGTCCTGACTATACATTAACACAAGTTTATGGGGAATATTTTTTTTTTCAAACCGCGTCATTTTATGTAAAAAAAAAAATAAATCACACGAACATTAACACAAACATTAACAAACACATCGACATTAAAACTACCATTAACTTGGACAATAAACATTAAAATTAACGTACACATTAACATTTATGTAAACATTACCTTCAACCTAATATAATTCTCACTGTAACACCTGCAGCGAGGAACACATTATTATTATTATTATTATTATTATTATCATTATTACTCAAATATTGCTTAGTTACTATATGTTTATTTACACACACACACACTCTCTCTCTCTCTCTCTCTCTCTCTCGGTTTAGACAGAGGGAAGAGTTGCTTGTTAATTTACCCTCATAGTAAGTTATGCACAAAAGCCTATTCAGTGACCCTCGGCATAACACAGTGGGAATTAACACGGGTTTACTACTTCGATTATCTTCCTTAACTAATTAATAAGTGAATGTTTTTAGTGTAAATTTGTCTCCTTAACTGGTGCTAAGTGAAGGTATCTAGTTAAGGTAGAGTCTTAGTGTTAATTTTATCTCCTAACTGGTGCTAAGTGAAGGTATCTAGTTAAGGTAGAGTCTCAGTGTTAATTTTGTCTCTTTAACTGGTGCTAAGTGAAGGTATCTAGTTAAGGTAGAGCCTCAGTGTTAATTTTGTCTCCTTAACTGGTGCTAAGTGAAGGTATCTAGTTAAGGTAGAGTCTTAGTGTTAATTTTATCTCCTAACTGGTGCTAAGTGAAGGTATCTAGTTAAGGTAGAGTCTCAGTGTTAATTTTGTCTCCTAACTGGTGCTATGTGAAGGTATCTAGTTAAGGTAGAGTCTCAGTGTTAATTTTGTCTCCTTAACTGGTGCTAAGTGAAGGTATCTAGTTAAGGTAGAGTCTCAGTGTTAATTTTGTCTCTTTAACTGGTGCTAAGTGAAGGTATCTAGTTAAGGTAGAGTCTCGGTGTTAATTTTGTCTCCTAACTGGTGCTAAGTGAAGGTATCTAGTTAAGGTAGAGTCTCAGTGTTAATTTTGTCTCCTAACTGGTGCTAAGTGAAGGTATCTAGTTAAGGTAGAGTCTCAGTGTTAATTTTGTCTCCTTAACTGGTGCTAAGTGAAGGTATCTAGTTAAGGTAGAGTCTCAGTGTTAATTTTGTCTCCTAACTGGTGCTAAGTGAAGGTATCTAGTTAAGGTAGAGTCTCAGTGTTAATTTTGTCTCCTAACTGGTGCTAAGTGAAGGTATCTAGTTAAGGTAGAGTCTCAGTGTTAATTTTGTCTCCTAACTGGTGCTAAGTGAAGGTATCTAGTTAAGGTAGAGTCTCAGTGTTAATTTTGTCTCCTAACTGGTGCTAAGTGAAGGTATCTAGTTAAGGTAGAGTCTCGGTGTTAATTTTGTCTCCTAACTGGTGCTAAGTGAAGGTATCTAGTTAAGGTAGAGTCTCAGCGTAATTTAGAGGCCATTTTGGAAGTTTAGTTTCATGAATAACATAACAGAACATTAACTAATCAGCGAGTATACCTAACCTAACCTAACCTGACCTGACCTGACCTAACCTAACCCACACTACCAGCTGATAATGAAGGTTAACGCCCCCATATAGTAACACTGATCACCTCGTTGACTTAATTAACACACAGCACTCTTTACAATTCATCTAGTTAATGAGACAGGTGATTACCATTATTTTGAGTAATTAGACACAGGTAAATGATGAGAACAAATGGGGCTTATATCCACCCATGAGCTGAAGGCAGAGGGAATAAATCACATACGGTACAAACAGACAGACAAACAAACAAACACAGAAATAAAAAAAGCCACATGAATTTACAAAAAAAATAAAAAAAAATAAATACAAATATATTTACAATTTTACCTGTAATAAATGATCAAATGACTGTACCTGTAATTAAATGAACGTACCTGTAATTAAATGAACGTACGTGTAATTAAATGAACGTACCTGTAATCGGGTTAAATCATCACCTTTGCCGTATACTCAACCTATGGTAATTCTTATACCTGTACTATATACTTGAACCAGTAATTACACCTTTTAATAAACTCGTATCACTGCCTCCAAATACTTAGGTTAGGTTAGGTTAGGTTACGAAAGAGTTAATCAAGGGTTAGTCTCCCATGCCCCCCCCCCCCCCGAGTACCACTGGGTTAGATCAGCATCGTCAAGAAAGTTAAACCCTCACCATCAGAGGCCTTAAACAATCATCAAAGGGGTTAAACCATCGTTATCAAAGGGGTTAAACCACCACCCGTTAAGAGGTTAAGCACCAGCAGAGGTCAGATCACAGAAGGAAAGAATGAATTCCACTCACCGGCTCTTGAAGTGAGTCACCCACAGACCTACATCAAGGAACGTCTTCTGATTAACAATTTTATTACAGTAAAAAAAAAAAATATCGCTACTCGTTATTAATTTTTTTTTTAATTTTATGTTAAGTCTTTGATGCTAGACATATGGCTGAGACACGCGTGAAGTAGATGCCCTAGACATAAGACTGGTGTGAAGGATAGCCAATTACTGGTAAGTCTCTTGATGTTTGGATAAATCTTTAATTGTATCAACTGACGTCACGGGCAGTTAATTACTCCGTCACAGGTATTACACTTTTCCTCTTGCAACACCTGTCAATAGAGTAATTAAGCCATCCATTAGGTAATATAAAGGTAAATAATTAACTTTTAATTTAATTGAATAGAGTTGTGAGACTTACCCTCCCTATACTTCTATTTTAACTATAATTACTCCATAATAATCCGATAATAATTGTATCTAGATGTCATTAGTAATAAAATTCATGTAATTAATGAAAGCTAATTACTGTAATGGAGAGGAAACGCTGAGTGTTTAAAAATAATTACTCACGAGAAGATGGGTGAGTGACTCCAGCGCTGTGTGTCAGTAGCGGCCAGTTACAGAACTACACGGAGTGCTCAGTTTAAATAGTTTGTTATAATTCAAGAAGACCGGACAACTCGTCAACTGCACTGGCTAACCATTACCCCGAACACGATCCACAAATTGATTAACATCCAGGTTCCTAATTACTGCTGGGTAGACATAGGCACACACACACACACACCCACACACCCACCCACACACACACCCACACCCCCCCCCACACACACACACCCACACCCACACAGGCACTAGAATTCGCAAGACGGTCGTGATGAATGGCTGGTGTACTGAGTGTGAAGGACAATTACTGAGTGTGTGTGTGTGTGTGTGTGTGATACATAAAAAGAGAGAGAGAGAGAGAGAGAGAGAGAGAGAGAGAGAGAGAGAGAGAGAGAGAGAGAGAGAGAGAGAGATGATACGCCTTGTGTTAAATCAGGAGGACGTGTCCCTCACACACTGGGAGTCCCGTCACTTAGTATGAGTGGCTGAGAGTGGGAGGGGAGGGGGTGAGAGAAGGAAGAGGAAGGAAAGAAGCAGAGAGAGAATGAGAAAGAGAGGGAGAGAAGAGGAGGAGGAAGGTAGGTAGGTAGGGAAGGGTTAGGGAGAGAGAGAAAAGGTAAGAATGAAGGAGAAAGGGAGAGGCAAGGGAAGGGAGTGATGAAGAAGGGAGGGAGGAGGAAAGGGAGGGAGTGATGGGGGAGGAAGGAAAGGAGGAGGGAGGGAGGGGGGAGGGAGGGAGGGAGGGAGGGAGGGAGGGTGGCCCCGAAACAAGAATGGCGCCTCAGACGACACTGTCAAGGGGATAAAGATGTATCGGTCAGGCGAAGAGAAGGAAACGATAACTGGAGAAGCCGACTTTCGAGGAGGAGGAAGAGGAGCAGGAGAGAAGAAACTGTGACCTGGAGAAGAGAACGACAAACGGAGGAGAGAGAGAGAGAGAGAACTAAACAAGGGAACGTGAGCTGGAGGTAAGGCAGGAGGACAGTGTCTCTCCACCTGTTCAGCCTCCGTTACCACCTGGATGCTCCCTGATACACGACCCTCTTGATGAGGTGTGGGCAGCTGGTGATGAGGTGTGGGCAGGTGGTGATGAGGTGTGGGCAGGTGGTGATGAGGTGTGGGCAGCTGGTGATGAGGTGTGGGCAGGTGGTGATGAGGTGTGGGCAGCTGGTGATGAGGTGTGGGCAGGTGGTGATGAGGTGTGGGCAGGTGGTGATGAGGTGTGGGCAGCTGGTGATGAGGTGTGGGCAGCTGGTGATGAGGTGGGGGCAGGTGGTGGGTTCCTGCAGTAGGTGCGGGTAGAGACAAAAAAAGTGAGGTAACGCCCCCCATTAGAACAGCTCGTCCTCCCTAAGGTCCTCACTGCACCAAGGGTCGGTGACTCCTGCTGGTGAGGGACGTGGGTCTGGCCACCACCACCTGCTGCACCAGAGCGTCTCCCGGGCCACTGCGTCTATGTCAGGTGGTATGGAAAACGGTGGCCGAGTGGACACAAAGCTCACCTTTTGTGCTCAGGGTCACTCTTTCGATCCCAGGGCACTCCCAGTTGTAGAAGTAGTATAACTAGTATAGTAGTATAGTATAGCTAACTATACTACTTGGTGAATAAATGGACTTGAGTGCAGTGCCGACCACGCCGTCTCAGTATGCACCGAAGGTTTAGTACACCGGCAGTCGTGTCTATGGCCTTCTTTCTGTATAAATCTGTACAGTATATAATAAACATCATCAGTAGTGACCCACAGAGAGAGAGTTCTTGCTGCCCTCTGGATAAAGTCTCTCACCTGAGGGGGTCTTGTTTCTCACTACAGTAAAATGTGACCAGTGACCTCGATCCGGTGTAAGACAGTGAGACGACCTGGTCCTCTGACGGGTGTTAATTCATCTCACACTTTAATTAAACTTCATATAAAAGAACAAGCCAACACTACTCCGGGTGTTGCGGAGTCAGCTCAAGCTTCAATATTCAAATTTCATCGTAAAAGCTCAGACGGACTCGAGAGAACTCAATTACATAAAGAGTGTCAGCTGACTGGCGCCTCCGAGACAACATTAATATATGTTATGGTTGTTGGGAATGTTGTCATAGTGTGCCACCACCGGCCACCATGATGTTGTCAGTGTGTGATTAAAATCTGTTTATGAAGTAGTACCTTAATTCTCAACTGTAACACTTAATTCCTTCCATCTGATGTCGCACGCACGCACGCACGCGCACACACACACACACACACACACACACACACACACACACACACACACGAACATAACTCTTGCTGTGGACGCGGTAGCCAATATCTTGTACATTCATCTAACTCCCTGTAGCGTTCTGCCAACAGCCCTCCTGACAACAGCATTCTTCAAGCGTGTTGCAAACAGTGTTTCTTCCATCGACCTACCAACACTTTCAGCAGCCTTCCAACACAATTCTTCAAGCGTCTTGCCATCAGTTTTCCTCCGGTGACCTGACAACAGCCTTCCTCCGGTGACCTGACAACAGCCTTCCTCCGGTGACCTGACAACAGCCTTCCTCCATTATTCTGCCAACATCATTCTTCCAACACCCTGCCAACGGCCTTCCCTCAAGTCGTCGACCACTTTAACTCAGTCAGGCCGGGGATATCGAGGTGTCTGGAGGCAAATTCCTGAGAAGCGATGCATTCTTCTCCAGCAAATATGATAAGAGAGTAACCGCGCGCGCGCGCGTGTGTGTGTGTGTGTGTGTGTGTGTGCGTGCGCGCGCGTGTGTGTGTGTGTGTGTGTGTGCGTGTGTGCGTGTGTGTGTGTGTGTGTGTGTGTGTGTGTTAAGGAGTCATAACTCTTACCATCACCACTACCACATCAACCACTATCATGACAGCAACAACCACAATCAACACCCCCATTACGACCAACCCATTACCACCATCAGCAGACAGTCACCAGCACCAGCAGACGTAACGTTAATAATATAAGCAGCAGAGGAGACTCCACAGCAGACACAGCAGGAGTAAGACTGCTCACTGCCCTCTGGCGATGAGGTGAAACGGGAGGTCATTAGTAGTGTGTCAGCCACAGGTGAGGGGGAGGGATTGTCCACACAGGTGAGGGGGAGGGATGGTCCACACAGGTGAGGGGGAGGGATGGTCCACACAGGTGAGGGGGGAGGGTGGTCCACACAGGTGAGGGGGAGGGATGGTCCACACAGGTGAGGGGGAGGGATGGTCCACACAGGTGAGGGGGGAGGGATGGTCCACACAGGTGAGGGGGAGGGATGGTCCACACAGGTGAGGGGGAGGGATGGTCCACACAGGTGAGGGGGAGGGATGGTCCACACAGGTGAGGGGGAGGGATGGTCCACACAGGTGAGGGGGAGGAGGTGGTCCACACAGGTGAGGGGGGAGGGATGGTCCACACAGGTGAGGGGAGGGATGGTCCACACAGGTGAGGGGAGGAGGTGGTCCACACAGGTGAGGGGGAGGGATGGTCCACACAGGTGAGGGGAGAGGTGGTCCACACAGGTGAGGGGGAGGAGGTGGTCCACACAGGTGAGGGGAGAGGTGGTCCACACAGGTGAGGGGAGAGGTGGTCCACACAGGTGAGGGGGAGGAGGTGGTCCACACAGGTGAGGGGGAGGAGGTGGTCCACACAGGTGTGAGGGGAGAGGTCCACACAGGTGAGGGGGGGGGTGGTCCACACAGGTGAGGGGGGGGGGGGGTGGTCCACACAGATGAGGGGGGGGTGGTCCACACAGGTGAGGGGGGGGAGGTGGTCCACACACTCCCACCACCAAATTGGACTGTCTCGTGCAGGAAGCCGCGAGATTAACCTTTTAGTGACGGCAAAGATTTCTAGTCAAAGGCAAAGTTTGGTGTTTGATAACCTGTTGGGATGACTGAGAAAAAATCCCTTTAGGGCAACACGACGGTGAGGGGGGGGGGGGGGGTTAGGGACGAGACGGGACGAGACGGGACGAGACCCATAAGGGGTAATGGAATTAGTTTCATTAAGACCTAAGTAAATCCTTCGGGGCGACGGGATTAACTGTAATATAAACAAATTTAATTCAGCCTTTATGATTGATGGATTAAATCCTCCAAGATTATAAGACATTAACGTGAGGATAATAGGATTAACCATTTGAGAGAGAGAGAGAGAGAGAGAGAGAGAGAGAGAGAGAGAGAGAGAGAGAGAGAGAGAGAGAGAGAGAGAGAGAGAGAGGGGGGGGGGGGGTAGGATTACAGTAATCCACC
Source organism: Homarus gammarus (assembly GCA_958450375.1). Classification (NCBI taxonomy): domain Eukaryota; kingdom Metazoa; phylum Arthropoda; class Malacostraca; order Decapoda; family Nephropidae; genus Homarus; species Homarus gammarus. Next base: position 284,992 of record CAUDMG010000588.1, read on the forward strand.
AAAGGTCACAGAAGATAATCTCCCCAGTCACAGTGGGGTTAAGTCTCTCTATTTCCCATCTGTTTTATCTCTCTAGAAACTCATCTCTCCTCTGAGTGTCTCTCAACCTGTCTGTCTGTCTGTCACTCTGTCTGTCTGTCTGTCTTTAACTTAGTAACAAAACTCTCCCTTACATTACCTTTTAACGTGTATAACAAGGTCGGTGTTGATGAGAGAGAGAGAGAGAGAGAGAGAGAGAGAGAGAGAGAGAGAGAGAGAGAGAGAGAGAGAGAGAGAGAGAGAGAGAGAGCACACCAGGTATTCCTCACCTTCGTCCGATACACCTGGGAAATATACACCCAACACTGACTTATGTTTGTTTGTTTGTGTTTCTGTCGTTCATTCTTTCTGCATTTCTCTCCACACACACACACACACACACACACACACACACACACAGAGTTAAAAGTTATGTACCTGTCAAGAGGCCGATACTGTTCCAACACCTGTCTCCCGCCAACACCTGTCTACTGCCCCCAACACCTGTCTCCCCCCAACACCTGTCTCCTCCCACCAACACCTGTCTCCTGCCAACACTGATCTAACACTGAGTAAACCAACATGCCCGAACACAATGGATCACTCACACCAGAATGAACACTATGACTCCTGTTGTCTCGGTAGGGTCGTCAAAATCCTTCGACCATTGTGTCAGACTTTATCAACACAATTTTTATATAGATAGTTTTTATGGGCGACTGTTTCTCTATTGAAATATATCCTGACAGAAGGCAAACATTTAAAAAAAAAAACACATTAAACCTCAAAGATGGATTTAATGGGTTTTTTTTAATTGTCAGCCCTGTGTTTTGTGGTTTAAGCGACCCGAACAAACCTAATTCCCTGTGCTTGTGTCTGTGGTGTAAGCGACCCAAATAAACCTAATTCCCTGTGCTTGTGTCTGTGGTGTAAGCGACCCAAACAAACCTAATTCCCTGTGCTTGTGTCTGTGGTGTAAGCGACCCAAACAAACCTAATTCCCTGTGCTTGTGTTTTGTGGTTTAAGCGACCCAAACAAACCTAATTCCCTGTGCTTGTGTTTTGTGGTTTAAGCGACCCAAACAAACCTAATTCCCTGTGCTTGTGTTTTGTGGTTTAAGCGACCCAAACAAACCTGATTCCCTGTGCTTGTGTCTGTGGTGTAAGCGACCCAAACAAACCTAATTCCCTGTGCTTGTGTCTGTGGTGTAAGCGACCCAAACAAACCTGATTCCCTGTGCTTGTGTCTGTGGTGTAAGCGACCCAAACAAACCTAATTCCCTGTGCTTGTGTCTGTGGTGTAAGCGACCCAAACAAACCTAATTACCTGTGCTTGTGTCTGTGGTGTAAGCGACCCAAACAAACCTAATTCCCTGTGCTTGTGTCTGTGGTGTAAGCGACCCAAACAATGTTACGAGTTTCTTACTGTCTCTGTGTGCTTGAGGTGTAATTTTGTGGGTTTTTACGCATGCCTTTGAATAAAATGAATTCCTTTATGTTTTTAAACGGTGGTTAGCTAAGTTAATATTAATATAAGCGCGTAATTAACCGCTCAGGTCTATTTAAGGAGTGTACTGTGTGTGGTAATATGAGAGAGAGAGAGAGAGAGAGAGAGCGTTCATTCATAAGTTATTTGTGTATTTTATATCACATTGGCATATAATTAGATATATTAATTATTTTATTTTTAGCAACAAAAAATGCTTGAAAAATCCTAATATCGTATTTTTATTCGATTTTTGTTGAAGATTTTGTTTTAACCCGAACATGAATGAAAGTAAAAAGTAGACATTGGTATTTGTGAGGAACTACTGTATGTACGCCGCCTCAAATTATCCCTCCAGGTCCATTATCAAGGCGATACTCATAAGGGACACCTAACTTTACGAGTGAAATTCAGTGTTCCAACAATATTTTTATCCAGACTATAAAAATAAATGTTCCAACAATATTTCATCTTCTCATTTAAAGTCAATTTCCTTGAAAATGTTTCCCCCAGTCTTAAAAAAATATCGTTCTAACAATCTCCCTTCCTTTTTTTTTTCCTCTCTCACATTCTTCCCCTCAGACGAAGTTTAGAATATTTCCCTCCCTCCTTCCCTTCTTTTCTTCGCCCTCCCTCGCTCCGGATCTACCCTCCCTCCATCTCTTCTTCCCTCCCTCCTTCCTTCCCTCCGCCCGTCCTCTCCTTCCCTTCTTTTCTTCGCCCTCCCTCGCTCAGGATCTACCCTCCCTCTATCTCTTCTTCCACCCCTCCCTCCCTCCCTCGCTCCGGATCTACCCTCCCTCCATCTCTTCTTCCACCCCTCCCTCCATCTCTTCCACCCCTCCCTCCCTCCCTCGCTCAGGATCTACCCTCCCTCCATCTCTTCTTCCACCCCTCCCTCCATCTCTTCCACCCCTCCCTCCCTCCCTCGCTCAGGATCTACCCCTCCCTCCATCTCTTCCACCCCTCCCTCCCTCCCTCGCACCGGATCTTCCCTCGGTCGATGCTGCTAAAAATACCTCGACAGAAATTCCAGCCATATTTCTTCTTTGTTTTTTGTAAAGATTTTATTTATATTCAGAAGTAAGAGTTGAAACACAAGACTGAGGCCGGGGGGGGGAAGTGACTTAACAAGAGCTGAGTATTGAGTCTCTTGTTACTTGTGGGGCGGAAGCTCTTGTCTCTACCGCAGCTTAATTATTGTTTCCTGAAGCTCTTGTCTCTACCACAGCTTAATTATTGTTTCCTGCAGGAGACTTTCTTTTACACCAGACGGGATTAAATAATATAAATTGAGAGACTTTACTATTTTTTTTTTTTTACTTCTGTTGAATAATTAATCAGTCTTGATAAATAACTCCTGTTGAAACTAGTTTAAATTGAAATGTTTAATTCAAGCTAGGTATAAACTTAACTAAAACTTAACAGCAAAACATTAACTAAATATAACAACGTGAAAGATAAAAAAAAAAAAATGAATTAACATACTAGTCTGGAATCTTTGCTTGTTCAGTGGTAAGATTATAATGAACGAACTCTAAAGGAAAGATGTTACGTTAGCGAGACTCAGAGCCTTGAGGTCATGGTGGTTAAGGTCATCCCAGGCCAAGGGGGAGGAGGCTGTCAGCTGTATCGGGTCAGTAAAGTCAGTCAGTAAAGTCAGTCAGTCAGTAAAGTCAGTCAACAGTCAGTCAGTCAGTCAGTAAAGTCAGTCAGTCAGTCAGTAATAAAGTCAACCAGTCAGTAAGTAAAGTCAGTCAGTCAGTCAGTAAGTAAAGTCAGTCAGTCAGTAAGTAAAGTCAGTCAGTCAGTAAGTAAAGTCAGTCAGTCAGTAAAGTCAGTCAGTAAAGTCAGTCAATCAGTCAGTAAAGTCAGTCAGTCAGTAAAGTCAGCCAGTCAGTAAGTAAAGTCAGCCAAGTCAACCAGTCAGTCAAGTCAGCCAGTCAGTAAGTAAAGTCAGTCAGTCAGTCAGTCAGTAAGTAAAGTAAGTCAGTCAGTCAGTCAGTCAGTAAAGTCAGTCTCTCTCTCTCTCTCTCTCTCTCTCTCTCTCTCTCTCTCTCTCTCTCTCTCCCAGATCACAAAACAACAAACCAAAACAAAATAACAATAATTAAATAAAATAACAATATAAAAAACCACAAATTAGAAAATATTAATCAGTTTAGTCCCGGATGGCCGCCATAACGATATGTAGAAAATATCATTGCTGTTCGTTGGTATATTTTTAACTAATCTCCCTCCCCCACCACTGAAAATCTAGACAGGTATGAAATAAGTAATATGTTCACCTGATTTTGTAATGGACCAAAGGCTAGAGGTCTGAACGTGTCCCGATAATAGAACGTGTCCCGATAATAGAACGTGTCCCGATAATAGAATCATATATTGTGTAAATATTATGTGAAGGTGGGGGGGGGGGGGGAATATTAAGGTGTTTGCAAGGAAATAATTTGGTTAGGTTAGGTATTTCAGAAATAAATTAAGTATCAGATTTGAGAGTTTTAAATAGCATTAGTGGAGAGGAATAGTTACCTCATATTACAGGTGTTAAAGTTTATATTACAGGTGTTAAAGTTTATATTACAGGTATTAAAGTTTACAGGTGTTAAAGTTCATATTACAGGTGTTGAAGTTTATATTACAGGTGTTAAAGTTTATATTACAGGTGTTAAAGTTCATATTACAGGTGTTAAAGTTCATATTACAGGTGTTAAAGTTTATATTACAGGTGTTAAAGTTCATATTACAGGTGTTAAAGTTTATATTACAGGTGTTAAAGTTCATATTACAGGTGTTAAAGTTTATATTACAGGTGATAAAGTTTACAGGTGTTAAAGTTCATATTACAGGTGTTAAAGTTTATATTACAGGTGTTAAAGTTCATATTACAGGTGTTAAAGTGTATATTACAGGTGTTAAAGTGTATATTACAGGTGTTAAAGTTTATATTACAGGTGTTAAAGTTTATATTACAGGTGTTAAAGTTCACAGGTGTTAAAGTTCATATTACAGGTGTTAAAGTTCATATTACAGGTGTTAAAGTTTATATTACAGGTGTTAAAGTTCACAGGTGTTAAAGTTTATATTACAGGTGTTAAAGTTTATATTACAGGTGTTAAAGTTCATATTACAGGTGTTAAAGTTTACAGGTGTTAAAGTTCATATTACAGGTGTTAAAGTTTACAGGTGTTAAAGTTTACAGGTGTTAAAGTTCATATTACAGGTGTTAAAGTTTACAGGTGTTAAAGTTCATATTACAGGTGTTAAAGTTTACAGGTGTTAAAGTTCATATTACAGGTGCTAGTAGTGTTGTCTGCTGAGGAGGTTGTGTTGTAATGGATGTTCTTTGGTGTCAGGTAGAGTTTTATTTTTCCTACTACTTCCTTCCTCCTTTATTCTTCCTTCTTCTATTGTTGCCTTTATTCCTTCCTTCTGTCTCCCTCTTGATCCCTCCTTCCCCCTGTCTTCCATCTATCTTTTACACAATATTTTTTACCAATCTTTCACTATTCTATTCATTTTTCAATATATTTTTAATACTTAAAGAACTCATCTACCTACCAACCCCCCCCCCCCTCACTATCCTCTCCACCCCCCCTCACTATCCTCTCACTCACGCACACTACATAATTTAAAACACATGACTCCCCCCCCCCCCCCACACACACACACATGACTCACACTAAATACATATCTGTCAAACCTTTCCTTCGATCTTGGTAAGTGACGCCCTCAAGAGACACAACCGTACGTGTGTGTGTGTGTGTGTGTTTGTGTGCGTGTGTGTGTGCGTGTGCGTGTGTGTGTGCGTATCCTGACCCGCATGGAAAAATAAAAGAAAGAATTTAATGACAGATTGTTACGTTGATATGGAGAGACATATTCAACTATAGGCTGATGATTCTGACTCCGTTACTGGGGATAGAAATTGCCTAACGATGGATTGATGAAGTGGACCAAACGATTAAATATATTACAATGATTATGTCAGCAATATTGTCAGCACCCATCGAGGCTGACAGTGAATATATTAACAATACTGTCAGCACCCATCGAGGCTGACAGTGAATATATCAGCAATATAGTCAGCACCCACCAAGGCTGACAGTGAATATATTATCAACACTGTCAGCACCCACCGAGCTGACAGTGAATATTTTAACAACACTGTCAGCACCCGCCGAAGCTGACAGTGAATATATCAGCAATATAGTCAGCACCCACCAAGGCTGACAGTGAATATATTATCAACACTGTCAGCACCCACCGAGCTGACAGTGAATATATCAGCAATACAGTCAGCACCCACCAAGGCTGACAGTGAATATATCAGCAATATAGTCAGCACCCACCGAGCTGACAGTGAATATATCAGCATCATTGTCAGCACCCACCGAGCTGACAGTGAATATATCAGCATCACTGTCAGCACCCACCGAGGCTGACAGTGAATATATCAGCATCACTGTCAGCACCCACCGAGCTGACAGTGAATATATCAGCAATATAGTCAGCACCCACCGAAGCTGACAGTGAATATATCAGCATCACTGTCAGCACCCACCGAGGCTGACAGTGTATATATCAGCATCACTGTCAGCACCCACCGAGGCTGACAGTGCATATATCAGCATCACTGTCAGCACCCACCGAGGCTGACAGTGCATATATCAGCATCACTGTCAGCACCCACCGATGCTGACAGTGTATATATCAGCATCACTGTCAGCACCCACCGAGGCTGACAGTGTATATATCAACCTGATCGTGAAAATGAAGTGATGTAAAATGCATTGCCTCCTGCTCATGTTATACTGAATATTTTAGTTAGACACAGTGTAGATACCTGAACTACAAGGTAACAGTGTATTAGTACCAAGGTAACAGTGTATTAGTACCAAGGTAACAGTATATTAGTACCAAGGTAACAGTGTATTAGTACCAAGGTAACAGTGTATTAGTATCAAGGTAACAGTGCATTAGTACCAAGGTAACAGTGTATTAGTACCAAGGTAACAGTGTATTAGTACCAAGGTAACAGTGTATCAAGGTAACACACACACACACTACCCACCTCACTACACCTCTGATAGCTGGTACACCAAACTCATGTCCAAAGTTTGAGGACATTTTTTAGCCTTGATGGTAAACTTTAAAAGAGGATTAACTGCTCGTCTTAACCAGTACTTGAGTTAATGTGTTATAACCCTACGCCTCCTGGACTCTACGTGGAGGTGAGGTTAATGTAATTGGAATTTATGTAAGTTAAGTGTCTTATAAGTATACCTTCTTTATCGTAGTTAAGTTAGTTGAAGAAGTTAGTGTTTTGATCTGTATGTTAAGGGTGAACAGGTTAGGTTAGGTTAGGTCAGGTTAGGTTAGGTCAGGTTAGGTTAGGTCAGGTTAGGTTAGGTTAGGTTAGGTTAGGTTAGGTTACAGTTTCCAAATAATCAAAATAATTAACTCTAGAACGGATTATTTTAACTCATCAGCGAATTAAAGAGAAAACATCAAACATATACAACAATAGAGATTAATTCATTAAGCCGCTCCCTCCTGCCTTAGGGTCTAGTGACGTCACAGCTGTAGTGGCTAGGTCTGTTTGTGTGAGTCATTGTGTTAGTCAGTTCTCATTGTAATCACTCGACATTATTATTGTTGTCATTATTGGTGTTATTATAATTATTATCATTAATCGCTATTGTTATTATCATTTTCATTATCACTTTCATAATCATCGCAATAATAATAATGGTTGCCCCTCGTGTATCGAGGATGGCCGGCCCAAGGGCCACCTAGGAGTGAATTTGTTTAAGGTGTAGAAGCTGTCGCCAACACAACAACCACACCCTGAGTTAACGAGCTGCATGACCCCAGTGTCAAGGAATAGTCCGAGAAGACCGGACAACTCGCCAACTGCACTGGCTAACCATTACCCCGGAACACGATCCACAAATCGATTAACATCCAGGTCCCCAATTACTGCTGGGTAGACAGAGGCAAATGGCGTAAAGAAACTTGCCCATAGTTTCACCCTGCCCGGGGATCGAACCCGGGTCCACTCGCTTGCGAGGCGAGCATGCTGACCATTACAGCACAGGTCGCCATGATCATCATCACCACCGCCATCATAATCACCACCATCATAATCACCACCAACACCATCACCATCATCACCACCAACACCATCACCACCAACACCATCATCACCACCATCATAATCACCACCATCATCATCATCACCATCATCACCATCGTCACCATCATCACCATACGGTATACAAAAATTTAACCAAACACATCACAATCAACAGATTAAATAACAAAACTCATTAACACTAAAGAACCGGAGGTGTATGGTGAGGCCCCACACACACACACACACACCACACATGTATTTGTTTGTTTAAGCTGTCGCCAACACAACAACCACACCCTAACTTAACAAGCTGTATGACCCTGTGTGACTATACATACATACATACAAACATACGTACATACACACACACACACACACAAAGGCCTCAATACACAAGCAATACCTTACTAATTAGGGGTCGAACCAGGGACCTCCAGGTGGGTAGAGAGAGCAAGACCATGGGAGACTCTATCAGAGCTGAGAACCTAACCTAACCTAACCTGGCCTGGCCTGACCTAACCTAACCTGACCTAACCTAATCTGACCTGATTTAACCTAACCTAAACTGACCTGACCTGACCTAACCTGACCTAACCTAACCTGACCTGACCTAAATCACGTGTTGTGGCTGTTATTGTGGTTGTTTTGGTTGTGGTAGTTGTTCCTGTAGTAATTGTTGTTGTTTTTATGGTGAGTGGTTGTTGTGGTTGTTGAGACAGACAGACACAGACAGAAACAGACAGAGACAGACAGACAGACAGACACACACACAGAGAGACAGACAGACACACACACACACAGACAGACAGACAGATACAGACAGATACAGACAGACAGACAGACAAGTATACTATATATAACACAATAAGCCGACGTCACACCACCTCATGAATACATTATACTCAATATCGTCTATAATGACTCAGACACCCGCCTCTATAATGAAATAATGAGTCTGATAATAACTCCAAGCTTTATATTACATCTGGAAATTCAAGCTTTCATGATATACGAAGCTTGAACTGACAAAAGGTAGAAAAGTACATTGGTAACTCTAGCTTTTATGATATATTGTACCAAGATTAAGCTGACAAAAGGTGGAAAAGTACATTCTGATAATTCAAGCTTTTATGATATGCCAAGTTTAAGCTGACAAAAGGTGGAAAAATACATTGGTAACTCAAGCTTTTATGATATACGGTACCAAGATTAAGCTGACAAAAGGTGGGAAAAGTACATTCTGATAATTCAAGCTTTTATAATATGCCAAGTTTAAGCTGACAAAAGGTGGAAAAATACATTGGTAACTCTAGCTTTTATGATATATTGTACCAAGATTAAGCTGACTAAAGGTGGAAAAGTACATTCTGATAATTCAAGCTTTTATGATATGCCAAGTTTAAGCTGACAAAAGGTGGAAAATATATTGGTAACTCTAGCTTTTATGATATACCAAGATTAAGCTGACAAAAGGTGGAAAAGTACATTCTGATAATTCAAGCTTTTATAATATGCCAAGTTTAAGCTGTGACAAAAAGTGGAAAAGTACTGTAAATTAGGCAGTTAGGTGTGGCGGGGGGTGGGGGGGAATAAACTGACTCAATGTATCTAGTTAAGGTAGAGTCTCAGTGCAACTTGGTGAACATCTTTGAGGTGTAATTTGTCTGTCTGTATGTTAGTTTGTTAGACAGAGACAGGGACAGACAGACAGACAGGCAGACAAGCAGGCAGGCAGACAGATAGCGAGAGAGAGAGTGGGGTCAAATTCCTGACATTTCTTCATTTAATTAAAGTGTTTCCTTCTGAGTAATTGTCCACAAAAGACTGGGGGGAGAGAGAGAGAGAGAGAGAGAGAGAGAGAGAGAGAGAGAGAGAGAGAGAGAGAGAGAGAGAGAGAGAGAGACTATATCCTCCGCTAACAATAATAACGCCAATACACTCAACTAACTGCCCTGTAAACATTGCATCATCTGGTAACGAAGCTAACAAGCATAACTAGGGGATTGGTCAGAGTTGCGTTAGTGCCGTTACTGGAGGTGGGGGGGAGGGGGGGAGCACAGGTAACGAGGTGTGTTTAAGGTAAAAAAATATTCCCTCATTAGCCATATGACTCTATCAGTTTGGTAAGGTGAGGCGGAGATTGGCTCAAAGGCTTTATATTCTTACACACTTATGTTCTTACACAATTATGTTCTTACACACTTATGTTCTTACACACTTATGTTCTTACACACTTATGTTCTTACACACTTATTCTTACACACTTATGTTCTTACACACTTAAATCCAGACACACTTCAAACCCTCACACACACTAACGTATGCGTCACCAGCTTGGTCGTCTTCTCTCAACTCCACCCAACAACGTCAGCTAGAGAAGATACAGAAAAGGGCCTGCAGAATCATGCTCGGCGGTGACAACTCCGGCTACACCAACGCTCTCTCCACCCTGGAAATGCCATCCCTCAGTGACCTCCACCGCCAAGCACTGGAAAGGTTTGGCAGCCAACTAATGCACCATCCTCGTCATCGCCACCTGCAGTCCCCCACCCACCTCGCGCAGTCCGCCACTACAACAAAATTCAGCCCATAAGAGCCCGCACCGATAGATATAAGAACAGCACCATCCCATCTATTGTTAAAATAATAAACAACTCCTGATTTATGTACTGTACAGCCCTGTAAATGTATTCAATGCATATTATATCATTATGTCTAAATCAAATGTAAGTCTGCATATTTTCAGTCACCTGCTGCAACTCTATTAATAAACCGTTTATTATTATTATTATTTCACACACACACACACTCTCTTGATACACTAACGCACTCTACGGCCCAAAACACACTCTCCCTTGACTCACCACACCCTCATGGTTGTACTAGTATTACCTGTGGACTCACCGCGTTAACTTCACCTGCAGAGTTTAATCAAATTACCGAGATTTACATATAAGGTGTTGAACAGGTGGGTGGTAGTCTTGTGTTGTTATTGTTGTTCGTGTTATTGTTGTTTTTATTATTATTGTGATTACTTGTTATTATTGTTCTTATTTTTGTTACTATTACGTTTATCATTATTATCATTATTATTATTATTAGATTATTTCAGGTTATGGATAATATTCAACGTTATCACAATGCATAACTCACCCCTTGAATAATAAATAACTACAGGTATTATGCACAGGTATATAATTAACTATATACACCGTAATGTATAAATAATAGATCATTGTATTGGATTTGTTAGTAATTAGATACCTGGAAAGGGTTAATTTTAGGCACAGGTAGCTCTTATTGCTCTCTTACAGCTCTTATTGCTCTCTTATAGCTCTTATTGCTCTCTTACAGCTCTTATTGCTCTCTTACAGCTCTTATTGCTCTCTTACAGCTCTTATTGCTCTCTTACAGCTCTTATTGCTCTTGCAGCTCTTATGTTCTCTCTTACTTAGCTCTTATATTGCTCTCTTACAGCTCTTATTGCTCTCTTACAGCTCTTATTGCTCTCTTACAGCTCTTATTGCTCTCTTACAGCTCTTATTGCTCTCTTACAGCTCTTATTGCTCTCTTACAGCTCTTATTACTCTCTTACAGCTCTTATTGCTCTCTTACAGCTATTATTGCTCTCTTACAGCTCTTATTGCTCTCTTACAGCTCTTATTGCTCTCTTAAAGCTCTTACTACCTCACCAACCTCATCACCCATAATAAGAACACCTTAGCCCACCCACTACGCTTGCTTGGGGTCACTCCTGCGAATGTAAACAAAGTTGACGTGTCCTAGTAGTAGTAGTGTTAACTTTTATATTGGTGAACCTTTTCCACTTTTCATCTCTGTCTATTCATTGTCTATTCATTAATGTATGTATGTATGTATGTACGTATGTATGTATGTATGTATGCATGTATGTATGTATGTATGTATGCATGTATGTATGTATGTACCTTACACTAACACTCAACTCTCTCTCACACACACACACACATACATCACTGACCTGAGCTCTCTCTCTCTCTCTCTCTCTCTCTCTCTCTCTCTCTGGGCTACATCTTTCCCTCCTTCCCCTTAATTCATCCTTCCCTTTCTCTCTCTTCCAATAACTTTTCCCTTCCGTCCTCCCTTCCAGCTACAACCTTTCTCTCTCCCTCCATGTCACAGGAAGGTGGAAGGGGGGTGTCAATGGGTGTGACAAACGCTTTCAAGAGAACGTCAGGCTGTCGACACATTGATGTTATAGTCGGAGAACCCAGACCCCAACCAACCTACCCTGTGTGTGTGTCTGTCTGTCTCTCTCTCTCTCTCTCTTCTCTCTCTCTCTCTCTCTGTCTCTCTGTCTGCATCTATTTCTCTCTCTAACTAGCAGAAGCAGCGCCAGATTTGCAGTTGGTTGAGACATCTCCTCGTGTACAACTTAACGTGATCGTAAACTTGAGAGAGGAACCACAGTCTCTTAACTTCGTACGATGAATAATATACTCGTAAGTTAAGATGTGAGAATGTGAACCAGAGTCTCTTACCTTAACTAGATACGTTCGGTTATATCTTAGGGTAAATTAACTTCAGTATAACAATGAGACTCTATCTTAACTAGATACGTCAAAGTTAACACCAATTAGGAGCATAAGTTAAAACACAGGTTAATAAATGCAAGATTATTGACACTAGTTTATCTATCAATCTATCCATCTATCTATCGTGTACAGTATATTGTCTAGTTAACAATTTCTAATCATGCTTTAAGACCGATAGTTTAGTACCAGTCTCGCATCTTTTGTCATTACACGAGATTTTTATGACTTAGACACTGACTGGTTGATAGTACCAGTTTCCTTGGACAGTTACGACACACACACACACACACACACATACACTATATGCAAGATACAAGTATGTGTTTAAAATGCAAATTAGATGACTACATATAGTATACCCTGTAAGTACTAGTATATACAAATTACATGGGATAAGTACACTATAAGCTACGTCCGTTCTAAGTAACTATATGTAGCTAGTGTATAAGTATATTTAAGTAACTTTACAGGGATATATATCTCAACTGTATGTACGTTATTCTTCACAATACTTATATAATACAAAAGTAACTTAAATGACTATACGTAACTATTGCTACTTTACACATTAAGTAACACGGCACACCGCCTTTACAATATATACGTAACTTCACCTCTCGACTAACTTTACATATAAGTAACTACACAAGAGTGACTTTACTACATGCTACGTACTTGTGTTTTAAGTAACTTCCTATACGTCAAAAACACCACTTTGTTACTTTACACTTATAGGAACTACGATTACAGAGATTTCAGGGTTACATCATAAGGCCGCTAATCTCAGGGTCTTATTACAGGGTCGGGTCGGGTCGGGTCGGGTCGGGTCGGGTCGAGGTGGGGTGGGGTGGGGTGGGGTGGGGTGGGGTGGGGTGGGGTGGGGTCGGGTGGGGTCGAGTGGGGTCGGGTGGGGTGGGGTCGGGTCAGATGAGGTCACCAAGACACAATTAACAAAAACTCGCTTAAACTACGACAGGAAGATAGATTCTCAAACATTACTCAGATAATTAAACTCATTAACGGCAAATGAGAACAATTCCAAAAGCATCTCACACCGACTAACACTCAAACATACATTCTGACCTGACCTGACCTGACCTAACCTAACCAAACTTAACCTGACCTGACCTGACTTAACCTAACCTGACCTAACTAAACTTAACCAAACCAAACCTAACCTGACCTGACCTGACCTAACCTGACCTAACCAAACTTAACCAAACCTAACCTGACCTGACCTGACCTAACCAAGAATCTGGAACACCAAGAATACGGCCTCACTTACCATGATTCTTGACTCATAGCGGACTAATAGCGGACTTAGCTGACTCATAAAGGACTCATAGTGAACTCATACCAGACTAATAGCAGACTCAGAGTGAACTAATAACAGACTTATAGTGAACTAATCCCGGACTAATAGTAGACTCATAACGAACTAATACCGGACTCATACCGGACTGATACCGGACTCCTGAAGAAGGTTGTACCAGGAGTATTGGAACAACACGGGGCATTAGTGTACAAGACGCGAGGCTTTACACCTAGGAATAATAATCTTCCTCGGAATTGATAATCAGTAAAGTCACCCGTGTCCTGGGAACTGGAATTGTATATTGGAACGAAGAATTAGGACTAGTTTATTGATGTTGTTGTTAGTTGTAGTATTATTATTATTGGATTATTATTATTATTATTATTATTATTATTATTATTATTACTCATAAGTCACAAGTCATCAGTCACGGTATAATAAGCAAATTGAACCTTGTCTTGCTTAATGCTGTAATACATTTTTATTTAAGTTTTGTCTTGTAAGCTGCTTAGTGAGAGAGAGAGAGAGAGAGAGAGAGAGAGAGAGAGAGATAGCACATCACATCCACTCTCTTCATTTTCTCTCCAGTGTGTTAGTCCATCGCTCGTGTCCGTGTTGTTATGTACAGTTGTGGTCAAAACTCGTTGGACACATGTACTCCTTGAGGCTGCTCTTCACTACAGACTTAGAATGAGTGACTTAAAACCAATCTTACGTCCGTGATTGAAAACAAACAAACATACAAACAAAAACACAAACAAAAACAAACAAATCCTGAGTTACCCGACTTTTAGATATTGTAATTTCTTGAAGACGACGACTGAATCCTTTAAAGACGATTACTTTATCCTTTAAATGAAGAGGATTTAAACCCTTTAAAAATGATGATAAACTCTTCAAGATGTTCCCTCAATGCCTTCAAGATGATGACTTACACCCTTGATGAACGATGACTTAATGCCTTAGACACGATGACTTAATGCCTTAGACACGATGACTTAACCCCTTAAACACGATGACATAATCCCTTAGACACGATGACTTAACCCCTTAGACACGATGACTTAACTCTTTAAATAACATTACCTAAAACCACAGCTTCAAAGGGTTAAAATCTCACCTCACACCCCCCCTTCCCCTTACCTCCATCACCCCTAACCTAACCAGACAGTAGCCAAAAATGTGGTCCAGAGAGTTTTGTTCGCTACTGTACATCTCAATATTTGTCCGTTCGTCTAGCCTGTTTTAGTGGCCTGAGATTGTGGTGTAGCTGCTGGCTGTGTAATGACAATACTGGGATAGGGAGATGTTTCTTTATTTGTTGTGGGTGTGGGGTGGGTGTGGGGTGTGTGGGTGGGGGTGGGTGGGTGTGTGGGTGGGGTGTGTGGGTGGGGTGTGTGGGTGTGGGGGGGGAGGTGTGTGGGGGGGGGAGGGTGTTTGTGTAGGCATGAATATTTTGTCTATATATATATATATTTCATTTACTGACGTCTTGTGGGTAAACGTATTCTCTCTCTCTCTCTCTCTCTCTCTCTCTCTCTCTCTCAGGAGTTGGGGGTTAACGCAGTAGGAAACAACAAGACAACAACATAATTCAGGTTTGATTTCCTTCACTAGTTGTACCGAGGAAATTCTCAAAGGTTTCCGCTATGTAAATCGATACTGTGTCTGTCAGGGTGCAGGTACTGTGTGGGTGGGTGAGTTGAGGGAGAGGAGCCTTTGATGGGTGGCAATGCAAGGAAGCCTATCACACACACACACACACACACACACAGGAAGGAGTACCTACAGTTGGCAATGTCTAAATGATGAAGCTTTTTCAATATGCAAATCGTGTCCACATTGACCAGGTGATACTATGGTAATTAGTTCACGGGATATCACTTCTTAATTGTTGATATTATATAAAATTCTTCTTTTTCTTCTATACTTCCTACTCTACCTTTTTGCTTCCGTCTCTCCTTCCTCCTCTTTTGCTTCTTCCTTCTCGTCTCCTTCTTCCTCTCCTCCTTCCATCTCCACGTTCTGTTATTTCAGCCCTGCCGCATGATTTACTGAACTGTCACTTCCAATTTTCAAAACCGTAGGAGAGAAGTTAAGAATCGACCTCTGAATTTTTCGAGAATACCAGAGAATCTTTGAACCTGTGTTGTGAACTTTTTTGAACGTGTTGCGAACTTTTGAACCAGTGTTGCGAATTTTTTAACCAGTGTTGTGAACTTTTGAACCTGTGTTGCGAACTTTTGAACCAGTGTTGCGAATTTTTTAACCAGTGTTGTGAACTTTTGAACCTGTGTTGCGAACTTTTGAACCAGTGTTGCGAATTTTTTTAGAACTGTTTGCTGAATTTTGTTCCTATAAAGGTTGCCGCTGAGACTATCATTAAAACTATCCATAATGTGAACTATTCAATTTTAAGTGTTCAGAAATACCAGCAAAATTTCAGAGTTTCATTTGCGAAATTTTAGAACTTGCTGAGAATTTTTGAACTTCTATTGCGAATTTTAGAACTGGTGCTGCAAATTTCACAAGTGGCGCTGTTTTGCATAACTCGGAGATTACAATATCAAGAAAAGTCGCTTGTGTGTTTATGAAACTGGCCCGCTTATTTTGCTGGCCAAGTGCTGTGTCTGTTTGTTTGTGTGTATGTGTGTGTGTGTTTAGAGGTGTGAAAGGATTATGTTCGTATGTGTGTGTCTGTGTTTGTGTGTGTTTTTTGGGGTGGAAGGATTAAGTTTGTGTACATCCGTGTGTGTGTGTGTGTAAGCCTGGATGAAGGATCGTGTTTATATGAGTGATGTTGTTTTGTCTTTTATAAGGGGTAGGGCAGTTCTTTGTTCTTGTGTATGTCCCTGTATGTATTTTGTGAGTACTTTTCGGGTTTTTGTGTATGTATGTATGTATGTATGTATGTACACTCGGTAAATAAAACCTACAGTACAGTACAGGCGGTGTCCGATGATTTTCCAACTGAACATTCCCATTGTCTCACGAAGGTTGGTAGGCCTGACTGTGAGACATTTTGCACTTAATTTGGTAGGCTGAAATTAGCTACTTCATTGACAATACTGAATTATTTTGTTACAATATGACTGGAGAATGTCAGTATATCTAGATAAGTTAAACTGGGCTAATCCCACATTATGTAATTCTTTATTCGTACTGGAAAATATATCATACTGTTCCGAAACATGTGAACACCTCCACAGTTCATATAACATACACATTCTTTATGCAAGATATCAGGAAATGTTTTGGGGCACTAATTACGTAACTCACAATATTAGGCTCCTAAAACACCGCTCACAATGTGTATTCAACATGGAGAAATGAGGCATAGAGTTCCGATCAAATTTTAAATTGTGTTAGTGTGGCAGCATAACTCTGACTCGTTTCACAGTGCCGATCACTTGTTCCTCGTGTGACTGAACCCATACACACACTGAGCTACCAAAGCGAGGAATGCTCTTTGAAACACTTGGTTCGTAGTGTCAGTTTGTTTCACGCAGGAATTGTAATAGCAGTTTTTTTTTTTTACCGACTGTACAGTACCTACTCATTTACATAATCAACATACCCCCGGACAGATCTTCACTACAAACAACTCACCAAACAAACAGTCACCCTTACGAGGATAACCATTCAACTCAAGATTAAACTCGGCAAACAATGTAAACAAAGGCGTTAAGACTCAACAGACCCGAGGCAAACACAAACAGAACTCCTCACCAACCTGGAAATAACTCCCCAACTAAATACCACATTCTGTGTCTTGGCCGGTAGGTCGTCTTTGTAAGTATCTTAGTGTTGTTGAGTTAATTCAATCGTAATTTCTTTGTCATTGAATATTATTTAGTATTATTATTTAACTATGATGAATTAGTCTAGTGAATAAGATAATTTAATCTCTTTGAGTACGAGAATTTAATCTGTTGAGTACAATGACCTAATCCACTGAGCAAGATGGGTTAAACTCTTGAGTACTATTGTAGCCTCTTGATTACGATGAGTTAACAGCTTGTGTATAATGACTTAACCTATGGAGTATAATAACTTGACACCTTGAGTATGATAACTAAACCCCTTGAATATGATGACCTTACGTCCTAACCCCTTCAGTATAATGACAACCTCAATACAACCCAGATATCAACACCACTGTAACACGTATATATATACTCTAATATATGAAAAATAAACTAAAATAAATACAATTAATAAATATTTTAGTGATAACTGTGGTAACATGTTCTTATTACCACCATGCTATTATACTATTCCAGATGATACTAAATGTTACATAATACTTCCTTGAGATAAATGTATAGTATATATCAGGTGCCTACAGGAGAGCTCAGGTTCTCAACTGGTTCAGCCATGTTAATATTGTTTTTCTGGCTAAATAAACTGTTTCAATATCAATACTTACTCTCTTTGTCTCTGTATGCCTGTCTACCTCTTTCTGTCTGTCTTTCTCCGTCTCTTTCCCTCTCACGCCGTCTCTCTAAACACCAACATATTATTCTCCTTAATGTACACTCAGCTAGTCTCTCCCGGTTCTCACTGTATCTCTCGCATAAATTCTCTCTGTAACTCATTAACACCGAAATCAGGACCTGAACTCTGCTAGTTAAAACATCTCGTACAAGTGGTAGTAAATTCGATAGCCTCTCGTTAACGTATAGATATAAGAACGTATCTAACTGCATGATTTAATTAAGATAAAGTACAATAATAACCAATAAATATGGCGTCAAAACTCATACTGTGACTGTACCTTAACTAGATGCATTTACTTAACGTTAGACCAGAGATAACTACGAATATATATTTGGGAAGTGAAAAAAAAAGAAAAGATTTATTCTGGAAATTAATTTGGTTTACTAACTACCAAACTACCTGGTCTTAAGTGTATATATCTAGTTAAGGTGATATAGTATGACTGGTTCACCTACTCGCACATTCTCTTTACACACACACACACACACACACCTCCTGTCCATCTGTGTGTATTAATGTTCTCCTTTTTTGCGTTTTGTTCTTGTGTTCTTGTTTGTAATAATAATAATAATAATAATAATTAACGGTTTATTGAAAGAGCTTGGCAGCCAGAAGGCTGAAAATATACAGTTACATATTTGGGGAGTGGGTTACGAATTACAAATAATATACAAGTAACATAAGTGACACAAATAAGACATATAATAACTTAGATGGGGAAAAGCTCAAACTACAGTTTAATTCAACATAGTGACAGTGTTACAGTATTACAAGTTATTGATAATTTTTACAATGGTTGGGACTGGGCTGTTCTTATAGCGATCAGTTCGTGCACGTATGGGCTGGATGCGGTTGTGCTCTTGTGTTCTTGTTTGTGTTCTTGTGTTGCTTGTGTTCTTGTGTTGCTTGTGTTCTTGTTTGTGTTCTTGTGTTGTTTGTGTTGTTTGTGTTCTTGTGTTCTTGTTTGTGTTCTTGTTTGTGTTCTTGTTTGAGCTCTTGTGTTCGTTTGTCTGACATTCCTTCGTGTATTCCCCCTAAAACACGAGACAGCTCCTTAAACATTTTAACGGGAGGTTTACATCATAGTAACACGACGCTTAATACTACCTAGTGCTCCTTTGCTACTTAACACACGATCACGACGACTTAAGACTACTGTTCCTTGGTTATTATCACAGGAACACTGCGCCTTAAGACTACTGTTCCTTGGTTACTTAACACAGGAACACTGCGCCTTAAGACTACTGTTTCTTGGTTACTTATCACAGGAACACTGCGCCTTAAGACTACTGTTCCTTGGTTACTTATCACAGGAACACGACGACTTAAGACTACTGTTCCTTGGCTACTTAACACAAGATCAGTGCGACTTAAAGACTAAGTAATGTTCCCTGTTACATAATCTGACTGGTGTACACAATGAGGTGTACACGACACGGCTCCAAGTTAGTATGGCCCAGATGTGTTGTGAATACTGAGAGGCCTATAGCAGCTCGCTCGCTCTCTCTCTCTCTCTCTCTCTTATTCTGAGTCTGTCTGCCTGTCTCTCTCTCTCTGGCTCTCTCGCACTCTTTCTCCATCTTTCTAAGTCTCTCTCTCTCTCTCTCTCTCTCTCTCTCTCTCTCTCTCTCTCTCTCTCCACCAGCCCTCATATAAACGTCTTGATCCGCCGGTGTTAGAGACTCCAGGACGTCTTGATCCGCCTCAGAGCCTGCTGGGGGCGTCCTCGGTATAGCCGCCTTCATCTCCAAGAAGTTAAAGGGACCTGGGTTAAGTGACCAATTCTCCCCGTTGAGTAGAGGCGGGAGAAGTGAGCCAGTGTTGCTTCGGGTGCTGTTAAGTAAACACCTTGGCCAGTATAAGTAGGATATTGCTTCCATTCTCCTGTGGTTAAGACTCACTGGGAGAATCTAAGGTTTAATACACTCTGATCCTTACTGGAGTGTTAAGGCTAAGGTTTTTACCGTGGAGTGTGAG
>CAUDMG010000588.1:310000-320000 GCA_958450375.1 Homarus gammarus
TGGGTTGGTCTATACATACGAGAACACGGCTAATGGGTTGACTTTGCTCTCTACCTGTCTACCTATCACAGCTACCTACCCGCCCACCTACTAAACTGTCTACCTACTTTCCTACCTGTCTATCAGCCAACACACACACACACCTAACGCCAACATGGCTGACACTCAAACTGGTCAACATAGTGTGTATCATGTCACCTCCCCACCACACATATTTCCTCGTCAGATAAAAGTTAAAATTGTGGTGAAAAACTCAACGATTTATGAGGACCCGGGGGAGAAAAGACTCTTATTCTGAAACGATCGTAAAGGTGAAATTAGGTTCTCGTATTCACAGATTATCTGATGTTAATTTTTCCTCATATCTGGAAATGTAAAAACTGATCTAACTTTTAAATATTTTGTTAGTGAGATGAAACGATAATAATATTTTGTTTTTTTTAATATCTAAAAGGAACGACATTTTAGTAGATAAACTTTACAATATCTTTGGTAAATATTGAACGATAAATTATAATTAAGACCACGTATTTTACCCATCGTCGACCAAGTTCCCACAACAGCACCACGGAATTGAATGTTGCAATGGGTAAAGGTAAAAATATATTCTTTTGCAATGATTTAAGAGTTGCCTAACAAAAATATAACAATGTTGCAGAGTTAAGGCAATGAGAATAATTATTTAACATTTATTCTATATCTTCTAACTACGAGGTCAACTGGTTGCAATAATTTGAGAGAAAAATAACGTGTGTAAAACTAGGATAATTTGTTTAATACTTAGCAAATTGTATGATATATAATGAAAGTGACTCTGATAGTCTTGACATGTCGTTAGGGGCAGTGTGGATACAGCACACTACACACTAAACCTCCAGGAGATACTGTTACCGACACTACACTCGAACCAGCTCCCCCCCCCCCCCTCCACTATAACCACCGCACCCCACACTGAATTACCACAACACTATAATTACCTAAAGTAACTGCAATAATTACCTTCCCATATGAACAGTTCAGCAACTTCCCCATGACCATCCTGCAAAAAACAGTGTAGTAACGAGAACATGATACTGCTCCACCTCACATTATTGTCAGACATTACAACACATCACTAGGACCTTTTATCTGTGTCTGTCTGTAGCAGTAGAGAGAGAGAGATATGAGACAAGTATGGTTGTCTCACCTACCCCCTGAGGCACCTCCTTGTGAGAGACTAAAAGATATATGAGACAGCAAAGAGTTCCACACAACACTCGTATATATGAACTGATGGGGGTTATATGATATAGGAAAACATTATATATCACCCAACAAGATCTAGACACTTATCAATAATGCAACACAGTCAATCAACACTAACTCTTCTCTTGCATTAAATTCACAACACAATTACTGAACAATTCCGGAGCATTATTATGTACCAGGTTAGTACTCTGTCTGTCTGTCTGTCTGTTCAGAATCACTCAACATAACGCTCACACGACACGAGGCTGCAATAAACTTGAGTAATGACGCGTATTTGACCAATAACGTGACAACACAGCAACAATGAGGGGACGATATTGCCATGAATGACTGCACACACACCAACATATTTCCTGGGTAACTATAAGCATTTTTCACCATTGTACATTTTAATCGAATAATTATGAAACAAAGTGAAAAAAAACACTACAGGTATTTTTGGTTCTCTTTCACGATGACGTAAATACCAACAAGAGACTCACACACACACACCTGGTAACTGTCGTCCTCACAACAACAATTATCTGTTGACGTAAAAATTGCCCCAGGTGGTCATTATATTTGTGTTGTACCTCTGTGTGTGTGTGTGTGGTTGCTGGTGGCCCTAGCACTTCAGCACCTCCATACTGTCAGCTGTGTATGGTTAATGTATGGTTCAGCGACCTGTGGTGTAATGGTCAACATGCTCGCCTCGCAAGCGAGTGGACCCGGGTTCGATCCCCGGGCAGGGTGAAACTATGGGCAAGTTTCTTTGCGCCATTTGCCTCTGTCTACCCAGCAGTAATTGGGAACCTGGATGTTAATCGATTTGCGGATCGTGTTCCGGGGTAATGGTTAGCCAGTGCAGTTGGCGAGTTGTCCGGTCTTCTAGGACTATTCCTTGACACTGGGGTCATGCAGCTCGTTAACTCAGGGTGTGGGTGTTGTGTTGGCGACAGCTTCTACACCTTAAACAAATTCACGTCTCGGTGGCCCTTGGACCGACCATCTTCGTCACACGAGGGGCAACCATTACTATATTATGGTTGGTGATGAAGACACGTCAGTACTGTCAACACGTGTAGCCTCGGTTGATGATAACAAGGACAGTATTACCGGCTGTTTCATCATACACAAAACATATATAAACATCGACTAACAAACACTGCCTTATCCAACTTACAATACCCGGGACTCGAACCAACCACCTTTAGGACACAAGATGAGAATAATATCCACTCAGCCACAACAAACCCATTATTTAACCATTAATTAAAGGCAAAAAATTACACCTACAGTACACACCACCCCCACCACCACCCCCCCCCCCACCACCCCCACCCCCACCACTTACTAACCTCATAAAAAAATGATAAAAAAATAACAATAATAAAAATAAAAAAATAAACGAACAAAATAAATAAATAAATACTAGGCTGGGGGTAACAGTGAGTCAGGTTGGTAAAGAGATGCATAAGTTAGGTTAGGTTAGGTTAGGTTAGGGTTAGGTTAGGTTAGGTTAGGTTTAGGTTAGGGTTAGGTTTAATAGAATGTCACGTCAACACACTACCGTACGTACGAACAACTGTAACAAGTACACGGACGGCCAATGTGATAAACGGGATTGATATGTACGTATAGTGGAGAGAGAGAGAGAGAGAGAGAGAGAGAGAGAGAGAGAGAGAGAGAGAGAGAGAGAGAGAGAGAGAGAGAGAGAGAGAGAATATAAAACTAACTCGGAAAAAAGTGAGACAGACAGACAGACAGACAGACAGACAGTAAAACAAACAATAAGGAATCACTACACTAACACCCCCCTCCCCCCCCTCTACACACCCCGTCCCCCCCTCTACACCCCCTCTCACTAAGGCACGACACTACTGCAGAAGGAGAAGGAGGAGGAGTCAGTCTTTACCGCGTCATCACTTCGTCAGCAATATGGCTCGTCTGGGTTACTGGAGGCGGGGGGAGGCGCGGCAATAACCTAAGCAATTAGCGGGGAGGGAAGGGGAGGGTAGGGGGAGGGAGAGGTAGGGAGGGGTAGGGGGAAGGGGAGAGGTAGGGGAGGGGTAGGGGGAAGGGGAGAGGTAGGGGAGGTAAGGGGAAGGGGAGAGGAAGGGAGAGGGGAGGGGTAGGGGGAAGGGGAGAGGGAGGGGAGGGTTAGGGGGAAGGGGAAAGAGAGAGGGGAGGGGTAGAGGGAAGGGGAGAGGTAGGGGAGGTAGGGGGAAGGGGAGAGGTAGGGGAGGTAGGGGGAAGGGAGAGGGGAGGGGTAGGGGGAAGGGGAGAGGAAGGGGGATGATGAGCGTGCCTTCAGCTAGCCCAGGTTAAGTAATGCCTGGGAGACCTAATTGGCCATCCTCCTCACATCTCTACCTCTACCTCTCTCCCTCCTCCCCCTCCTGCCTCCTCTACCTCTACCTCTACCTCTACCTCTACCTCCACCTCTACCTCTACCTCTCTCCCTCCTCCCCCTCCTGCCTCCCCTAGTGTAGTTTTTGTTTGTGAATTGGAGAATGGATTTGGTTTCTCTCGTTATCACCACCACTCGTTATCACCACTTCTCGTTATCACCACCTCTCGTTATCACCACCTCTCGTTATCACCACCACTCGTTATCACCACCACTCGTTATCACCACCTCTCGTTGTCACCACCTCTCGTTATCACCACCACTCGTTTTCGCCACCACTCGCTATCCCACCACTCGTTATCACCACCACTCGTTATCACCACCACTCGTTATCACCACCTCTCGTTATCACCACCACTCGTTATCACCACCACTCGTTATCACCACCGCGCGTTATCAGCACCTCTCGTTATCACCACTTCTCGTTATCACCACCACTCGTTATCACCACCTCTCGTTATCACCACCACTCGTTATCACCACCACTCGTTATCACCACCACTCGTTATCACCACCTCTCGTTATCACCACCACTCGTTATCACCACCACTCGTTATCACCACCTCTCGTTATCACCACCACTCGTTATCACCACCACTCGTTATCACCACCTCTCGTTATCACCACCACTCGTTATCACCACCACTCGTTATCACCACCTCTCGTTATCACCACCACTCGTTATCACCACCACTCGTTATCACCACCTCTCGTTATCACCACCACTCGTTATCACCACCACTCGTTATCACCACCTCTCGTTATCACCACCACTCGTTATCACCACCACTCGTTATCACCACCACTCGTTATCACCACCACTCGTTATCACCACCACTCGTTATCACCACCACTCGTTATCACCACCTCTCGTTATCACCACCACTCGTTATCACCACCACTCGTTATCACCACCTCTCGTTATCACCACCTCTCGTTATCACCACCACTCGTTATCACCACCACTCGTTATCACCACCACTCGTTATCACCACCTCTCGTTATCACCACCACTCGTTATCACCACCACTCGTTATCACCACCACTCGTTATCACCACCTGTCCCTAAAACACAGGTAATATAATATACCAACATATGACATCATCAATTCTATTAACAACATTGGAGACATAACTTCCGGTGACTCATTGACCCTTCTTCCATCTCCCCTCCCCTCCCCCCCTCTCCCCTCACCTCCCCCTGCCCCTCCCCCCTCCCCCCCTCTCCCCCTCACCTCCCCCCCTCACTCTCTCACAGATACGCATAATAAATCCTAATTACATCTCTCCAGGTAAAAAAAAAAAACCGGCACATTTGTTCCTTTTACCTGAGACATAAACATTAGCCACAGAGCTGCCCAGACATTCACTCAGACATGAAACAAAAAAGGGAGAGCTCAATGGCCAAACAAAGAAAAGAGTGTTGTTGTTATGGCTGTTGTTGTTATGGCTGTTGTTGTTATGGCTGTTATTGTTATTGCTGTTATGTTATTATTGTTGTTGTTGCTGTTATTATTTTTGTTACTGTTGTTATTGTTTTTATTATTGTTATTATTATTATTGTAGTTGTGTACCTCCTGGGATGCACACACACACACACACACACACACACACACACAAAGATTCACCAGTAAGAGTAACAAAAAATAAATAAATCCCAATAATTTCCCTTATGTTTCGGATTCTCAAATATTTCCGATCTTTTTATCTTTTACCTTAAGATAAAATACGACATTATTTACCTTTCGGTCTCTTAACTTTAATTAGTGAGACAGTGTGTGGGCTTATTATATCCGTCAGTCAGAGAAATACGTAGACACAACCTTTTTTTTGCATTATTAACTGGTTGTAGATAATTAAAACGTGGCAGTAGACCAGAAAAATGACTCAAAGTTATAATAATAATAATAATAATAATGCCTTAAACTTTTAATACACAATATCCCAAAGTATCAAAATACATTTGATAAATTGTCAAAACTTTCCCATAATAAGAAAAAATAAATAAAATATCATATGAACTCAAAAAATATGCCAATTATATACTGAATATACCTTAAAAATGCCCCAAAGCTTACTGATAGACCTTAAAAATGCCCAAAGCTAACTAATTCTACTTAAAAAATGCCCCCAAGCTTACTAAATATACCTCAAAAAATGCCCCCAAGCTTACTAAATCTACCTCAAAAAATGCTCCAGTGCTCCCCGAATATACCTTAAAAAATGCTCCAGTGCTCCCCGAATATACCTTAAAATGCCCCAAACTTAAAAAAAAATAAAAAATTATCTCAAGATTCAAAAATATAAACGAAAAAATACGTCCCGTCTAAAAGTGTGAAAAAGTAACAGGCAGTGACAGTAAAATGCCCGTGTGAGAAGTACAAGCAGATGAGAAGCGACAATTAAATTCTCTCTGTCAAAAATTCCACAGATGAATAATTATGACTAAGAATTAAGGAGGAGACTGGTGTGTGTATGCATGTGTGTGTGTGTGTGTGTGTGTGTATGTATGTGTGTGTGTGTGTGTGTGTCATACATCGATTTATATATATATATCCCTACGAAAATAAACACAAATTATCCCTCTTGAAAATACTGGAGGAGGAGGAAGGCTTCAGTGCTTCAAAGGCCTCAGTGCTTCAAAGGTCACAGTGCTTCAAAGGTCACAGTGCTTCCAAGGTTTCGGTATTTCAAAGGCTTCAGTGCTTCAAATGCTTAATTGTTTCAAATGTTTCAGTGCTTCATATGCTTCAGTACGTCAAAGGCCTCAGAGCTTCAAAGGCCTCAGTTCTTCAAATGCTTAATTGTTTCAAATGTTTCAGTGCTTCATATGGTTCAGTGCTTCAAAGGCTTCAGTGCTTCAGTTGCTCAGAGGCTTCGGAATAATTTGCTTCACGCCCAAAATTGGATGAACCGCCATCACCTTAATCTCATGTCCTATAGTGCGTTGTGGTTAAGGGGGAATGATTTAAGGGGTTGGATAATGGTAATGAATATTTTAAGGGGTTTAGGATTAGGATAAGGGGCGTTGAGCTTTCCTTTGTTTTGTTTTTTGTATGGATAAAGGGTTACAGTACTTAAAAGGGGCTAAATACTTTAGAACCCGTATTTGTAACCTAAAGTGTAAAAGCCTTCATTAGGGAAATAAATGAAGGTAATTAAACTTTCTTACTCATGTTAACGAGACCCTTCAGGCCAGTTTGAGAGCACACTGTATACTAAGCCTTATGTTCAGTCGGCTACACTTACACCTGGTACATTGGCTGGTGTGTTTCGTGAGATGTGGCAACCCTGTGTTTGTTTACATTTTATATTAAAACTCCCCGAATGACCCTAAGGAACCTGGTATTAATAGACAGAGGAAAGATGCCAGATAAGAATTCCACAGAGTTGCCACATCTCACAAAACAGACCAGACACTGTACCATGTATAAGTGCAGGCGGCTGTACATATATAAAGAACCAGCGTGACGGCATTGTACTCAATCGTCTTCACTTCCTCAACTTTAAAAGCAGTAGGTATACATTTACACCTAAGTGGACTGAACGTACCTCAGGCTCGAACCAGCAACTTTTAGGATAGGAAACGAGCGGTGAAATCCACTCCGCCGCCGCACTACTATACTAACATTAACTTAAGCCAAAAAACAACATAAAAATTCACCATTACACAACCCTGATTCCCTTACGACCATGAATCACTCTCAGTACCCGGAACTAAGGGACGATAAACAGCTAAAAACCGGGCTATCCCACTTAACTCAATCCCTTATAGATTACAGTCAGCTGAGTAGAAAAAACAACACGTTCGGCCAATGAGGGACCAGTGAGCCAAGCTGTGATTGGCTGCTGAGCGTGACCTCGTTGTTGGTCGGCTGATTTATACAACATCGCTACCAAGGTGACCCCCCCCCCCCCCCACACACAACACACACAGTAACCTAACTTACTTAATCTAACTCAACCTAACTTAACTTAAACTAAACTACCCTAACACAACTTAACCCTGCCTTACCTTACCTAACCAAACCTAACCTAACCAAACTTCACCTTACGTTACCTTACCTAACCAAACCTAACCTAACCAGACTTCACCTAACCTAACTTCACCTTACGTTACCTAACCAAACCTAACCTAACCAGACTTCACCTAACCTAACCATTAAAAGTATGTCTACTCCTCGCCGCGCCATTAAAGCCATCACCCTCTTAATAATGTCTTACTAACCTGTCACTGTCATGTCAGAGTCTTTTTTTTCATAAAATTGTAATTATTTGTCAGATTAATTCCTTGAGTGCGATAATTTAACCCCTTGAGTACGATGTCTTAACCCCTTGAGTACGATGTTTTAACCCCTTGAGTACGATGTCTTAACCCCTTGAGTACGATGTCTTAACCCCTTGAGTACGATGTCTTAACCCCTTGAGTACGATGTTTTAACCCCTTGAGTACGATGTCTTAACCCCTTGAGTACGATGTCTTAACCCCTTGAGTACGATGACTTTAGTAGTTGACTGTACGCAAGAGGTCATAACTCAGATTAATAGGGTAACAATCAGGTGAAGGTATATAAAGCAGCCAATCAGGTGAAGGAACACAAGGGGTCATAACTCAGACATATAAAACAGCCAATCAGATGAAGGAGTACAAGGGGGTCATAACTCAGATTAATAGACTAGCCAATCAGATGAAGGTATACAACAACCAATCAGATGAAGAAACACAAGTAGTCATAACTCAGATTAACAGATCAGCTAATCAGATGAAGGACCACAAGGGGTCAAAACTTAGATTAATACACTAGCCAATCAGGTATAAAAATATAAAGCAGGCAATCAGGTGAAGGAACACAAAGGGTCATAACTCAGGGACGCAGAATATCGAGACGATCGTAAAAGATGTTATTTAAAACAATAAAACTGTTTAATAGTATATCTCTCTCACACCTCAGTAACTCTCTCTCACACCTCAGTATCTCTCTCTCTCACACCTCAGTATCTCTCTCTCACACCTCAGTATCTCTCTCTCACACCTCAGTAACTCTCTCTCACACCTCAGTATCTCTCTCTCACACCTCAGTAACTCTCCCTCACACCTCAGTATCTCTCTCTCACACCTCAGTAACTCTCTCTCTCACACCTCAGTATCTCTCTCTCACACCTCAGTATCTCTCTCTCACACCTCAGTATCTCTCTCTCTCACACCTCAGTATCTCTCTCTCACACCTCAGTATCTCTCTCTCACACCTCAGTATCTCTCTCTCACACCTCAGTATCTCTCTCTCTCACACCTCAGTATCTCTCTCTCACACCTCAGTAACTCTCTCTCACACCTCAGTATCTCTCTCTCACACCTCAGTAACTCTCCCTCACACCTCAGTATCTCTCTCTCACACCTCAGTATCTCTCTCTCACTTTATAGAATACAAATGACGTATTGTAGATACTCTGTAGGCAATGACGGACCGATGTATAGATAGGGAGAATTCTATGTACTGTACCCTACCCTACCATACCCTACCCTACCCTACCCTGTATTTTAATGTGAACCTTCCCTCCCTGTAGTCTAAGCGTACCTCCCCTACCTGTATTCTATGACAGGTGTATTAAAACTATTATTAAACCAAGTGTCATTAAAAACGATTCTCATCTTTAAAAAAAAAAATAATGCCCCCAAAAAAGAAAGGTCTTTACATAAGCAGTGAGAACGTCTTCGTCAGGCGTTTAAAAGCCATTTCCCGCCACCGAAATCCTCAGAGCTTACTTTAATGTTGTCCCTTAAAACTGGTTTCCCTCCGCGAAAATCCCAGGAACTTAATAGATTTTCGCGGTCAAAGGAATTTTTTCTCGGTCGCGATACAGAGAAGTTTACAAATGCGGCGCTAAATAAAGAGCCATCCGGGCGAAGGAATTTCTCTCAGGGTGTCGCGGTTAAAGAGTTATAACCTCCGCCGTAATAAAAGAAAGTTATATAGATTTCAGGTTTAGAAGCAACTTTTCCTCGGAGCAAGTCTCGGGAAGATGATAAGTGTCCCGTCTTAAGCGAGTGTCTGCTGCGATCGATCAGAAGACTTCACAAATGTCACAACGAGGACGAGTTACAGCCACTAGCCCGAGCCTTTAAACAAGTGTCGCGCCTTGAACCTGACAAGACGACTCACCTCCAGGAACACTGCCCGCCTCAACGACTCTCGCAACACGACGACCCATTTTTCGTTCCTCGGCCTCAGCCCAGAGGTGAGTGCTGGCAAGACGAACATGAGTTAATTAGCGAGTACTTACCGAAGACGAAGTGGCACCTCTCCATCAGCACCACCAGCAGGAGCGGACGGCACAGCCACCTCCCTGCCATGGTCCACGTGT
>CAUDMG010000588.1:325000-330000 GCA_958450375.1 Homarus gammarus
ACGCTATAGAGAGAACAATGGTGAATATTGGTAACTGACACACACACACACACACACACACACACACACACACACACACACACACAGACGCACATACGCACACACACACATACACACACACACGCATTACTTCAACAAATAGATGTGGTAAGAATTACAGAAGCCGGCCACAGTGAGTTACGACCAGTATGTGCTCACCACACCAATCCTGAGCCGTCTCCCCACTGCTCGTATATCACCGGGACCCTTGCCAGTACCGGGACACCCTGCCACCACCAGTACCGGGACGCTTGCCAGTACCGGGACCCCTGCCACCACCAGTACCGGGACCCTTGCCAGTACCGGGACCCTTGCCAGTACCGGGACCCCTGCCACCACCACCAGTACCGGGACCCTTGCCAGTACCGGGACCCCTGCCACCACCACCATCAGTACCGGGACCCCTGATGCCACCACCACCAGTACCTGGACCCCTGCCACCACCACCACCAGTACCTGGACCCCTGCTGTCACCACCAGTACCGGGACCCCTACCACAGTCACCAGTACCGGTACCCCTGCTGTCACCACTAGTACCGGGACCCCTGCCACTACCCCATTACAAAATGGTTTAATAATAATAATAACAACAACAACAACAACAACAACAACAAAAACAACAACAACAACAACAACAACAACAAAAACAACAACAACAACAACAACAACAACAACAAAAATAAGGAGAAGAAAAAGATAGATAAGAGAAAATTTATTACACTAAATGAACAAACTGACATTAGGCATCAACCCACGCTATCCCATCCACTCTGTGTGTAAACAAAAATATACAAAACAAAAACAAAATAATAATTGAAAGGATGGATTTGAATTTTGCTTTTGTTAACGGCCATCATGTTTTTGTTAACGGCCATCATGTTTTTGTTAACCTTTGTTTGTTTGTTTGTTTAAAATGGTAATGTATATAATTTTAGAGTCACATCATAGTCGATTTTTCTAGGTCATGACTCATTCACTATATAGATAATTAATTATTATTTAACTGAGAGTCTGTCTGTCTGTCTGTCTATATATCTATCTGTCTGTTCCTCCCCCGTACCGTCAACAAGGAGTAATTAATGACAGCTCAGGTGCACACAGGTGGAGTGGGCCACTATATTAACGCTTAGGTATTTTTAACATGTTGACTGTATCAGGTAATTAAGTTCAGGTGACAGTGGATTAATGAGAGAGAGAGAGAGAGAGAGAGAGAGAGAGAGAGAGAGAGAGAGAGAGAGAGAGAGAGAGAGAGAGAGAGAGAGAGAGAGAGAGAGAGCTTGTACACGACCATCCCCTGGGCCACCCGCACCTCCCTACCATCCTTTAGACTCAAGTAAATAGCTCTAAACATCAAGATCAACACAGAGAAGGTGTGGACAGTACACAGACCACACCATCACATAGTGTACTGTATAGAGTACACACAGTACACCTTACACTTACGTAATTAGCAACCAGAGGAGGAGGAGGAGGAGGAGGAGGAGGAGGAGGAGAAGAACAACAACAACAACAGCAACAACAAAAAGATGATAATAATAATAACTGTTAATCATCTCCCTGGAAAGGTTGAGAAGCTGAAGACGACATCTGAGAGAGTCATTGATCCTCGGCTTTAGACAGCCTGGTGCCTCAGAAAGCCTAATGTGTCATATAGCCTGGTGCCTCAGAAAGCCTTATGTGTCATACAGCCTGGTGTCTCAGAAAGCCTGATGTGTCATACAGCCTGGTGCCTCAGAAAGCCTGATGTGTCATACAGCCTGATGCGTCATACAGCCTGGTGCCTCAGAAAGCCTGGTGTGTCATACAGCCTGATGCGTCATACAGCCTGGTGCGTCACAGAGCCTGATGCGTCACACAGTGTAATTTTGCCTCCTAACTGGCTCTTAACTGGTGCTCAGTGAACGTATCCAGTCAAGGTGCAATTAACATTTTTTTACCTTTGATTGGCGGTAGGAAAGGTATCGACTGCCCAGTGAGGGTAATAGTACAATAATTAGCCCTAAAAGCCTTTCAGATGTAACACATTAATCATAGGTAGGCGGCAGGTGGCTGTGTGGGGTGGGAGTAGTAATAGTAGTAGCCCTCTTTCCATTGGATGGTGAGATCTTCCAACACAGGACTTCAAACACATCCAACGAAGCCCGTGTTGACGTCAGTGCTCGAGGATTCTGGACGAGGGAACAGCGAGCCTTCTTCGACATCATGATTTTTGACCCCATGGACGCATGTCACCGTAACTTAGTTCTCGATGCTGCACACAGGAGGAACGAGAACGACAAGAGAAGGGCATATGGGGAGAGAATTCAGAACGTTGATCAAGGCATCTTCACTCCTCTAGTGTTCACAACCTCTGGTGCGATGGGACCAAGTGCAAGATGCTTCTACACCAGACTCGCGGAGGTGATATCCGAACAGAAGCAGCAGCCCAGGAATTGTGTTACAGCCTGGATGAGATGTCGACTGTCCTTCTCTCTCCTTCGGTCGGCTTTGCTCTGCCTCAGGAGAACATAAGAACATAAGAAAATAAGGAGTCTGCAGTAGGCCTGTTGGCCTGTGCATGGCAGCTCCTGTCGAGAGTTACTACCACTCTCTATCATCCATGAATCTATCTAGCCTACTTTTAAAACTTTCCAGCGTTCCAGCACTTACTACAAGGTTGCTAAGCTTGTTCCACTCGTCCACCACCATATTTGTAAACCAGTTCCTTCCTATCTCCCTCCTAAACCTAAACTTATCCAACTTGAATCCGCTGTTCCGAGTCCTATCCTGCTCGGATATTATAAGAACTTTATCTATATCACCTTTATTGATTCCTTTCACCCA
Organism: Homarus gammarus; assembly: GCA_958450375.1. NCBI lineage: Eukaryota > Metazoa > Arthropoda > Malacostraca > Decapoda > Nephropidae > Homarus > Homarus gammarus. Next base: position 327,863 of record CAUDMG010000588.1, read on the forward strand.
CTTAAATACTTCTATCATATCTCCCCGCACTCTACGTCTTTCTAGGGACGCAAGTTTAGTTTCTTTAACCTATCCTGATATGGAAGGTTTCTAAGTCCCGGAATCATTTTCGTCATTCTTCGCTGCACCGCCTCTAGTGAGTTGATATCCATTCTATAATAGGGGCACCAGAACTGAACCGCATAATCGAGGTGCGGCCTGACTAACGCAAGATATAGTTGCAATAAGACCTCTGCACTCTTATTACTTACACTTCTAGATATAAAACCCAATACTCTGTTTGCCTTATTTCGAACATTAACGCACTATTTTCTAGGCCGTAGGTCCTTGCTTACAAGTACCCCTAGGTCTCTTTCACAAGTCGACTTCTCTAGGTTGATGTTGTTAAGGCTGTATACATTGACAGTATTTGTTCTTCCAATATTAAGTACGCTGCACTTGCTGGTGTTGAATTTCATTTGCCATTTTTCAGACCCCAAAACCGACAACAGCTGCAGATATTGACTATGAGGCAACAGTCACTGAATGCCGCATAGATCTGCGGCTCGACTGACTCAACACAGCTAGGGTAGCTACTTATGGATTAGGATATTTAATATTAAGGTAATAAAATGGTGGCGTAGGTATGGCTATTGGGGGAGGCTGGAGGACATTAAAAAAAATAGTAGTAGTAGTAATAGTAGTAGTAGTAGTAGTAGTAGTAGTAGTAGTAGTAGTAGTAGACAATGTTTGGTGAGGTTATAACAGTATAGCACTTTCACCAACACAAAAGTATGCTCAAATAAACTGGAACCTGAGCGTCATGTGCCACCTGAGTGTGTCGTGTGTCACCTGAGTGTGTGTCGTATGTCAAGAAGAGATACAAGACTTCTTTTTCTTTTTTTACACACGTCCAGTCCTGTCAGAAGGAGGAGAGACTAACATAGAGTATAAGTCACGTACTGAAATTCCCACTAGATTACTCAAGTTATCCTCAACCGAACACCTGGACCCACTACAGATGGTGACGCTGGTGATGGGCCTCTAGTTAGCAATCAAGTCAAGTGGCATCAACATTATAGACCTAAGTGCAGTAATATAATGGTGTAGAGGGAAGACAGGAGAGTGAGTTAAGCAGAAGTTACCGAAGACAACGATTGGGTCAGTTCCATGCAGGTGTGCCAGAGTGTAGGCATCGTCCTATTGGGAAAACTGACAGTAGAGTTTGTTGTTGTTTCTGTGCATTGTAGAGTCAGCTGCCACTGTATGCCTTCATAATACAAGTAACATGCTAGATAGACCGTCGTTTTCGGTGCCAGCCTATGTAGCACTTGTTGAGGACACGGAACTCTTAACCCGGTTCAGTAGAGGTGTCATGGCGGCCTTTGTTCGCCAAGACTCACAAGTGCTTCGTAGATTTATATAGATACTGTATGTCTTTGTAGATATAACGATGTATATTAACGATCCTTCACCTATATATATAAACTGTCCTGCCTCTGGTACCTGTTGTTACCTGTATATGGACGATTTTGTGGGTGAAGTTGACAGGTGGACCCAGAACCTCACACAGCGACTGAAGTAACAGGTAGTGACTGAGCCTCCAGGTAGTGCGGGGTGACAACAAGGGCCGGGTCACTCTGCTGGCTTGTGAACAGGACCTTGAGGTTGATGTTGTGGTTCTTGTAAGATCAGTCAGGAGTGATAGAGTGTTTATAACCCCAGCTCTAGATAACAGTGACCACAACCCACCATGGCTTCAAGACTCAAACCATGGACCTGGTATCTCCTGCTGCTGGTGAGGAGACCGACCATGGTGTTGTCTGGATAAAGAAGACTCCAGCTCTGATGCCTGACCGATCACTTTATGTCATCACTAAACCGATACAATGTCAATGACCAGAAGAGTATATAGAGAGCAGCTGCCAGTAGTGTGTGTTGGGGGTCATTTAACAGATGACAGCTCGGAAGAATGTGAGTAACTGGATTGGAAATATTGGCTGGAGATAAGCATTAATACAATCATAAATAAAAACATACGAACCATTGATATTCCTGCAAGCAACACACGCAACACCGACAAGAGAAACACAACACACAGCAGCTGTCTTATACACACAACAACACCGAGACTAAGAACACTACTCTAGCCAAAAATG
>CAUDMG010000588.1:340000-367500 GCA_958450375.1 Homarus gammarus
GAAGTAGGGGGTCACTGGTTGTCACATAATGGATTGAATAAGCCTCTCTCTCTCTCTCTCTCTCTCTCTCTCTCTCTCTCTCTCTCTCAGACCAACTTTCGGGTAAAGACTCACAAGTATGGATAGTAGCTTGAGGGACGAGGTAATAAGTGTCCCTGGCCGCCGTGAATAATGAATGAGTAACAAGACAAGCCGCCGTGGCGTGCCTGAGGGCCACTTTCTGCTCCCCACATTCTTCTACATGTTACCTGGAGAGAGAGAGAGAGAGAGAGAGAGGCTGGGGAAAGACACAAACCCATCCATATAAAATACAAAAAAAAACCCACAATCCCTCACACCAATCTCCTTACACACACACACATACACACACACACACACACACACACACACACACACATACTAGGATAAACGAGGATATACTGAGTTAAGTATATTTTGGTGCTTGTGTTTGGTCTATTTTTAGTATGCTAGTTAAATTTAGCCCAACGTTAAGGCAATTTTCATCTCGTGTAATAGACAGACAGACAGACAGAAAGACAGACAGACAGACAGACAGACACACAGACAGGTAAGCTAGAAGATTGTAATGACAGACCAGACAGCTAAAGCTAACTCTCTCTAGAACGACTTACTGCAACGACCACATGACCCTCCTCGACGACCTACCATAACGACCACACAGTTTACTCAATAAAACGACCATATGACCTACCACGACGACCTATATCAATTTTATACAACGACAACACGACCCTCCTCGACGACCTACCATAACGACCACACAGTTTACTCAATAAAACGACCATATGAACTACCACGACGACCTATATCAATTTATACAACGACAACACGACCCTCCTCGACGACCTACCATAACGACCACACAGTTTACTCAATAAAACGACCATATAACCAACCACGACGACCTATATCAATTTATACAACGACAACACGACCCTCCACGACGACCTCACCAGAGAACAGGGACAGTGGTCGTGTTCGGGACATTAGACACAGTGGTAGTGGTGGAGGCCGGTCATGGCTGAACTGACCAAGGTAACAAGATTAGCGGGAAGCGAGGCTGTGTTGATTATGTGATGTACCGCTTCTGGGACGGGTGGGAGAGAGTGGGTGTGGGTGAGAGAGAGAGGGTGGGAGAGAGAGAGGGAGGGAGGGAGGGAGGGATGAGATGATCTAGCTGAAATAGAGAGGATAATCAGGGAGAGATTAGATGAAATGAGGAGAGAGAGAGAGAGAGAGAGAGAGAGAGAGAGAGAGTTGAACACCACTCACCTCAACTAATCCTAACTAAAGCTACAGCCACACACCTATTACTCTAGTAACTTTACCTGTGATTAATAAGTAAATAACTATTCACTATACTCACTCAAATTACTATTATATAGTTTATGCAAAGTTTCAGTGATTTTGGATCATTAGTGAGTGAGAAATTAATGAAAAACATACAGGTATAATACTCGACATGTAGGAGCATAAGAGACCTCGTTTTGACCTTCCATTATGACCTTGACTTGGGGTTAATAGCATCCAAATTTATACTACTCTGTGTCAATCTGCTGTCCAAGATATGTGCAAAGTTTGAGGGAAATCACATGAAGGCTTATAGAGATATTATCAAAATAAGCATGTGAGTATTTGACCTATTGCTATGAGCTTGAACTAATTCCTATAGTACTGTTTCAACACACAAAATTCCAATTAAATTAGACCCAACGTTTTGATGATATTGTTGAAAAATATACATGGTACATTTGATCAGCTAGTAACCAAGATTTTACCACTGTTTCTCACAATATTGTACACACACACACACACACACACACACACACACTGCAGGACCACGGTGCAGTATAGTACAAGGTAAACACTGAATTATTTCCACTACACCGCCACTTGGTTCATTACATTTTATATATTTATACTAGCACTCATAAGTCGGCACACACTTTGTATTATTTTACTAGCAATTTCTCTCTTTACTCACATCTAATGGAAGATAAGACTTCATTATATACAGTAGGTAGTGCTATATTGTAGAGCTTTCATTATTATTATTATTATTAGATAGAGAGAAACTTATTCACTCTAATTACCCACGAAATATCACTAGAGGAACACACACACACACACACACACACACACACACACACACACACACACACACACACCTTCCTAACACCAGAACAAGATTATAATGTAACGAGGTAGACAACGCAACAGACTGTCTAACTAAAACTATGACACAAAGATGAATTCTTAGAGGCTCTTACGTTGTCATTTCCTTCTTAAGTTACTACACTCGAGGATAACATTTACAAGACGATGGTTTAGTCCCTCGAGGAGTATCTTCAGTTAGTACACCCTTGAGGTAGTTACAGCTCAAGTCATTCGTCGTCAAAGAGTTAATCCTTCACTGAGTCTGTCCTGTAGGGTGAGTTACCTTATGGGCATTAAAGTGTTAAAGTGGTTTCCGTAGACCTGACGCAACTAACTGTGTACTACACCTTTGATACACAGAGAGGCAATGTATAAGACACAGTACTTGATTACCTGTATAGTAAGGTACCATTTACAGTTGGGTGGTTGAGGTGTAGGTGGCCGGTAATAAAGGCTAGGCTAGGTTAGGTTAGGTTAGGTTAGGTTAGGTTGACATATTAACCTTAAAAAATGTAAGAATTCGATAGTTAACTTTTCTTTTTTTCCTGTGACTTTTTTTCCTGTGACTTTTTTTCCCTGTGACTTTTTTTCTGCGACATTTTTACCTGTGAATTTTTTACCTGGATTCGAGGTGTACCCTGAGCGTGACCCAGTGACCTTAAGAACTGGTGAGTGTTGTGTCTACTCGGCCACTAACAAGGAAAATATTGGTATAGTTCACGAGAGTTACACGAGTGAGGAAGGCTTGGCAGGAGTCGGTCATAAATGCATTAGTGTGGGTGAGGAAATATCTCTCAAAGGATCAGTCATTCAGTCAGTCAGTGAGATCAGAACAGGCGGTCGTATGAGTGACAGAAAACACCAAAATCAGTCTCTCTGTCGTTGTCAGCGAGTCCACAACTCTTCCTGTGTAGCTTAAGGCACAAGGAATGAAACGTATGTGATTAACTCCTTCATCTTGGATAGAACAATATCAGTCAGGAAAGTCGGACATTTAACTCAGTAAACAGAGCCAAGCACCGCGAGCCACACCACACATCCGCGACGGAAACTAGCTCAGTAAACAAGCGGCGGAGTGTAACAGAAAAAAAGATGAATTATTACGAACCAAAGTGGTTAAGACTACGAAATAAATAAACTGTGTTCCGCGCCAGCAGCCACACGCTCAGCCGCGGTGGTATACTGTACTGCCTAAAGAATTATCTAAATGAGGAAGTGGATGTCACAGCAAGGCGAGTAGGACGCCACTGGCCGTCTCCCTGGGGCAGTGTTGGCATGTGAACTGTCTATGTACACAGTGGACCTCTGTGAATCTGTTTGACAATGGTTACAAAACACTGTCTTTAGTACACAATGAGGCCACTATATAAGATGAACTACATTTTTCCAACAGTAAAATTCGGTATCCGTTCATATCTAGGTGGACCCTGAATACCCCGGACGTGAACCTGCCAAACCCTAAGGACAGGAGAAGAGCGGTGTCTCCACTCAGCCACCGCACCCCTATAAACGGGGAGCCAAACAGGAAAAACTGGACTCTCCGCGGCAGAATACACAGAAACATTGTCAAAATTAGGAAAATATATCAGAGAGGAGCCGGGACAAGACTGTTAGGCCGCCGCGGACCACAGTAAAAAAAAACATCTGAGGTTAAAATGGTCAAAACTAGGAAAATATATTAGAGCGGCCGGAGACAGCTTTGTCGCCAACCTTCCTCCACACACCACAATATCACGCCACCGGGACGTTGTTTATACTCATGTGTTGTGTGGTGCTGCTGTGTTGTGTAGCGGACCTTGTGTTGTGTTGTGTTGTGCAGTATTGTGTAGAGGGCCTTGTGTGTTGTGTTGTGTACGTGTGGTGTGTTGTGTACGTGTGTTGTGTTGTGTACGTGTGTTGTGTTGTGTACGTGTGGTGAAGTGTTGTGTAGTGGGCCTTGTATATTGTGTGTGCTGTTGTCTTGTATGGTGCTGTTGTTGTGTCCTGTTGTTGTATTGTGTTGTGTTGTGTTAAACTGTGTTATTTTGCTACTCATTGTTCGGTAAATCTGACACTGTAAAATATCACCAAATCCTTCATATTCAGATTAATATTTGTGTTTACATCGGAATATCATGACTTTTCAGATTTCAAAGTAAAAAAAAAAGGGGGAACAGATTTTTTGATTGGGACGAATATTTGACTTAGGATAATCACAAACTTTACAAAAAACAAAATCCTGTTAATCTTTTAGGTTATGTTTGAGCTGTAATTCTGTATATACACAACTTGGTAAATTAACACTGTATTCCATTACAATACAGATTTACTAGGATAATTACTTTGCAGTCGTGTACAATATCCATGATTACAAAACTCCCCCTCGTGAAACAGCTAAATACAGTCCGTTATTGGTACAGTAACGGAAAATGCATTACAGAGGCCTCATGTACAATTAGGGGCGGCGTGGATACAGCATACTGCACTCCACCACATTCACTGCAGCTACAAAAATTCACGTAACATTTCACAGCTGGGGTAACTGTGGGTGTCTTAGGGCAGAAGGCGAGGTCTCTACCCACATATTCTGGAGTATATCCATCATTATACTCTTCAATATATCACACTATGGTCAAACAGTGCCAATATTATCTTTATTTCATAGTTAATAAATATAATAGGAATTTATCACATCATTGAATTACTGTCTTTTCTTTTCCTCCTCCCCTTCTTCTTCTTCTTCTTCTTCTTCTTCTTCTCTCCTTCTCTATCCCTCTTCCACCCCTCCTCCCCTTCCCCTTCCTCGTCCTCTTCCTCCCCCCCTTCCTCCCCCCCTTTCTCCTCTTCCTACCCCTCTTCCTCCTCCTCCTCCTCCTAGTCACCAAATTGAATGTAGGTTTTTCCCCCCCTCTCCTCACCGCCCACGACCTGGTTCCTGCGTCCGTAAAACTGTAATGACTTCCTGGAGGCGCTGATGGGGGTCAGTTGTCTCTTAATTCACAAAGTTTCACTGCACATACACTCTGTCCGGGGGGGGGGAGGGGGAGGGGGAAGGGGAGGGGGGAGGGGGGAAGGGGGTGTACTACAGGCGAGGTTGAGTTTGAATTATCTCAAGTATATTACGACAGAAAGGTGATAGTGGTGGTGGTGGTAGTGGTGTTGGGAAATAACTGGATGGATGGAGGGAAAGAATGGAGGAAAGAAGAGTGAGGTGAGATGGAGGGAGGTGCAGGAGGGCAGGAGGGGAGAGAGTTGAGGGAGGGGAGGGAGGGGCGGCAGAGGATCGGTCTCGCCCAGTACTGACAGTAAGATGTTCTCTCTATCATTAATGAGACACAAACGTTTACAAACTTAAACTTCCGCAGGGGAGGCCTCTAGCTGGAGGTAAATACCCCTCTCCTTACCGCCACTGCCCCTCCACTGCCCTGCTCCTCCACTGCACTGCTCTGCCCCTCCACTGTCCCTCCACTGCCCCGCCACTGCCCCTCCACTGTTTCTCCACTGCCCTGCCCCTCCACTGCCCTGCCCCTCCACTGTCCCTCCACTTCCGGTTTCCCCCAGTTAAGGAAGGAGGGTGCCAGTGGGTAGAGCGACCAGGTTACCTAGGACATAGAGCACCACAACCCACAAGAGGCTTCACAGTGACCAGACACACAGGGTCACTAAACGAGTCTCTTACAACAATTTCCTCATCATTTACGATTTTTTACGGTAGTTAATTCGAGTATTTACAAGTGTCATACCCGGGAGAATATATTAGGTGGACGATATGGATAATACAACAGGTATGGTCACTTGTGTTCACCTGGCAGTACACATTAAGTTTTGTGGAGAATGAACCAACCAAAGAGGACTTCCTGTTCCGTCCAGAGTTGACATCAAGTTTTGAGAAATGTCATTGGTGGTCGTCTCGTCTCGCCTTGGTTGGTGTCTAGTCAGGATTCAAGGTTCAGGTCCAGATTCAGGTTCAGATTCAGGTTCAGGCTCAGATTCAGGTTCAGATTCAGGTTCAGATTCAGGTTCAGGCTCAGATTCAGGCTCAGATTCAGGTTCAGATTCAGGTTCAGGCTCAGATTCAGATTCAGGTTCAGGCTCAGATTCAGGTTCAGATTCAGGTTCAGGCTCAGATTCAGATTCAGATTCAGGTTCAGATTCAGGCTCAGATTCAGATTCAGATTCAGGCTCAGATTCAGGTTCAGATTCAGGTTCAGGCTCAGATTCAGATTCAGGTTCAGATTCAGGTTCAGGCTCAGATTCAGGTTCAGATTCAAAGATCAGTATAACTTTCTACACACTCAGCCATCAATCGACAAGTCTTAAAAACAACAATCCTCCCATTAGACCTGATTGAGTTGACGACAGTTAATTGTGAAGGCAGTTAACATCATCCGTGGAAGAGCCAGTCGCTAACCATCATATATTAGTTGAGTTATTATCTAAGATGGTGGTGAGAATCCCAAGCCCCCCCCCCCCCCCACACACACACACAAAGATACGGTGTTTATCAAAAAGGCAAGACACTTAACACGGGTTCCATACACTGCCTGGGGGAAACATTAACATTTATTTCAGTAGACTGTCATTTGGGTGATAATCTTTATAAATGATCTACCCTAAACCTTTCCACTTTAAGGAGAAAACACACAGTCCATTGACCTCTATAAGAAACTGTGTTGGTAATAATGATGGAGGAATATTTCATGAACTGAGCAATATCTTTCATGTAAATGTTAAGTGTACCTTCAAAAGAGACATTCTCAGTCATCTTCCTCTCATGGATGTTGTTGCTCCAGGAAGATACTTTCATCCGGACTTATATCTTCACTACTATGCATGAGTCAGGGGTCAGGGGTCAGGGGTTAGGGGTTAGGGGTCAGGAGGATCTTTTTTTTCGTTCCTTCCGACAACATGAAAGCCGCCGCCCCAGCAAAAGGAATAATTTTTGTAACATAAATAAGACTCAACTCTAACATTACACCTTCAGGAGATAACTTTAAGTAATGTCTGAGTTGCTGAGCTACCAGACGACCCTGTTCTCATTAGCCACGTCAGGTGATTCCCTTAACTAACACTACACGTCGGAGCTAGACAGAATTCTCCTCTCATATTGGTTGCTAAGGTAAACAAAAACACCGATAATATAACCTGGATAAAGCCTCGGATATCTCTTACTGGAAGTCTCACCCATGAGTCTTATTTGGTGTTTTTGGCCTCACATGAACTGACAATAACGAGAGAGAGATAAACTTTACCACAAGAGCTGAGAGAGAGAGAGAGAGAGAGAGAGAGAGAGAGAGAGAGAGAGAGAGAGAGAGAGAGAGAGAGAGAGAGAGTTGTAAAAAATTGGAATAGAGAGAAGAAACAAAAATGGTGTTGACAATACAATATACACATCTGCAAACAGTCACACAACAGACAGACAGACAGGCAGACAGACAGACGACGTGAACCAACACCTCTCTATATATCACATAATCTCCACACAATATAATAGGCCTATTGTGTCTTTACTACAAACAAAACACACAGCCTATAAGATTTTCATAGATCCTCTTCTCGCTTTACTGAATCCCCTCCCTCCCTCTTCCTTCTTCAGCCCTCTCTACCTCCCTCCCTCTTCTCCTCCCTACTTCCATCCCTTCCTTCCTCCCTGTATATAACAATCCCCCTAACCCCTCCCTCTCCACCCCTCCCTTCCCCCTCCCCCCTACCTTCCCCCTTTCCACCCTCCCTTCCTTCTCCCCCCTACCTTCCCCCTTTCCCTCCCCCTGCCGACCTAGACTCCTCCCCAGGCAGATGAACTGAATACAAAAGATATCGAATAATGGTCATAAAATAGAATCCTATAAGAGTGAGGAGATCCGACGTATATCTCCCGTCAGGATATTGGTTAATTTATTTACCCGTGAAGGAGAGGTTCACTTCCGCTGTCTGGTGTGGCGACGGAGAAGTAGGCCCAGGTCACTCGCCAACACCAGGTCACTCGCCAGCCCTCACCATCAAGTCACTCGCCAGCCCTAACTCGCCGACAAACACGTCAGATCATTACCACTATTAGCATTACTCACTCCGCCCTTCATGACATTACACAGTCAATTTCTTCATTAAACAGTAAATATTAACGATTAAAAAAAAAATACTTGAATTTCTTTTATGTAATAAAGTGTTCCAGAGTTCAATAACAAAGACATTTTAAAACACATTAACATAGTCACTTAACACAACAACAACAACGACAACTAAAAATATCAAATAAGATAGAAACGTGATTGAAAGAGCCACAGCACTATATAACACCCTAGAGTCCATAAAAAAGAGCAAACGTCATCATTCATTAATAAACAATAAGAAAAACTATCCAACTAATGTTCAAAAAATAAATAAAATAAATCTAAATATCTATGGCGAAATATTTACATAAATTCTCTCACCACCTCCAGAATTATCGCAACACCTTGAGAATTTATGATCCAAGCAGACCGAGGAATAAATCAGCGCCAGTGAAGAAAAAAAATCATCTTAATTTAATGCATAAAAATATAAACCCGACCCGACGAGGCTACCGCAGCGGGGATACATTATAGAAACCGGTGATAAGAGATGAAAAGACCATAGAGAACGGTTTCTAAAGGTGACGACAGCTCAAGTTCACACGGTGCAGTTTCTCTCACAACAAAAGGTTTCCAGCCAAAAATATTCTCGTAACAGAAAATGTAAATCAGACGTTAGTGGATCCCTGCCCAAGTTGACTTATGATAAAACACGAATATAATCGAGAATTTGAAGATACATTGCGTTATTTTTATATCATATTTAGTTAAGGTCAAGTCTCAGTGTAAATTTGAAGTCATTTATGAGATGTAATGTTTGTTTTTGGGAATCACTTACTCACCTCCTAGACATTAAGAGGAATATTCACCGTAGGAGCGTGTGAGACTCTGGACACTGGCGCTGGGTTGTGGGTGTCCATATAATACGCTAGGGGAGATATGGGACCTCCAGATGGTATCCTGTATGCATCGGAATTCAATAGTCAGGAGCATCGTATTTGCATCTTCCGTTTCCGCTCATAATGTGTGTGTGTGTGTGTGTGTGTGTGTGTGTGTGTGTGTGTGTGTATGTGTGTGTGCGCGCGTGTGTGTGTGTGTGTGAAGCTGCCTCGCTCACCCTATTGGATATTAAACTATGAATAAATATTTAATAACACAATTACGTCTTAAACAACAGAGTCGGAGATTAAAGATGACTGAACACTTGCCGCTGCCGCTAGACTGGTGAAGTTACGTAGTTTAAAATGTAGACAAAGTTATTTACGTAGTTTAAAAGGTAGAAAAAGTTATTATCGTCAGAGTGTATTAAACGCTTTGACTGACCTGGTGATTAAGCCTCGATCACTACAAAATTTTAACACTAGACAACAAATATACTACATCAACAGAAGGTGACTTGCACACTTGGTCATAATGTATCAGCAATAACTTTGATTTACCCTCAATAACCGCCACTTATCGTAAATCTGCCGTAATTCTCAAACTATTAATAAACTCCTGATAAATATCGTGACTCGTTTATATGACAATAACTTTATACCATCTTTCACGGACCTAAATATATTGGCTGATTATATTAGAGAAATATATATGATAATGTAGTGTTGACAGTGAAGGGATATGTTTTTACTAGTACGAGCCAAATGAAACCCTAAGCCATCAAAGGTTTTCTTAAGAGTTTTATGGACCACACAAGCCTTCAGTCATGTCAATATTAATTAATTAAACATTTAATTTGTATGTCTCTTGATTTATAACTGATCCAATGTACAGTTTATAATAACGTAGACTACAACGCTTCCAGACCTTAGTTATTACAAGCACAGTTAATACATTATAACAACAACTGGTAACTCTCACTCTCTCTCTCTTGCTTAGTAAACTGTGTGACTTCCGCTGTACCTCCTCCCTCTACCGTGGGTGGTGGTGGATACAGCCTCGCCCTCCCTCCCTCCCTCCTGCAAATTAATCACATGGCGGCAGCAGGGGCGAGGCGGGTGGCAGCAGAGGGGTGGCGGGCGGCAGCAGGGGCGAGGCAGGGGCGAAGTGGGTGGCGGGCGGCAGCAGGGACGAGGCGGGTGGCAGCAGAGAGGCGGCGGGCGGCAGCAGGGACGAGGCGGGTGGCAGCAGAGAGGTGGCGGGCGGCAGCAGGGGCGAGGCAGGGGCGAAGCGGGTGGTGGGCGGCAGCAGGGGCGAGGCAGGGGCAAAGCGGGTGGTGGGCGGCAGCAGGGACGAGGCAGGGGCGAAGCGGGTGGCAACAGAGGGGTGGCGGGCGGCAGCAAGGGGTGGCGGGTGATAGCAGAGAAGCGGCGGGCGGCAACACGGGCGAGACGGGTGGCAGCAGAGGGGTGGCGGGCGGCAGCAGGGGGTGGCGGGTGATAGCAGAGAGGTGGCGGGCGGCAACACGAGCGAGACGGGTGGCAGCAGAGGGGTGGCGGGCGGCAGCAGGGGGTGGCTGGTGATAGCAGAGAGGTGGCGGGCGGCAACACGGGCGAGACGGGTTGCAGCAGAGGGGTGACGGGTGGCAGCGAAAGGGTGGCAGGCTGGAGAAGGGATCTATCTCTTTTAATCTTTAATTGTTCATGAGTAGTGATGTACTGAACTACCACACACTTAAAACACCTTTATTTTTACAGGTAATACACTATGTCATCAATACGCCCTGTTGATGGCGTTAGATTGATGGAAATTCAGTAACATCATCAGGCTAGTTCACATCGACTAAAATCGTACACAGACAAGGGGGGTACACAATGGTTTACAAGATAATGATATAAACAATGTCAACCCAAAAAAGAACTTAAGTCTATTTCTACAAGATGCGATTTATCAAATAATCTACAAAATACATAAATACATACGTGACTACAGAAGACACAAGCACCACACTGTAACGTTATCAACAGACTTATATTATCTTACTCTTCAATAGTTGTTTGAGGTCGTATAGGCCATAAAGTACAGTAGTTGGTGATAATCTTGATTCAGTCTCATTACTGACTCATGTAACAAGTCAGTGGGTCAGCAGAAAGTAACCAAGTTGCATACGTGTTTGTCTGTCAGTCAAACCAGCCTCACTTTACCTGATTGACTGACCAATATTCCACACAGGAAGTTATTTAAATGAGGTTTATTTATACACGCTGCCGGCCGTACGATCAGCTGCACAAACACACACATATATAACCTTTGTTTCTCATATGTTGTTGTGTATGTGCCTCTCTACTTCAATAACTAAGGTCTGTCAACACGTTAAAACTCTCGATAGACCGGAACACTCGATAATAAATACTGACAAATAAAAAGTAATTCTTCAGTCATCTTCAACACCCAGGTCTTAAGCCTTGAGAGATTCTATAGGCTCCCTGGCGTCCACACCTCCCTGACCTGTGGACCTCATGACCTGACCAGTGTTTCAGGTCACCGGTGGAGGCGAGGCTCTACCAATACTAACATGGAGAAACGAGTCAACTTCATGACGAAACATTTAGGAAAGTGTAAAAAAAGTGATATTCCCAGTAAGAGAGAAAATAACATAAGATTTGAATGTAAAAATGTTCGAAATGTTCAGCTTTTCACGTTTAAATTCGTGTGTTTATTTTGGGGAGGGACCGGGTGGAACAGTCGGTATATCACGCTTACATCTGTAGTGAGACGCGGCGCACATAACTCCTGGAGGATTATCGCATTGTTCTACCTCGCTATTGTTCACGTCAGGAAAGTATATGTCAAATGTCGCACACGATTCCTGGTACAATTATCGCTTATCGCCTAAATCTCTCTTCAATGGTGCAACTCAGTTTATATCTCAAATTACATAAGTCAGAGGTAACATAATTTAAAACTTTCTTATCACAGTCATATGATTTCGCAGATCACCTGAAGAATTTGCTCCCCAGATTATTTCACCTGCAGATTAACCACCCTAACACTAACCTAATGCTAACCTAACCTAACCTAACCTAATGCTAACCTAACCTAACACTAACCTAATCTAACCTAACCTAACCACCCTAACACTAACCTAACCTAACCTAACCTAATGCTAACCTAACCTAACCTAACACTAACCTAATCTAACCACCTCTATCCATGCAGTATGAATCCAAGGTAGCAATCAGGTGGTTAATTGAAATCTCCTGACATGACACCCTGGCCTTGAACAGCTGCAGGGTGAACTCGACTACTGCTGAGACTTCTTCAGGAAAAAGTTACTAGATCCGAAGGAAGATTTTTAGTATAATAACCTATAGTGAAGATAAGGATAATAAAAAAAATTACTAAAAAGCGAAGAAAAACCAGTAAATAGGAAGCACGTAAGTTGATAGTCTATTGTAAACACTGCCAGGGAACCCTTACTATGGCAGAATAAACATCGAACCTGTGCCGCTGATATAGTAAAAAAAAAAATATTGTAGTCACCGCTTGAAGACTGTCTCATGTCCGCGTTTTCTTCAACCACCTAACAATCTTATAGTGTTATCATTGATCAAACTGTTATCATGGTAATATTTGGTCAATTTGGGTAATATTTGTTTAAAGGAGTTTCTCATATGGACCTTGAGACACCTTTCCTGTGTGTGTGTGTGTGTGTGTGTGTGTGTGTGTGTGTGTGTGTGTGTGTTATATTTCCATCTGATCGTCTCCTATTCCCCCTGTGTGTGATGGTATGAGTTCTTCTGCCATATTCAACACACACACACACATATGCCAACGTAGTGCAAATTCATACACTCTCACACCTTAACATGCATACATACATACATACACTCAGTAATATACAAGTACACATAGACATTACACACGCTCACAATACCTACCTCCCCGAGAGACTGGTGTTAACGATACAATACATATTTTCACAGTATCAACCAGAAGGGCAGGGAATTAATCAGTAAACGATACGTATAAATAAATAAAACGAAACTGAATAGAAATAATTGAATATATAGATAAATAGAGAAATAAGACTTAATAATGTTAATGTATTTCCACAGTTACTGCCATCATTGACAAGAAAAGTTGATGGTATTTTACAAAGTGAAATTACTTACTGCAAATCTTTCTCCGCTGCAGTACATGAATATATTAAAGTCAACAGTATTTTATAAAAGAGGGATACTGAATTATATCATTTTTCATACTCAGACTAAAAGCTATTAATTAAATAAACATAGAATACAATTAAGAAAGTACAAAAAAATGATTTATTATGTAAGAGAGACGAAGATCAGTGTGGTCAAGGGAAAGCGTATCGTACTGTAATTGTGGGTAATGAAGCTAAAATGTAATTATTGCTGTAATTATTGGTTTAAGTTGTTTGTGGATGAATTACGTTGGTTAAAGTGTAATTAGATTCATTAAAATGTATAATTACTAGAATCGTATTAAAATATGATTACACCGTGTTAATACATTTCATTTTACAGTATATTATAAATTCTGTACGCCTTTTAAAATGCCATACACGTTTATAGGTTAAATTTGAATGTTTAGTTATGTTAATTTTATTTTAAATGTTAATGCTATTGGAAACGTTATAAATATTTCACTTAACTGAGCAATGTGATCATAGATATTCAATGGAAATTAATTATCATAATTTGTGAATAATAAAAAAAAATCGAGAAATATTTGTCTTTTTATTTATGATTGTTGATAATTTGATAAATGGTGTTGTGTATTACCCTAGCAAATCTACTTACAGGTAGATTAGTAGTTAAAACGCAGAAGTACATCACAGAAAACGGATACAGCTCTTAGAATTTATTAGTGATTATGGACTAATTCCGAGTATTTATTAAAAATATTCCAGGACATACGGCTAGAGTACCTAGAATTTAATGGGATGTAAACTGAACGAGAGGAAAGAAAAAAATCGAGGCTAAACTTACGAAAATAGTGTGTAAACTGTTCCTCACGAGGCGTCACCTCTGACACACGGGACCCTCATGGGAGGCGACGGCGATAAACCATTTATAACGGCAGACGACGCGAATAAATTTAACCTAACCTACGTTATCTAACCTGACCTAACCTAATCTAACCTAACCTAACCTAACCTACTGTTTTAGTATGACTACACTTCAACGGCTAAGATCTCAAGGGGTATTTTTTTTCATATATGTTAAATATTGATGTATAGTATGTGTTAACCTAGCGAGTACGTGTTTAAAAACATTAGTTGTTTGTTAAAAGGTTATATATACGTTACATTATAAAACCTATATCAACTATGTTAATTCACACACTAGTCAAACACCATTAAAAATAAAGAAAATAATTCACTTTACAACTGAACAATAACAAAGATTAACTCACTAAGCGGATACAGTTAATACGTATCTATTCTCACCTGGGACTGTAATCTATCATAAACTCTCTATCATTTATTTATATTGTTTTTATATATTTTTTATAATAATAATAAATTAGAGTCAAAGAGATTGTGTTTGAAAAAATCTACATATAAATGGTCTAATTTGTCATGACGCGGCAGGTGTTGTGTTGTGTTGCGAGTGTTGTGTTTTACGCTGGTGGAGGCGAGAAGAGAGCTACAATTATTATATGTTTCCAAAGTCTTTTCATACAACAATTTACATATGAATAGCCTAATTTACCTCGTCCAATGGTTTATAAAATACACACACACACACACACACACACACACACATTAACTATAGGATAAGGTTATGTTAAATCGAGCTGTACTTAATTAGACACCTGTAACAGATCCACACCTAAACACCTTCCTGTTAATAACCCGCAACAGTACAACAGCTTCCGTTAACGATGGAGCCATAAACAGTACGTAATATAAACAGTCTCTGCTGTAGCGCGTCCGGGTAATATGAAACAGGCATTAGAGAGAGAGAGAGAGAGAGAGAGAGAGAGAGAGAGAGAGAGAGAGAGAGAGAGAGAGAGAGACACACACACACACACACACACACACACACACACACACACACACACACACACACCCCCGGCCCGACTTAATGGCTTATTTCCCCCCCCCCCCCCCCAAGATGGTTGTATGTATGTTAGAGTTAGTAATGGAGCCAATAAATGGAGCCATTAAGAGCCACCTCACTATGTCGGGGTTAATAAAGGAGCCATAAAGACCTACCTGACTTGTCGCTGTAGTCAGGTAATCCAAGTCTTTTTTTTAATTGGTCTTTAACTGGTGAGGTACAGTCAGATTCGTGAACCCTGACTCCTGAACCCTTGAGACTTATGAACCCTTGAGACTTATGAACCCTTGAGACTTATGAACCCTTGAGACTTATGAACCCTTGAGACTTATGAACCCTTGAGACTTATGAACCCCTGAGACTTATGAACCCGTGAACCCAACACATCACACGAACCAGTGAACCATTTATGAGCCTTGCAATGTGTGAGTCTCTGATTCACTGGTTCCTGAGTCTCACGGTTTATAAATTAGTTATGATCACCAGTCAGTTAGGATCACCAGTCAGTTAGGAGCACCAGTCAGTTAGGATCACCAGTCAGTTATGAGCACCAGTCAGTTATGAACACCAGTCAGTTATGAGCACCAGTCAGTTAGGAACACCAGTCAGTTATGAACACCAGTCAGTTAGGATCACCAGTCAGTTATGAACACCAGTCAGTTAGGAGCACCAGTCAGTTATGAACACCAATCAGTTATGATCACCAGTCAGTTAATATTAATAGTCAATTATTACCCTCAGTCACTTATAAACACCAGTCACTAATAATCACCAGTCAGTTACAAGCACCAGTCAACTATAAACACAATTAAACAGTTAGAATACTCAAGCTACCAGTTATATAGTCAGGCCAGTTAATCTTTCAGTTATATATACAGATCCCTTAAGCTTCAGTTAAAATCAGAACTTAAAAGCTTCCAGTTAAACAGTCGGAACATTTTCTCTTTCAGTTCAACAGTCACCCCCAGTTAGGATTACGTTAGTGAGTGGACTGTCATGTTGGTAATTGGGTGAGCCGAGGTGGGTGAGATGCTCCAGCTTGGCTCAGCTAACAGGGTGCTTAGTACGCTTGATTAAGTGCCTCCAAGCTGTGCCAGCCATGGGAGGGGAGGATACATTCTCCCCGCCTCTGTAAACTCCCCCCTCCCCCACCACCACTACCTTACCCATCTCCCCAACTTTAAATGCCTTACTTTCCTCTCCCCTTTAATATACACACACACACACACACACACACACACACACACACACACGATATTCACCCCAAACTCCTCTCTCTCTCTCTCCTCTCTCTCTCTCTCTCTCTCTCTCTCTCTCCCTAAAACACAAGCTATCCTCCCCACCCCTCACATCTCTCTCCCCACCGTCCCCCACCCCACTCCCCACACGTTATTCTCCCCAAACCAGACTCTCAACACTAATAACCATTCATCCACACACACACACACACACACACACACACACACACACACACACACACACACACCAGCAGCCGAGGAAGAGGCTTTTTTTTCACACACAGGACACCATTAATTCCGGCCAGCGCCACAATGATGGTCCGAGGGAGAAAAACTGTTCCCTACACTTCCTGGCCTCCTACCTCCTCCTGCCTCCTGGTCTCCTACCACTTCCTGCCTCCTACCTCCTGTCTCCTACCTCTTCCTCCTCCTACTTCCTGGTCTCCTACCACTTCCTCCTCCTACCTCCTGGCCTCCTACCACTTCCTCCTCCTACCTCCTGTCTCCTACCACCTCCTCCTCCTACCTCCTGGCCTCCTACCACTTCCTCCTCCTGCCTACTGTCTCCTACCACTTCCTGCCTCCTACCTCCTGGCCTCCTACCACTTCCTCCTCCTACCTCCTGGCCTCCTAACTCTTCCTGCCTCCTACCTCCTAGTCTCCTACCTCCTCCTGCCTCCTACCTCCTGGTCTCCTACCACTTCCTCCTCCTACCTCCTGTCTCCTCGCTTTACCAACCTTGATAACAGGAAGACCCTCAGTGACGAGGAGGAGGAGGAGGAGGAGGAGGAGGAGGAGGAGGAGGAGGAGGAGACGATCTTGACACTTATCTTCTCATGGTTTAAGAGTGTTTTTCATAAACCTAGTAGATAAACCACGTAAAACAACAACACTAACAACTACAACAACTAAAACAAAAACATCACCAATAACAACAACATCAGGTAGATCCTAATTCCCCCCCCCCCCCAGGTTAATTAATACTTGAGATTACCTTCCTCCCTCCCTCCCTCACCTTTGGGAGAGGCGCCAGGTACAGATAAAGTCTTACTCAACTATACACCATTTCTGGGTCTGTGGTGTAACTGGTGAAAGGAAAGTCAGTCTCAGATGGTTGTGTGGTTGGTGGTGTTGTGTTGTGTTGCGTGGTGTGTTGTGGTGTTATGCTGGTGACGTGTTGTGGTGGTGTTGTGTTGTAGTGGTGTGTTGTGGTGTTATGCTGGTGTTGTGTTGTGGTGGTGTTGTGTTGTATGGTGGTGGTGTGTTGTGGTGTTATGCTAGTGACGTGTTGTGGTGGTGTTGTGTTGTAGTGGTGTTGTGTTGTATGGTGGTGGTGTGTTGTGGTGTTATGCTGGTGACGTGTTGTGATGGTGTTGTGTTGTATGGTGGTGGTGAGTTGTGGTGTCATGCTAGTGACGTGTTGTAGTGGTGTTGTGTTGTATGGTGGTGGTGTGTTGTGGTGTTATGCTAGTGACGTGTTGTGGTGGTGTTGTGTTGTATGGTGGTGGTGAGCTGTGGTGTTATGCTGGTGACGTGTTGTGGTGGTGTTGTGTTGTATGGTGGTGGTGAGCTGTGGTGTTATGCTGGTGACGTGTTGTGGTGGTGTTGTGTTGTGGAGGTGTTGCTAGTATTGTTAGTGGTGTAGTAGTTGTAGTAGTAGTAAAAAAAGTAGTAGTCGTAGTAGTAGTCGTAGTAGTAGTCGTAGTAGTAGTCGTAGTAGTAGTCGTAGTAGTAGTAGTCGTAGTCGTAATAGTAGTCGTAGTAGTAGTATTCGTAGTAGTAATAACAATAGTGTGTAGTAAGTGTACTGTGTATGTGTGTGTTATTGCAGTTGTCTATTAACCTGAGCTCAGACACGCTACTACCTAACCCCCCTCCTTCTCATCCCCCTACGCCCCCTACTCCCCCTCCCCCCTCCCATCCCCCTACGCCCCCTACCCCCTCCCATCACCCCCCACCCCTCACCATTCACACACGATCCCAGCTCCAAACTTTTATCGAACTCTCACACGCGAGCAGCTCAAGTAAACGTCTGTATTGCCTCTGGCCAGCCACTAGCACTTAAAACACATGTTACCATTAGTTCCTCCACACGCAGAACGCCGAGGAAAGGCTTTTAACCTAACCTAACCTAACCTAACCAAACCTAACCTAACCTAACCAAACCTAACCTAACCTAACCTAACCTAACCAAACCTAACCTAACCTAACCAAACCAAACCTAACCTAACCAACCTAACCTAACCTAACCTAACCTAACCAACCAAACCTAACCTAACCAAACCAAACCTAACCTAACCAAACCAAACCTAACCTAACCAAACCTAACCTAACCTAACCAAACCTAACCTAACCTAACCAAACCTAACCTAACCTAACCAAACCTAACCTAACCTAACCTTACCTAACCTAACCAAACCAAACCTAACCAAACCTAACCTAACCAAACCAAACCAAACCAAACCTAACCAAACCTAACCTAACCAAACCTAACCAAACCTAACCAAACCTAACCTAACCAAACCAAACCTAACCTAACCTAACCAAACCAAACCTAACCTAACCTAACCAAACCTAACCTAACCAAACCTAACCAAACCTAACCTAACCTAACCAAACCTAACCTAACCAAACCAAACCTAACCTAACCTAACCAAACCTAACCTAACCTAACCAACCTAACCTAACCAAACCTAACCTAACCAAACCTAACCTAACCAAACCAAACCTAACCTAACCAAACCAAACCTAACCAAACCTAACCTAACCAAACCTAACCAAACCAAACCAAACCTAACCTAACCAAACCTAACCTAACCAAACCAAACCTAACCTAACCTAACCAAACCTAACCTAACCAAACCAAACCTAACCAAACCTAACCTAACCTAACCAAACCTAACCTAACCAAACCTAACCTAACCTAACCTAACCTAACCAAACCTAACCAAACCAAACCTAACCAAACCTAACCTAACCTAAACCTAACCAAACCAAACCTAACCAAACCTAACCTAACCAAACCTTTAAACTAAGATATACAATTTATCTGGTGGTTTGTTAATGTACCAATAAGACTCTGGGAAAGCTATATAATTAATACTTCCTTAATACACAAAGTCCTATAAAGTCTTTTAATAAGTTCCTATCAATGATGAGTTATAACATCATCAATGGTAATTCTGTGGTGGTCAAATTATTAAAGTTTATAATGATGTAGATAAAAGAGAAAGCATTTGTATTTTTCATATTATTTTCACTTAAATCCATTAGGGACAGTTTATAACGATTGCAGGAGAACGAGGGGAAGGGGGAGGGGGGAAGGGGGGAGGGGGGAAGGAAGGGGGGAAGGGGGAGGGGGAGGGGGAAATGGGGGAAGGGGGAGGGGGGAAGGAGGAAACGGGAGGGGAGAAAGGGGAGGGGGGAAGGGGGAGGGAGGGGAGGGGGGAAGTGTGAAAGGGGAGGGGAGAAATGGGAGGGGGGAAGGGGGGAGAGGGAAGGGGGGAAAGGGGAGAGAATTAATTATCAGTTATGTATATTCTTAAAAAACTTATTTATTTTATGATTCTAAATTTATTCGTTAAAGAAAATTGTCATGAAGTGTGTGTGTGTGTGTGTGTGTGTGTGTGTGTGTGTGTGTCTATCACCTTAGGGACGTGGGTTCGAGTCTCCAAAGCATTATTGTTGTTTACATATTACCCCCCCAATGTTACGTCACGAGGTTCAGTTCAAGAGTAAGTTTTAACCCACTTTATTTAAACGAGTTTTTATGTTAAGCCTCAGCCAAGGAACACAAACTTTTTTCCTCCAAGTGGTTTTTCTTTTTCCATTATATAAACAGTAGCAAGAATAAACGTTGGTTATGTATACTGTCAAAAAACGTTGGTCATGTATACTCTCAATAAACGTTGGGGCTGGTAAACGTTTCCAAGCCGCCACTCGCTACAGCTGACGTGAAAATCGTAAAATTAAAAAAAAAAAAAAAAAACGTAACGCAAAAGGGTAAAAAAATACTCAATTAAAATCGTAAAAAAAAAAAAAGTAAGAAAATTTGATCATATGAGAAAGACATTACGGTAGAAAGGTCTTAAATACTTCAAGGCCACAAAACACACACACACACACACACACACACACACACACACACACACACCACACACACACACACACACACACACACAGGGATACAAGTCTTAGCTATCTCTCAGGTAAGGAATTAACATCAGGTCCAGGTGAGATATGAGACATTCAGGTAGAGTGGAACCTGGGGCTCTAAATTATATATATACTAAGAACTGGTCTCTCTCTCTCTCTCTCTCTCTCTCTCTCTCTCTCTATGTTGGGTGTAAAATCTCGAATCATAATCCCTCCTTCACTCTCCTTCTTCTCCTCCTCCTTCCTACCTTCTCTTTCATCCTTCTGCTCCTTCCTCCTTCCTCCCCCTCCTCCTCCTCTTCCCTACTTCCCCGGATTCTGTCTCAGGTTACAAAATCCAGAGGAGTGTGAAGGTGAGGGAAGGAGGGAGGGAAGGAGGGAGGGAGGGAAGGAGTGAGGGAAGGAGTGAGGGAAGGAGTGAGGGAAGGAGGGAGGGAAGGAAGGAGGGAGGGAAGGAGTGAGGGAAGGAGGGAGGGAAGGAGTGAGGGAAGGAGGGAAGGAAGGAAGGAGTGAGGGAAGGAGTGGGGGAAGGAAGGAGTGAGGGAAGGAAGGAGTGAGTGAGGGAAGGAGGGAGGGAAGGAGGGAAGGAAGGAGGGAGGTTCACACAACAATGTATTTGGAAAAGTTTGTTGTGATTTAGTGCCGAGTGAATAACCCTTTTTGTTCCTGTCTTGACTGTACCGTGTAGTCTCTCTCTCTCTCTCTCTCTCTCTCTCTCTCTCTCTCTCTCTCTCTCTCTCTCTCTCTCTCTCTCTCTCTCTTGCTCTTTTTTCTTTATTTTTATCTCTTTATCTTTCTTTTTCTCTATGTAAGTATGCAAATGTACATACATACATACATACACCTACACACACATATCACATACACACACACACGGATACATAAAGAACACATCTGGTACACATATGTATACATCTGACGTGTTAATATCTCGCTGGACGTACACAGATTGACTAGTCGTTTCTCACAGCTGTATATGTGTGTGTGTGTGTGTGTGTGTGTGTGTTTACATATATGTATATGTACTGTCAATGAATATGATGTATTTCTTTGTGTGTGAACCTCTGTCCTGCGTGACAGTGAGAAGTGACACCACCCTCAGTGTCAAGACCTGACTGAATTACTCACAATAGGCAAACTGTACTACAAGCTCTGCCAATAAATTTGTTAAACTAAAAAAAAAAAGAAATGTGTGAGGACTTCTGACGACCAAAAGCATTCAGCGTGTCTTGATGCGTGTCTTGACCTGTTCTGTTTACCTGTTACTAATGTATGTGTACCTGTGTGTGTGTGTGTACCTGTACTGAAACACTTGAATTACATAAGAATAATATTAAATCTCTCTCTCTCTCTCTCTCTCTCTCTCTCTCTCTCTCTCTCCTTACACCTGAGGAGAGAGAGACTGCGGGTGAAGACAGTAGGAAACAATCAGGTCAAGTATTTAATGGTGGCCCCCTCCCCCCTCTCCCTTACCCCCCTCTCCCTTACCCCACCCTCTCCCTTACCCTCCCCCCTCTCCCTTACACACCCGGGTTAACTGGGTCATCCATCTTGAACCTCACACAAACAGCCACACACACACACAAACACCTATAAATACACCCACACAAACAACACAACAGTCCCGGGAGGCCTCAAACCCCACCCCCACCACTCAGCTAACCGGGAGGGGGGGAGGGCGGGGAGCAGGGGGAGGGGGAGGACGGGTGGGGAGGGGTTCCGGTTTGCCAGTCGTACCGTGATTGGGTAAAAGTCATCCAATCGACTTTTACAGCCATTCGTGGTACAGTTGGCAGCCCACTCGTCTGCCATCTGAGAAGTGTGGGTTCGAATCTTACCGGGTTCGTTGTGTTGTTGGTTATATTTTGACCTTACATGACGCGCCCTAGCCTAACCCGCTGACCTAGGCTGACCTAACCTTCACCTCTAGGACTTGACAGAAGATAGGCAGTGACCTGATCCTTGTGAAGCCAGATTATCCAGGTCAGCGGGATGGCACTCGTGACACCTCCCTCCTCCCTGACTGTCACTTACGCTGACCAACGCACCACCAGCAGGACCCCGTGAGCAGAGGTCCTTCCCTGCTGGACTCCTGAGGTTAGTAAGCCGCTCAACATAATAGTCCGTGTGGTGTACTACTGTTGTCGGCATTAGTAAGTTAAAGTGGCTCTCTCACACACACCTAGAGGAGCCATTAGCGACAATGTTTATCCAACACAACACAAGGTTAATACTTGAACCGGTACAAGAGGAGGGAACCTAACCTAACCTAACCTAACCATATCCTAACCTAACCTAACCTAACCTAACCATAACCTAACCTAACCAAACCAAACCTAACCTAACCACATCCTAACCTAACCTAACCTAACCATAACCTAACCATAACCTAACCTAACCAAACCAAACCTAACCTAACCACATCCTAACCTAACCTAACCTAACCTAACCTAACCTAACCTAACCATAACCTAACCTAACCATAACCTAACCTAACCTAACCAAAACCTAACCATAACCTAACCTAACCTAACCATAACCTAACCATAACCTAACCCATTCACAGCTAAGTGGACTAAGGGGGGAGGAGGGGGGGGGGTTACTCTGGGCACCGTGAACCAGTGACCCTAGAAGAAGAAACGAGTGCTGTATCGACTCGGTGTGATGGGAACTAGTTTAGGTTAGGTTAGTTTAGGTTAGGCTAGGTTAGGTTAGGTTAGGTTAGGTTAGGATGTGGTTAAGTTAAGTTAGGTTAGGTTAGGTTAGGTTAGGATGTGGTTAAGTTATGGTTAGGTTAGTTTAGGTTAAGTTAGGTTAGGTTAGTTTAGGTTAGGTTAGGTTAGGTTAGTTTAGGTTAGGTTAGGTTAGGTTAGGATGTGGTTAGGTTAGGTTAGGTTAGTTTAGGTTAGGTTAGGTTAGGTTAGGTTAGTTTAGGTTAGGTTAGGTTAGGTTAGGTTAGTTTAGGTTAGGTTAGGTTAGGTTAGTTTAGGTTAGGTTAGGTTAGGATGTGGTTAGGTTAGGTTAGGTTAGTTTAGGATGTGGTTAGGTTAGGTTAGGTTAGGTTAGGTTAGTTTAGGTTAGGTTAGGATGTGGTTAAGTTATGGCTAGGTTTAGGTTAGGTTAGTTTAGGTTAGGTTAGGTTAGGTTAGGTTAGGTTAGGTTAGGTTATAATATTTTCCCTTCATAATAAGATAGGAAAAATGGCTCCACTAGTACATCAAGTATAGTCACAGCATAAATTGAACTCCATTTTGCCTTTTTTAGTGTTTTTTTAAAGTCTTTTTTGTCTTTTTTTTAGTCTTGTTTAGTCTTTTTAGTCTTGTTTAGTCTTTTTAAGTCTTTTTTTAGCTGTTTTGTCTTTTTTTTAGTCTTGTTTAGTCTTTTTAGTCTTGTTTAGTCTTTTTAAGTCTTTTTTTAGCTGTTTTGTCTTTTTTTAAGTCTTGTTTAGTCTTTTTAGTCTTGTTTAGTCTTTTTAAGTCTTTTTTTAGCTGTTTTGTCTTTTTTTAAGTCTTGTTTAGTCTTTTTAGTCTTGTTTAGTCTTTTTAAGTCTTTTTTTAGCTGTTTTGTCTTTTTTTAAGTCTTGTTTAGTCTTTTTAGTCTTGTTTAGTCTTTTTAAGTCTTTTTTTGTGTTTTTAGTCTTTTTAGTCTTTTGACCTTTTCGATTCCTTTTCAGTTTTTGTCTTTTTTTTTTTTTTTTTTTTAGAATTTAAGTCTTTTTTTTAATCTTCAAGAATTGCAAAAAAAATCCTTTAGAGTTTTATATATATTTTTAAAAGATTTCGGGTCTGTTCTTAGGGCATTGTTGGCCGTAAACAAAGCCACGTCTTTAGAGAGCTGCTGCATTAACCCTTGCTCGTCCTTGATGCCTCGTCCTTGATGGTTGTCCTTGATACCTCGTCCTTGATGCCTCGTCCTTGATGCCTCGTCCTTGATGGTTGTCCTTGATACCTCGTCCTTGATGCCTCGTCCTTGATGCCTCGTCCTTGATGGTTGTCCTTGATACCTCGTACTTGTTGCCTCGTCCTTGATGCCTCACCCTTAATGGTTATCCGTGATGCCTCGTCCTTGATGATTGTCCTTGATACCTCGTCCCTGATGCCTCGTCCTTGATGGTTGTCCTTGATACCTCGTCCTTGATGCCTCGTCCTTGATACCTCACCCTTAATGGTTATCCGTGATGCCTCGTCCTTGATGATTGTCCTTGATACCTCGTACTTGTTGCCTCGTCCTTGATGCCTCGTCCTTGATGCCTCACCCTTAATGGTTATCCGTGATGCCTCGTCCTTGATGATTGTCCTTGATACCTCGTCCCTGATGCCTCGTCCTTGATGCCTCATCTTTGATGCTTTGCACTTGGTGCCTCGTCCTTGATTCCTCGTCCTTGATGCCTCACCCTCAATGGTTATCCGTGATACCTCGTCCTTGATCCTCCTCCTTGATGCTCGTCCTTGATAACTTGTCCTTGATACCTCGTCCTTGATAACTTGTCCTTGATACCTCGTCCTTGATGCTCGTCCTTGATACCTCGTCCTTGATAACTTGTCCTTGATACCTCGTCCATGATACCTCGTCCTTGATAACTTGTCCTTGATGCCTCGTCCTTGATAACATGTCCTTGATGCCTCGTCCTTGATAAAACATCTTAATTACTTTACTCAGAGTCTTTTATCTTACTAAATTACTGTATATCTTGTAGAAGTTTATAATGTCCTGTTATGTATCTTTACTGAGTATTGGGGTGGGCGTGTGTGTGTTGGGGTGGGCGTAGGTAGACGTGAGGGTGGGCCGGGAATGGGTGTGTGGGCTAACAGTGGTAGTAGGTGTGTGTGGGTAGGCTGACAGTGATGCTGGATTGGAGTGGGTGGGTAGAGTGTGGGTCATGTGTGGGCGAGAGTGGGTGGGGGGGGGCGGGGGCAGGATTGATTTTTTTTTATTTTGCCGCTTACAGCGGCTACTTTATTGTGCACCCAACACTCATCCTGTGAGCGGAAGCGCAAAAGGATTACAGAGTAGGGTTTACAACGGGTCATAATAATTAACCCCCGTTGTCAGGATATTACGGCACTGAAAGTTACACAGTATTTCATTTACGTTATTTGTTTAGTTCTATACATAAAGGGTAACTTATTCACAATTGCGTGAGAACAGGCGTGTGAGGCAGTATGTCTGGCCTCACACTTTGTTATTCACATTTACGTGGGAGGTATTCAAGCACATTGCGTATTTGGTTCTGTACATGAGAACTGGTGTAGCTACTAAGTGCAAAAAAGTGGATACAATCTTAATATGTCGGCTATCTTGCCATTGGAGATGAAGTGTTGTGCCATTTCACACAGTGTGCTTGGACCTGTCCCTAAAAGGTTCTATCTTCACACAGTCTAAGACGTAGTGTTGGAGTGTGTGGCCATATGTCTGGCCACACACTTTAGTCTCGTTCACATCTGCTTGAGGAACATACTGCCAGAGGTACTTATATCCTAACCAACATCTAGTGATCTTGTTACTTGCTCCATATACATCTCATCATGGTAACCTATGGATCGACTAGTGCCTGGCAAAACTCCAAAATATACCAACAACAGTAAATTAACACAACGGCCCGTCAGGTGAAACATATATAGAGCTGGCGGCACACGTATTACCACGGTTCTGCCATCTCAACACTCAGGAGGGAGAGACAGTTCTATCTGTTTATCCATCTATTTATCTATCCACCAAACCATCTATCTATCCTTCTATCTGCCAGTCTATCTATCTATCTAGAAACGTTCTTAATCTCAACCTACTGATTGGCGCCCTCAAGGGTATTGGAGCTTGGAACGCATCTCATCTCTACACGCTAATTGGTTGACTCAAGAATACTACAACTTGGAACGCATCTCATCTCTACACGCTAATTGGTTGACTCAAGAATACTACAGCTTGGAACGCATCTCATCTCTACACGCTGATTGGTTGACTCAAGAATACTACAACTTGGAACGCATCTCATCTCTACACGCTGATTGGTTGACTCAAGAATACTACAGCTTGGAACGCATCTCATCTCTACACGCTGATTGGTTGACTCAAGAATACTACAACTTGGAACGCATCTCATCTCTACACGCTGATTGGTTGACTCAAGAATACTACAGCTTGGAACGCATCTCATCTCTACACGCTGATTGGTTGACTCAAGAATACTACAACTTGGAACGCATCTCATCTCTACACGCTGATTGGTTGACTCAAGAATACTACAGCTTGGAACGCATCTCATCTCTACACGCTGATTGGTTGACTCAAGAATACTACAACTTGGAACGCATCTCATCTCTACACGCTGATTGGTTGACTCAAGAATACTACAGCTTGGAACGCATCTCATCTCTACACGCTGATTGGTTGACTCAAGAATACTACAGCTTGGAACGCATCTCATCTCTACACGCTGATTGGTTGACTCAAGAATACTACAACTTGGAACGCATTTCATCTCTACACGCTGATTGGTTGACTCAAGAATACTACAACTTGGAACGCATCTCATCTCTACACGCTAATTGGTTGACTGAAAAATACTACAGCTTGGAATGCATCTCATATTCCCCTTCTGATTGGCTATCACGGTCGCCTCACGCTTGCCTTCACCGCCTTAAGTAAACAAACGGAGATCTGTTCACCTTGATTCTGTCTCACTTGTTACTCACCAGACACTCAAACCGCCACTCATGAGGGCTGGAACTCAGGACAGCCACTCAAACAAGAACACACAAACAAAAACACTCGAACAAGAATATTCAGACAAAAGCACTTAGATAAGACACTCAGGGATGGCACTCAGGGAAGGCACTCAGCAAAGCACTTGAATAATCCGAGGCAATAAAGGTAGGTAGGAACATGAGAGCTTTCCTGAACAGAGAGAGAGAGAGAGAGAGAGAGAGAGA
>CAUDMG010000588.1:377500-400000 GCA_958450375.1 Homarus gammarus
TAACCTAACCTAATCTGACCTAACCTAACCAAATGTCAACAAAGGTTCAGCTGGTGGTAAGAGTCAGCATCCTTTCTCTACAACGAGAGAAAGAGAGAGAGAGAGAGAGAGAGAGAGAGAGAGAGAGAGAGAGAGAGAAAGAGAGAGAGAGAGAGAGAGAGAGAGAGAGAGAGAGAGAGAGAGAGAGAGAGAGATATCACAAACTCTTTGAAAACGAGACCAATTTTACACCTGTGACTCGGACATTGATTACCAGCCAGCTTGGTAACGCCACCTGTAATTTCTACCAAAAGTTATTCCACAAAAACCTAAAAAAAAAAAAAAGAAAAATCCCAGATAATAATTTATTCCAAAAAATCATGAAACAAATATTATAGAAAAAAATACCAATAATGCGTCAGTTTATTCTTAAAATTATTAACAAAATTTAAGTTAATTTGTCACTTTGAGGGTTTTAATTCCCTAATAAAAAAAATACTGACGTGGTTAAAATTTATTCTAAAAAACAAAACAAAATAAGAAATGGTGATTTTATGTCTGATGAAAAAGTATTTACAAACTGACAGGAAATAAAGCTGTCGGCAACTGGATCCTAATTTATTTCAAAAGGTAAATAAAAAATAAAAATCAAGGTTAAAAAAATTAAAAAAAAGACCGTAAAAACGAATAAATGTGTTTCATCATCACATTTTATAAAAAAAACTATTAATATATAAACCGATAAAATAAAATTGTTGCCTCCATGATCAGTTAAACGAAAAAAAGAAAGAAAATCGTATAAAAAATAAATTTGGTACTTATACAGTCTGTGATTTATTCCAATATCTATACAAAAAATGGCAGATTATATAATATCGGATTTGTTCACGTGACTAAGTAATTTATTCCAGAATCCACGAAAAAAATGAGTAAAAAAAAAGAAAATCTCATTACTTTAATATTTTCCAAAATTTTATAAATATTAATTTTTTTTACAGATGACTTACATTTTTTCCCTCAATTTACAATACGTATTTTCATCACTCACTTCACTTATTTTTACCCGGGTATATTTAGACTCTACTGATGTGGTACCGTGTTTGTGATCGCCGAATAGCTGGAGTAGATCATCTGGTACTAATACTACTACTACTACTATTACTACTACTAACACTACTACTGCTACTACCACACTCACAAACACAACAGCAACAATTTCTACTACAACTACAACCACAACTTTACTATGGAAACTATCCCTACATTCACAAGCCTACCTACGTCTTCCTTCTCCCTTCTCTCCCTCAAGTATCCCCCTCCTCCCTCCTCCACTTCTTCTTCCTCCTCTTACCCCCCCCCCCCTCTTCTCTTCTTCTCCTTCCTCCTCCTCTTCCACCTCCACAGTCTGTAGGAACCTCTTCATTTATCCTTCCTGGTTTTCCACGGGTCTATTGGAAACACGAGAGGCGCTGAAAGTCCTTAGTGCCTACAACACCAAGGTGCTGAGGATTACTTCCCTACCTCCTACCTCCTCCTACAGGCTTTTGTCTCTCCAAGGACCGCCAGGAGACCATCCCTTTGACTGTCTCCCCGCCTCCTAGGATCTCCAGCTCTGTCTTATGTGTCTCCTTTTATGCCCTCTCCACCGTGTGTTTATGCCTTCCCTAGGAGATTGTGTCTCTGTATCCATGGCCCCTAGGAGACGTAATACCACAGTATCTCCATAACCACTTTCTCTCCCCCTCCCCTCCCCTTCCCAAGAAATTCCCCAGAACCCTTCCTTTCCCCCAGAAATTCCCCAGATCCCCCCATAAAAGAGGACACTGCCTCCCTCCCCCCCACACACACTATACACCGGGGGGGGGAGGGGGAGGGGGAGGGGGGGGAGGGGGAGGGGGGGGAGGGGGGGGGGAGGGGGGAGGGTCAAGGTGCACTACAGCGTTTTTACATGTTTATTGGTCTCGATAAAACCTAACCTAACCTAACCTAACCTAATTTAAAACAAAACTGGGTTAGGTTAGGTTAGATTAGATTAGCCTGGGTTAGGTTAGGTTAGATTAGATTAGCCTGGGTTAGGTTAGGTTAGATTAGATTAGCCTGGGTTAGGTTAGGTTAGATTAGATTAGCCTGGGTTAGGTTAGGTTAGATTAGATTAGCCTGGGTTAGGTTAGGTTAGATTAGATTAGCCTGGGTTGGGTTAGGTTAGGTTAGATTAGATTAGCCCGGGTTAGGTTAGGTTAGGTTAGATTAGCTTGGGTTAGGTTAGGTTAGATTAGCCTGGGTTAGGTTAGATTAGATTAGCCTGGGTTAGGTTAGGTTAGATTAGATTAGCCTGGGTTAGGTTAGGTTAGATTAGGTTAGGTTAGGTTAGATTAGCCTGGGCTAGGTTAGGTTAGATTAGATTAGCCTGGGTTAGGTTAGGTTAGATTAGATTAGCCTGGGTTAGGTTAGGTTAGGTTAGGTTAGATTAGCCTGGGTTAGGTTAGGTTAGATTAGATTAGCCTGGGTTAGGTTAGGTTAGATTAGCCTGGGTTAGGTTAGGTTAGATTAGATTAGCCTGGGTTAGGTTAGGTTAGATTAGCCTGGGTTAGGTTAGGTTAGATTAGCCTGGGTTAGGTTAGGTTAGATTAGATTAGCCTGGGTTAGGTTAGGTTAGATTAGATTAACCTGGGTTAGGTTAGGTTAGATTAGATTAGCCTGGGTTAGGTTAGGTTAGATTAGATTAGCCTGGGTTAGGTTAGGTTATATTAGCCTGGGTTAGGTTAGGTTAGATTAGATTAGCCTGGGTTAGGTTAGGTTAGATTAGCCTGGGTTAGGTTAGGTTAGATTAGATTAGCCTGGGTTAGGTTAGGTTAGATTAGATTAGCCTGGGTTAGGTTAGGTTAGATTAGATTAGCCTGGGTTAGGTTAGGTTAGATTAGCCTGGGTTAGGTTAGGTTAGATTAGATTAGCCTGGGTTAGGTTAGGTTAGGTTAGATTAGCCTGGGTTAGGTTAGGTTAGATTAGATTAGCCTGGGTTAGGTTAGATTAGCCTGGGTTAGGTTAGATTAGATTAGATTAGCCTGGATTAGGTTAGGTTAGATTAGATTAGCCTGGGTTAGGTTAGGTTAGATTAGCCTGGGTTAGGTTAGGTTAGATTAGATTAGCCTGGGTTAGGTTAGGTTAGATTAGATTAGCCTGGGTTAGGTTAGGTTAGGTTAGATTAGCCTGGGTTAGGTTAGGTTAGATTCGCCTGGGTTAGGTTAGATTAGATTAGCCTGGGTTAGGTAATACAAATCACAATTCCCGTTTTATTTCAGTTCTTGAGAGAGAGAGAGAGAGAGAGAGAGAGAGAGAGAGAGAGAGAGAGAGAGAGAGAGAGAGAGCACGACACAGTCTCTATAATATAAACATGTCTTCCTCTCCTTGATAGACGACAATTTTTTTAGGACATAGTAAAAGTGTCGTGTTGGGGGCCCGGAGGAGCATAATAGGGGGGCAAAGGTCGTGTTGTAAGGCTGTCAGGAGGAGGGCAGTCGTGGTGGTGGAAGGGGGTGAGGGTCGTCGTGGTGGTGGAAGGGGGTGGGGGTCGTCGTGGTGGTGGTGGTGGAAGGGGGTGGGGGTCGTCGTCGTGGTGGAAGGGGGTAGGGGTCGTCGTGGTCGTGGTGGTGGAAGGGGGTGGGGGTCGTCGTGGTGGTGGAAGGGGGTGAGGGCAGTCGTGGTGGTGGAAGGGGGTGGGGGTCGTCGTGGTGGTGGAAGGGGGTGGGGGTCGTCGTGGTGGTGGAAGGGGGTGGGGGTCGTCGTGGTGGTGGAAGGGGGTGGGGGTCGTCGTGGTGGTGGAAGGGGGTGGGGGTCGTCGTGGTGGTGGAAGGGGGTGGGGGTCGTCGTGGTGGTGGTGGTGGAAGGGGGTGGGGGTCGTCGTGGTGGTGGTGGTGGAAGGGGGTGGGGGTCGTCGTGGTGGTGGAAGGGGGTGGGGGTCGTCGTGGTGGTGGAAGGGGGTGGGGGTCGTCGTGGTGGTGGAAGGGGGTGGGGTCGTCGTGGTGGTGGAAGGGGGTGG
Source organism: Homarus gammarus (assembly GCA_958450375.1). Lineage (NCBI taxonomy): Eukaryota > Metazoa > Arthropoda > Malacostraca > Decapoda > Nephropidae > Homarus > Homarus gammarus. Next base: position 381,516 of record CAUDMG010000588.1, read on the forward strand.
GGGTCGTCGTGGTGGTGGAAGGGGGTGGGGGTCGTCGTGGTGGTGGAAGGGGGTGGGGGTCGTCGTGATGGTGGAAGGGGGTGGGGGTCGTCGTGGTGGTGGAAGGGGGTGGGGGTCGTCGTGGTGGTGGTAGTGGAACGGGGGTCGTGGTGGTGGTGGTGGTGGTGGTAGTGGATATGAGAGGTCGTCTGACATGCCAGCAGAAAATAAAGATAAATAAAAAACACACACACACACACACACACACACACACACACACACACACACAGTAAGACGCCAAGAGTACCGTCTGGGATTTGACTTAGGGCAAGAAGTCTTGACATGCCGGGAGGGAACTTCTTTATGACTGTGTGTGTGTGTGTGTGTGTGTGTGTGTGTGTGTGTGTGTGTGTGTTTTAAGGCCTCTGTGTTTGCTTATGAGACGTATTTTATTGGGGTTTTGTTTTCGATGGTGTGTGCGTGTACCTGAACCTGAACCTGAACCTGAACCTGGACCTGATCCTGTACCTGTACCTGAACCTATACCTGGACCTGGACCTGGACCTGGACCTGAACCTGTACCTGAACCTGGTATAATTAATCACTATACTTAATGAAGCGCGTCATACACAACACCATCCCAATTAGCGGAAATAATTAAGTAAGGACAAAGGGCAATTAGTTTTTTCACCCAGCTTAACTGCAGACAATCTGAAGCTTTACCTTATTTAGTAAGCTGGAGTAGAGGGGGGAGGAGGGGGGAAGGGGAAGGGGGGGGGAGGGGGAAGGGGAAAGGGAGGAGAGGGGATGAGGAGGGAGTAGGAGGATAGCTTGATAAAGAAGGAGGAGGAGGAAGAGAAGTAGGGAGGAATCTACGTAATGGATTAGAGAGAGAGAGAGAGAGAGAGAGAGAGAGAGAGAGAGAGAGAGAGAGAGAGAGAGAGAGAGAGAGATTGCTAAAGGCTGAGATGAGGAGGAAGGGAGGGAGGAGTGTGTGTGTGTGTGTGTGTGTGTGTACTCCTCACAAACACACATACACCTCACACAGGCGCTTAAGGACCCTTACACGCACTCACACAGACCCTAACACACTCACACAGACCCTAACACACTCCCTAACACACTCACACAGACCCTAACACACTCACACAGACCCTAACACACTCACACAGACCCTAACACACTCACACAGACCCTAACACACTCACACAGACCCTAACACACTCACACAGACCCTAACACACTCACACAGACCCTCACACACTCACAGGCCGCGTAGAACAAATTTGAAGACAGTTGCTGGTCTGGAGCGAACAATGTTTTTATTTACATTTTGACGCGAACGTATAAAAGGGAGGTTAGGTTATGTTAGGTCAGGTTAGGTTCAGGTTATGTTAGGTCAGGTCAGGTTAGGTTAGGTCAGGTTCGGTTAGGTCAGATCAGGTCAGGTCAGGTTAGGTCAGGTCAGGTCAGATCAGGTCAGGTCAGGTCAGGTTCGGTTAGGTCAGGTTCGGCGAGGTCAGATCAGGTCAGGTCAGGTCAGGTTAGGTAAGGATGGCTCGTGTAGATTGATGCACAGTTAAGTGGTCCTGATATTTTTTTCTTAATTACTACCACACCATCAACCAGTACTAACCAATATTACTACTACCACCATTATCATCAGCCACTGCTACCACTACCAATAACAATAACCCACCACCAACCACAACTACCACCAACAACAACAACCACCACCACCACCACTACCACCAACAACAACAACCACCTCCACCACAACCACCAACAACAACAACCACCACCACCACCACCACCGCCCACTACCACTACTACCACCAACAACAACAACCACCACCACCACTACCACCAACAACAATAACCACCACCACCACCACCACCACCGCCCACTACCACTACTACCACCAACAAAAACTACCACCACAACCAACCACCACTACTACCACAACCAACCACCACTACTACCACCATCCCCATCAGCTGAAAAACGCCTCAGAAATGGATCTTAACTCTAGCTTCCACGAGGTTCTGGCAAAGTGCAATTTCCTTATGGTAATAGCTGTTAGTAGTGGTGGAGCCGGTGGTAGGCCTACATTAATAGCAACCTAGGTCTACACTCCTAGCTAGTAGATCAGTATGTATGGTAGGTAAGTGTTGGTATGGCTGGTAGGTTAGTATGTGTGGTAGGTAGATGTGGTAGATGTGGTAGATGTGGTAGATGTGGTAGGTGTGGTAGATGTGGTAGGTGTGGTAGATGTGGTAGGTGTGGTAGATGTGGTAGAAGTGGTAGGTGTGGTAGGTGTGGTAGGTGTGGTAGATGTGGTAGGTGTGGTAGAAGTGGTAGATGTGGTAGAATTGGTAGATGTGGTAGATGTGGTAGATGTGGTAGGTGTGGTAGATGTGGTAGATGTGGTAGGTCAGAATGCCTTGGTTAAACCTGATTTCTCGTGGGAACTTCAGGGGGTAATGAAATAGTTGAAACGAGAGGGGGGGGGGGGTGGAGGGATGGTAGGAGTCACCCACCCTACCACAACAACACCACTACCAGTACTATCACCACTACCAGTACTATCACCACTACCAGTACCACCATACTACCAGTACTATCACTTCTACCAGTACCAGTAGTACCATTAGTATCATCACTACCAGTACTATCACCACTACCAGTACCACCACACTACCAGTACTCTCACCACTGCCAGTACTATCACCACTACCAGTACTATCATCACTACAAGTACCACCACACTACCAGTACTATCACCAGTACCAGTACTATCATCACTACCAGTACTATCACCACTACCAGTACCAACACACTACCAGTACTATCACCACTACCAGTATTATCACCACTACCAGTACCACCACACTACCAGTACTATCACCACTACCAGTACTATCACCACTACCAGTACTATTACCACTACCAGTACTATCACCACTACCAGTACCACCACACTACCAGTACCATCACACTACCAGTACTATCACCACTACCAGTACTATCATCACTACCAGTACTATCACCACTACCAGTACTATCATCACTACCAGTACTATTACCAGTACTATCACCACTACCAGTACCATCACACTACCAGTACTATCACCACTACCAGTACTATCATCACTACCAGTACTATCACCACTACCAGTACTATCACCACTACCAGTAATCACCACTACCAGTACTATCACCACTACCAGTACCATCACACTACCAGTACTATCATCACTACCAGTACTATCACCACTACCAGTACCACCACACTACCAGTACTGTCACCACTGCCAGTACTATCGCCACTACCAGTACTATCATCACTACAAGTACCACCACACTACCAGTACTATCACCAGTACCAGTACTATCATCACTACCAGTACTATCACCACTACCAGTACCACCACACTACCAGTACTATCACCACTACCAGTACTATCACCACTACCAGTACTATCACCACTACCAGTACCACCACACTACCAGTACTATCACCACTACCAGTACTATCACCACTACCAGTACCACCACACTACCAGTACCATCACACTACCAGTACTATCATCACTACCAGTACTATCACCACTACCAGTACTATCATCACTACCAGTACTATCACCACTACCAGTACTATCACCACTACCAGTAATCACCACTACCAGTACTATCACCACTACCAGTACCATCACACTACCAGTACTATCACCACTACCAGTACCACCACACTACCAGTACTGTCACCACTACCAGTACTATCATCACTACCACTACAATCACCACAACCAGTACTATCACCACTACCAGTACTATCACCACTACCAGTATCACCACACTACCAGTACTATCATCACTACCAGTACTATCACCACTACCAGTACTATCACAACTACCAGTACCACCACACTACCAGTACTATCACCACTACCAGTACTATCATCACTACCAGTACCACCACACTACCAGTACTATCACCACTACCAGTACTATCATCACTACCACTACAATCACCACTACCAGTACTATCACCACTACCAGTACTATCACCACTACCAGTATCACCACACTACCAGTACTATCACCACTACCAGTACCACCACACTACTAGTACTGTTGTAGAGGAAGATGAAGAGAAAAGAGAAGAGGAAGAGTCGAAAGAAGAGGAGAAGGAAGAGAGAGAGAGAGAGAGAGGAGGCAGAGGAGGAGTAGGAGAAAGATAGGGAGTAAGAAGAGGAGGAAGAAAAAGGTGTAGGAGGAAACAGAAGCAGATCTATACCACACTACACTACAGATCTACCCCCCCCCCCCCTCCTCATCTACACTACAGGTACACTATCACCAAAAACAGGCGAATTTCAACTTTACCTCATGATCGAAGACTCGGGACCAGAAGATCGATCAATTAAAATGGCAGAGGTTCAGTACATCGCCAGCTACTCTTCTTTGTATGACAATCTGCGCTGTCTGACCACCAATGACATTCGCTTGATCTTGGCCAAAACTCCCCGTGCCATGGCTCGTGCGGTGAAGGTGGTATTGGATCAAGAACTCCTTCAGAAACCCATAACCCTGGAGATGGGTGAAGGTCTTGTTTGGGTGCTACAAAAGACAGGAGGTGCTCACGCTGTCTCCATCTATAGGTGTCTGGACGGCCACCTTATTTATTATGATTCAGCTGGAGACCTCCCACCACCCGCATTCTACACCTATGCTAAATTTACTCAAATCCCAGAGAAATATATCGCCATTATGAATTTCAAGTCCCAGCAAAACGAGTTCTCCACCTGCGGTTACCATTCTCTCACCTTTCTGGAGTTTGCCACGCGACTCTCCCTCCAAGACCACAAAGAAGTATTTAAACGATTCAGGATTATGCTGGGCAACAATACTGACTACACAGCCATCTACAGCGTCCAACTCTTTCTAAAGGAATTTCCCAACACCATCGACCTGTCAGTAGATGCCTCACCCTACGCTAGCCACGTCGTCAAGGGTTATATTCCTGTCACCAGAGATGAGATTATCTTCAGACGCGCCAGAAGAATCCATCGCAGACTTATGCACCGCTGTTTCGGCCACCACAAGCACCTGTTTTGCTTGAAGCCATGAAACCTGCCAGTCGAAATAAAACAAACCAAATCCCTTGACAACCCTAGACACACACACGCGAACACACACACACACACGCGAACACACACACACACACACACACACTTAACCAAACCCACCCAACTTCTTCTTCATTGTTGTTGATATATCCAGTAGGGTGTGTCAATTTTGTCAACATGTTAAAAATCAAATTTGGTAGTCAAAATATTGTGCCTCTTTATGTCTAAACTTGAGATTACCAAACAAAAATGAATTGAAATAACCCTCACCTACATCAATTATACCTTAAAGTTTCAAATATCAGTATTTCAACAAATTAATGAGACTTGATTAGAATTATTCACTTGATATTAACTAATCTCATGTAAGCATATGGATTATGGAGTATTTTATGGTTCTATAGCTTGTGTACAATATGCATGTCAGAACATGAACATGAACAGGCTCTCCGTGTGGGACAGTTTAATTCTTGTTTTGACGTGTACCAAGCGTGAGGATAAGGCGCCCGGCTCACTCTCCTTCTAGATATCATAGACGGTGGTTTGCTCTCATTGCACTTGCACCTACTCTACCAGACGAATTCTACATTTTAATTATTGTAAGTAGGGCATATTGATTGTCGCAGTTACTTATATCATTGTATAAAACATTATGTTCTAAGAAATTATTATGTTATTTCTGTTACAGCATTTTGATAAACAAATTGATATTTTTTGAAACAACAATTGAATTATGAAACATTGAAATATTTTTCTATTTGTCAGATAGTGTGAAGATGTCAAAATTGAAGACAAGAAGTCAGTTGTCAACCCACTTGAGCCTGCTAGTTGGTAAAGGGAAGGAGCTTCCTGTATCAGAACTTCCAACAGTGAGAGACATGCTAAGATTAGGGTTACTCCTTCGAGAAAAAAATGCAAAGGACAGAAGGAACTATACAGATAAAGAACTCATAAATGACATGATAGTCCCTCTTCTGCATCAATGGACAAAAGCTAATGCACTATTCAAACCACCTGTGATTAATCAGTGTCGAACTATTGAGCTAAAACTAACGAAATTATGGCACAAAGCAGTTGAAACATCACTTGGTAAAGGAAACTTGGCCAGGAAAAATGAATTTCTGCACACACTTGATACTCTGTTTGACATTTTGACCTGCAAGTGCTCCATACAATTATGTTCTGAATCCAACTGTTCTCACTCAGGTAAGAGAGAAAATAATTCCCACATTGATTGTGGTTGTCCTCGTGAAAAGAAGATCCCTGTTTTAGAGCTTGAATTTATAAAGGCACAGAGGACAAAGGCAGAAGGCCAAGGAAGTATGCAAATGGGTTCAATAGATTATTCAGAAACAAAGAAGCAGATTGCTAATGCCAAGAAGAGAGAACAAATCCGAGAGAGGGAACAAAAGAAGAAAATGAAGAGTGAAGAAGCCATCCAAAGAGAGGAAGAGCTGTGTCAAGATGTTTATCACTTCTTTGATAGTTCTTCTGATGAACAGGAAGCAACATCAGATGATAGTTCCAAAGAGCCATCTGAACCTTTACCAAAGAAAATGAAATACAACACAAGAAATATTTCAAACATTGCTTTAGCTAGTATTCGCCACCATGCTGGACTTCGTGAGGCTGCAGAAATTGCAACTGCCGCTTGGATAGATGCAGGCCTCATCAGCCGAGAGGATGTATCTTTGGTGATAGATCATAATAAAATTAGAAGAGCACAAGAAAAAATAATGAAGGAAATATCTGATCAGCATGAAAAAGATTTAAGCGAGGGAGGGCTCTCCTGTCTTTTGTTTGATGGAAGAATAGATGACACAAAAGTTTTGCTAGAAGTAGAGGGAGTGAACAGAAAGTTTCCAGGTCTCATCAAAGAAGAACACTACTCTGTCTGTTCTGAGCCTGGTGGTCGGTTTTTGTTTCACTTTGCTCCCGAAACTGAAGTAGAAGGGAAGAAACATGCAGAGGTCATTGCTGATCATATTTTATGTTGGGTTCAGGAGAGAGGACTTGGCAGTTCACTGCAGGCTGTTGGTGGAGATTCAACTGCAGTGAACACCGGATGGCAGGGGGGTGTAATGACGCATTTAGAGAAAAAACTAGGAAGAAGACTTGTTTGGATTGTATGTGATTTACATACAGGCGAGCTACCTCTTCGTCATCTCATCCAGGAACTTGATGGTCCTACAAAGAGCAACAACAAGTGGTCAGGTCCCCTTGGCATCATGCTGGATGAAGCAACACAACTAGAAATAAATACAACCTTTCCAAAGGTCGAAGTTGGCCCTCCCCTTCCGGCGTTGTCTGAAGGAGTCATCAAAGATCTCAGCACAGATCAATCCTATGCTTATCGTATTGCCCAAGCAATAAGATCAGGAGAAGTGCCTCAGTCATTGGCTCTCTTGGAGATTGGACCTGTCAGTCACAGCCGTTGGTTAACTACAGCTCTTCGTTTCTGCAGGATTGGGATTTCCAAACACGAATTGAAGGGCAAAGTGCTGAAGAATTTGAGGTTAATTGTTGAATTTATTATTGGAGTTTATCTTCCCCAGTGGTTTAGTGTGAAACTTAATCCTATGTGGGTGGATGGGCCCAATCACCTTTTGTTTCAATTGCAGCTAGTAAGAACACAGAGGAAGGTAGTGAGGGACATCGTGTTACCTGTGGCAAGAAGGTCCGCTTGGTATGCTCGATCAGAAGCAGTTTTGCAAGCAATGCTTTGCAGTCAATGTACCAATCTCCGAACCGAGGCTGTAGAAGTCATTCTAAAGATTAGAGGAACGCTAATAGATGACGACCAGTTGGGAGACTGTTCGTTTCATTCAAGAAAAGTTCCCCCAATAAACGTCAATGCCACCAAATTGTCAGAATTGGTTTGACTTGAGTTTGGAAGTCTTAGAGCCACCATTGACAACAAGTCTAACTAGCCAAGAATTGAGAAACCTTAAAGAGACTCCAATGCAGGTGCCGAAGTGGCCTTCCCACACTCAAAGTGTGGAGAGATGTGTGAAAATGGTCACAGAAGCAGCGGGCCATGTTTACAGCCACGAGAGGCGAGAAGGTTACATCAAAGCACAAATAGCAAGCAGACTACTGATGACAAGAAACCAAAGCAAAGAGAGTATGAAGGCATTGGTTACTTTCAAATAGACTACGGATAATAAAATATAATAATTTGAAACTTGAAACAGTAACATGTGTGCAAACGCTGGTTATGTTATAAATTCACAAATATGTACATTTAAAAATCCATTTGATGTAGGTAGGACTTATTATAAAAAAAAATTTATGCCAGAATATTGTTTTGCATGCTTAAAGACTACAATAAATTGCTACCAAATTACTCGATTTTCAATTTAGCCAGTTCACCCCCTAAATTGACACACCCTAATATCCAGTCAGTGTTGTGCTGAAGTACCCACGAACTTCAGTCAGTTTGTAAGGTAATATGTGAGGGTCCACGACAGAGTATTCCCTCCCCTTCAGTACACATTGTCTCACCCCGCACTTTATGTGTTGAAAAAAATATATATATAAAGGTATAAAAATTAATTAGATACATTATGCATAACAAAAACACCACTATACTATTCTCTATAACCCTTCACATACAAAAGGGTCAAAGGTTAAACGGTATGTGACCTCTTAACGTCAACAGTACAACGAAAACGATTAATGACAACAATCACCTCATGTATGATTAACAAGCAGACGTAAATATTGTAACAACTCGCCAGGCTTTGACGACCTTGGGAACGACACCCCAACACTAGTCTAATTATATCACACATCACCTCATACCTACTGTTTACCTGTAATTAACGATATATCCCATTATATAGTAAAGGTCAAACACTCACCTGTGCTCTAAATAATTCCCTTCCATTAAATTTATCGAGTGAGTCAATATTCTCAAAAAACACGTAAGATTGTATTAATTTTTTCACGTGATTGGTGTCAGGTGAACGTCATTAGTTGAGGTCCAGTCTCAGTGTATCCTCGACGCCATGTGTCTAAAGAAGAACCGTAAGATGTGTCTACTTACTGTTGAGTCTTGGTGAATTTTATACGCCATTTTGTCCCGTATCTGGAAGTAAGACAATGTGTTTATTATTATTATTATTATTATTATTATTATTATTATTATTATTATTATTGTTGTTGTTGTTGTTGTTGTCTTCATGGCTTTTGGCAGGAAAACATTATATAATTACAGAGTTACAGGAAATTACATAATAAGTTTTGTAGTTATCTAAGACAAAGAGAGTCGTTGTTGGGTAGTTAGTGGTTCGTTTAGAGGAAATTAAAAATTAAATTATAAGTGGTTGTGCTTGTTGAGGAGAGTGCGTCGGCCGAGTGGATACAGCACTATTTGCTGCCCGAAGGTTCACTGGTTCACAACAGGGGTCAGCTATAACTTGTATCTAACTTTACAGTTGGGGAATTGGTGAGTGTTGAGTACAGTGCCGCCCAGACGGCCTCCTAGTGTACCCAAGGCTTAGTGTACAGGGAGTTACGGCAGCCAGTCTCACCCGGTTAACTTCTTGAACTGTTGTTTATGAGAACGATTATGTTGATAATGCAATACAAACTATGCACGTCACGAGGGTCCCTTGTGTTGTGTGGCTTAATAAAACGATCACACTAACACACACACGTGTGTATATATATATATATATATATATATATATATATATATATATATATATATATATATATATATATATATATATATATATATATATATATATATAAAACATGTGAGCTCAGCAGCTTGACAGAAGTATCACAAAAGTTACTCAGAGAGCGGTACAGTATTCTCCCAGAGTCGTAAATTGAGGGAGAAATATTCCAGGACGTTATTCCTTGACTCACACATCCTGTTTATACCCCTCTCTCTCTCTCTCTCTCTCTCTCTCTCTCTCTCTTTTTAAACCAAACCCAAATATTACTCCACAATCCACTTTGAGCGTGTTAGCATCACCGTCACGGCCTATTATTTCCCCAACTCGGTAAAAATCAACACAAATTCTCATAATGAAACAAAGGCGGAGAGAGACATAGATTCACAGTCATCCAGGACCCAACATGGTCGCCAGCCCACACCGCTCCCCGCCGGACTATTTTGTATTCCAACAACCAGATTTTGTTTCGTGCTGATTTCGCGAGCCGCTAATATGAAGTCCATTTATTTTCCCTGCAGTGAAAAGTGTGGCGGATTATTATGGATCAAAATATTGGTCATTGTGGATTAGGTTTTTGTGAGAGATTACCTTGTTGAGTGTGAGGTAAGTGTGAGGTAAGTGTAAGTGGTGGTGGTGGTGACGGAAATACAACACTCGTTTTGCTCTGTCTGGGTTGTGATGTTGTCAATAGTGGTGTTGTGAGTGTGTCCACAGAGCTCCCACAGTGAGTCCACAGAGCTCCCACAGTGTCCACAGAGCTCCCACAATCTACCACAGACTCCTAAAAGACTCCTGAGGACGCCCACAGACTCCTAAAAGACATGAGGACGCCCACAGAGACTGAAGGACACCCACGGAGACTGAAGGACGCCTACGGAAACTGAAGGACACCCACAGACGATGACCTTAACTGCCACCAAGACTAGACACACTGTACAAGACTCAGCTAGAGGAAGAACCATTAGTGTGTATCATCGTCTGTCTACAGCACCTCCATGTACTTCCTACCACAGGTGTCTCAATGTAATCCTCTGTGTTGTCGCTTCCTGTGGCTTCTGCAGTAGAGGAACAAGAGAATAACTACCTCCTTCTTTATACAATATAGACCAAACGTCATCCTCCGTCAATAGACAGAACCCGTTATTTTCTATATCCTCCAGCCCCTACTAATGGAGGAAGGACTGCCCGAGGATGCTTAGGATACCCCCCCCCCCCCTCCCGACTGAAGGAGTGACGTTTCCTGCAGCGTCAGACGAGAGAAGAAGATAGTGTTCACCCCTCAAGTCGCCTCCCCATGTTCCCTCCTTTGTTTAGGTGTGGACATTTCCTGTGGCCTCGGCAGTAGTAGTAAAGTGTGTGTAGGGGGGTGGGGGGTGGGACATACACTTCATAGTCTCTCTCTCTCTCTCTCTCTCTCTCTCTCTCTCTTCTACAGTACGCCTCCCTCTCCTCCTTCTTCTCCTTTTGTTCCTTCTTCTCGCCCTGTTCCTCCTCCTCCTAATCCTCTTCTTTTTGCTGTTTCGTCATTTTATCTTCCTCTTATCACTCCTCTCCTTTCCTCCTGTTGCTCCCTTATCCTCCACCTCCTGTCACTCCACCTCTTCATCCCCCTCTTCTTCCACCTCCTCCTCCTCCTCCTCCTCAGGATATAAGCTAAACGTCGCCTCTTCGTCTGCCACCTGACTCAGCGGTGTCCCACTCCACCTCCCCCTCTCCCCCTCCTCCTCCACGTCTATTGGCCTCCTCTGGCTTATAATCTGCTGAGGTCTCGTGGCAGCGTCTCTGGCGTAAGCTACCGAAAATGATGAGATATAACCAGCTGAAGCCAAAGGACACGAGGGTGGTCGAGTACTCATGCTGATTAGATATGACATTTGACTTCATTCGATCTTGACTTCCACACCATATTAGGATTTTAACTCCCAAGGGATATAATTGATATTGACTTCCACACCATATTAGGATTTTAACTCCCAAGGGATATAATTGATCTTGACTTCCACACGCGATATCGGGGTTTTGACTTCCACAGGCTATAAAATGATTTTGACTTCCACACCATATCAGGATCATGACTATAATGTCGATTATTAAGGATTTTTTTTACTTTTTATCATGACTGATGAAAGATTTTGGCTTCTACAATGACCAAATGAGTTGACTTCCACGCGACCATATAAAATCCCCCCCCCCCCCCCACAAACACACAAACACAAACACACACACACAACACATACATCACCAAGTCAACACAAATATTTAACAAAGCCATAGATATTTTTTACCCTAGGGCTAAACTTCCCCAGCTGACAATATTGTTGTTATTTTAAGCATAGAGAGACAGAGAGAGAGAGAGAGAGAGAGAGAGAGAGAGAGAGAGAGAGAGAGAGAGAGAGAGAGAGAGAGAGAGAGAGAGAGAGAGAGATTGATCTGCTGGGGGTAAGTGAAGGGAGTAAAGTCAGAACATTTTTTTAAACCATACAGAAATAAAGGAAAGACTCGATTTGAATGTTAGTTACTCAGGAAGGAAGAGAGAACCAGGAAGGAGAAAAGAGAAGGATGGATGGGGCGAAGGACACACTAAGAGTAAGATAAGGACTTCCAAGAGGCAGTAGTGTGTATGAATGAGAAGATAATATGGAGTGGATTATTTCAGATAGGTGTGCCGGTGTTGGGTGATGCTGCTGCTGCTGCCCTGTGTGAGGTGATAGAGTTAAGACACATGAGTCTCCGTAGAACACATTGGTTACAACATATATAGGCAAATTGTAACGTGTGTGTGTGTGTGTGTGTGTTTACTTGTGTCGCCCCCGGTCACTGCATTAGTTACGCCGGAAAAGGTTTAATTAAACAAAAAGGATAAATATATGTACACACACACACACACACACACACACACACACTACTACTACTACTACTACTACTACTACTACTACTACTACTAATTTACTGTCACTCAGAGTCGAGTATGACGATCATCCAGCTATGGTACAATGATATGAGTTATTAGGGATGTCACCACCTTCGTTGGTGAGTTTATACGGGACTGGCAGTGTCGTTCACAGATGCTGCACGTGTGGGGGGCTACATCTAGTGTGGGAGGGGCGACGGCAGCATCTTTCCGGTGTTGGCACTTGGCTGCCTTGGTTTACGGTCAGGCTAATTCGAAAGTATTGACACCTTCTTGTGTGGTGCTCCTCCAAGCGTTACGGTGTGAAGTAATCGTCTCCCAGGTGAGGGGGTCGATTTGGCACTATTTTCAGGTTTGTCTTAAGACTATCCTTATACCTCTTCAGTTGCCCGCCGGCGTTACGTTTACTATTCGTTAGGTGACTGTAAAGTAGCTGCTTTGGCAGTCTACTGTCATCCATACAAGTAACATGGCCAGTCCAGCGAAGTTGTTCATTGATAATGGTAGCGTATATGCTCCTGCAGTTGGTGTCAGCGAGAATACTGGCATTTGTACTCTTGTCTTCCCAGCAAACTCGGGGGATGGAACGTAGACTACGTTGGTGAAAGTTTTCAAGTAGTTTGAGGGGCCTCCTGTATGTGACCCATGTCTCGCTGCCAAATAGCAGTGTGGGGAGGACCTCTGTTCGATATATGTGCAACTTTGTAGATAATTTCAGCTCCCTACAGCTGAAGACACGGGTACGAAGTCTGCCAAAGGCTTGAGATGCACATCTGGTCCGATGTTGAATCTCTTCATCGATGTCCGCAGTGGTGGACAAGTGGGAGCCGAGATACCGAAAGTGGGTAACATTAGAGAGGGTAGTACCGTTAAGATGGCTGGATGGTGGAGGTGTGGCTGAGCACGTGATTTCCGGGTCATTTTCATCAAACCAGTCCTAGTGTATTCCTTCGATATGGCCGAGGGTCTGTCAGCAGGTTTTTGTCATGACAGTGTCAAGAATATCCCATTCGGCACTGGGATTTGGGTTGTTTGTTATCGGGTTGTTTATCAGCCGCTGTTCCAGCTGCTATCTGAAATCATGTGCTACCGCTGGATCCTCCAGATGCTTTGTGTTAAAACCTCTTCTGGAGGCTTGTTGCCTTCGCCGCTTCGGGCCGAAGTGAAGTTAGAGCTTGGCTCTGACGAGCCGATGACCCGTGTCACAGTGGTCTGAGCCACACATGGCTCGGGTGATCTCGGCGATCTCTTTCTCTGAAAATGGTGTAGTCAATGAGATGACAGTGTTTGGAACGTGGGTGTTGCCACGAACCCTTGAACTTGTCGGCCTGCCTATACAAGGTATTGGTGATAATGAGGTTGTGTGCAGCACACTTGCTGAGGAGGAGTAGGTCGTTGGGGTTACACGTGCCTAGATCCATTTCTCCCTATGGTTCCCTGCCAAATATCAGCATCTGTCAACTCTGGCATTGACGTCACCAAGGAGCACAACCTTATCTTCTGTGGGGATAGAGGTTAGCACACACACACACACACACACACACACACACACACACACACACACACACACACACCGATAACTTCTGTGTATTTATCTTATTTGAACACATCTGCCTGGTCATAAAAGGACAAGTAGATAAAAACTAACCTAACCTAACCTAACCTAACCCAGTATAACTACACTATTGCTGTGTTTTATGGTGGCACACGACACCTTACATTTTATCATATATGAATGAATTACCATCGAGTTATATCAATAAAAACAAAAAGGAACAGATATATACAACAGGTTTACACTGACAGCCAATCAGATTAGAATATGATCGTGAAGCCTAGTTGTAATTGGCTGCCATACGCGTTGGTTATCATCGATATATTGCTCAATAGTTGACCCTAATGAAACAATACAAATATTGGAACTGACAAATTGGTACAGTTTCCAATGGTGACCAGGTGAGAGAGAGAGAGAGAGAGAGAGAGAGAGAGAGAGAGAGAGAGAGAGAGAGAGAGAGAGAGAGAGAGAGAGAGGGGACACTTGCCTTACTTTACTACTGTGATAAGGTTGACACAGGTGCCAACTGGTGTTTCTGGCACTCTCTTCACTAATACCAACAGGTGTGTGTGTGTGTGTGTGTGTGTGTGTGTGTGTGTGTGTGTGTGTGTGTGTGTGTGTGACACTCTCCACACAAGTGCCATTAAGTGTGTTTTAAGGGGTGATATTACCCGATTATGGCACTAGCGGCGTTTATTGTGAAGTATATACACACACACACACACACACACACACACACACACACACGACCATTGTAACAGCCTCTACGACTCAGAACATATTATTAAACACACAGGTCGTCCGAAGGTCGTTCCGTTTAGTAGAGGTAGTTTGCCGCTGTTCTGTCGTTAAGATGCTGACACAGGCAGTTAGATACCTGTTGATAGTAATGGGATTCTTGACCACTTCAGGGGTACTAATATGACGGCCATGGGGGTACTAATATGACGGCCATGGGGGTACTAATATGACGGCCATGGAGGGTACTAATATGACGGCCATGGGGGTACTAATATGACGGCCATGGGGGTACTAATATGACGGCCATGGGGGTACTAATATGACGGCCATGGTGGTACTAATATGACGGCCATGGTGGTACTAATATGACGGCCATGGGGGTACTAATATGACGGCCATGGGGGTACTAATTTGACGACCATGGTGGTACTAATATGACGGCCATGGTGGTACTAATATGACGACCATGGGGGTACTAATATGACGGCCATGGGGGTACTAATATGACGGCCATGGGGGTACTAATATGACGGCCATGGGGGTACTAATATGACGGCCATGGTGGTACTAATATGACGACCATGGGGGTACTAATATGACGGCCATGGGGGTACTAATATGACGGCCCATGGGGGTACTAATATGACGACCATGGGGGTACTAATATAACCCAGAAAATCCGACTTCCTCCTCCTTCTTTTTCCTCCCCCCTACCTCTTCCTCTCTCTCCTACCCACCTCTTCCCCTTCCCCACCTTCTCCTCCTCCCCTTCCCCTCCTCCTCCTCCTCCTCCTTCTTCCTTCTTCCTTCTTCCTCCTCCCGGGAACTTTCTTCAACTTCGACAGTCTTAAGCCGGTCTCTCTTACTCCCATCCTCCCTACGGCGACTGGCACCATCCGGCCTCTTACCCCGTGGCACTATCCGGCCTACTACCCCTCAGCACTATCCGGCCTACTACCCCTCAGCACTATCCGGCCTACTACCCCTCAGCACTATCCGGCCTACTACCGTGAAAGACAAGAAAGTCCACGAAGCAATAGGAAATCATTCGGGGTTGTAAGTGACGCTTGTATGTACGACCAGAGACCTGTACGACTAGAGACCTGTACGGCTTTGGGACCTGTACGACTAGAGACCTGTACAGCTTAGGGACCTGCACGACCAGAGACCTGTACGGCTTAGGGACCTGTACGACCAGAGACCTGCACGACTACAAACCTGTACGGCTTAGGGACCTGTACGACCAGAGACCTGCACGACCAGAGATCCTGTACGGCTTAGGGACCTGTACAGCTTAGGGACCTGCACGACCAGACATGAACGGCTTACGGACCTGTACGATGAGGGACTTGTACGGCTTAGGGACCTGTACGGCTTAGGGACCTGCACGACCAGACATGAACGGCTTAGGGACCTGTACGATGAGGGACTTGTACGGCTTAGGGACCTGTACTACCAGACCTGTATGGTTTAGGGACATGTACGACCAGAGACCTGTACGGTTTACGGACCTGTACGACCAGAGACCTGTACTGCTTCGAGACCTGTGTATGTGTGTGTGTGTGTGTGTGGTGACTCCCGAGAGCTAGGGAGGTCATTTATCGTCTCGTTCATTTATCAGGACTCACGTCTACAGGCAGTGGGTCCCGGATCCTTTGGTTTCAAGAAAAGTGAAACCCAGCGACTTTCGGAGCTGCCAGATCCTCTCAATATTCACAGGGGAAGCTTCTCATTGTCTGCCTGAGTGGTCTGTACGTTACTCAGAGCCTTCATGATAGTCTGAGTGGCTAGGGAGGACACTCAGAACGTTCAAGAGAGTTTGATTGGCTAAGGAGGACGCTCAGAGCATTCATGAGTCAGAGTGGCTGTGGCTAAGGGGAATTCAGAACAGTCAAGATGTTCTGAGTGGCTAGAGGGAAACTCAGAGCATTCATGAGAGTCTGAGTGGTTAGGTGGAGGGATTCAGATTGTCACACAATATCTAAGATGATCTGATTGGCTAGAAAGGTAATTCAGAATTTCTATGCGCCAACCATAACAAACCTGAATGGCTCTACGGAAACTCACAATACACATAACACCCTGACCTGACTTGACCTGACCTGACCTGAGACTAAGCTAGGACAGAAGTCTCTTTATGAGGTCAATTGGAATCGATACGACCCTTCTACAGTATAAATGACCCGTGTATATATGACCCCCTCTATATACGACCCCCTCTATATTCGACCCCCTCTACATACGACCCCCTCTATATACGACCCCCTCTACATACGACCCCCTCTACATACGACCCCCTCTACATACGACCCTCTCTATATACAACCCCCTCTACATACGACCCCCTCTACATACGACCCCCTCTACATACGACCCCCTCTACATACGACCCCCTCTACATACGACCCCCTCTACATACGACCCCCTCTATATACGACCCTCTCTATATACGACACAACTATGGCCTGGCTCTACTCACATTACCAATCTACTAATAACTACAGCTAATGCCTTCCCCATTACCCATTAAGGCCCAGCCTGTCTCATTCTCTCCCCCCCCCCCCTCCCCCCCTTAATGAGGTCATCCATTAGTTTATATGGATCCCGTTAATTAAGTGGTGTTAAGGGCAGGTGATGTTTGTTTTGGTTGGGATAACGTGAGAGAGAGAGAGAGAGAGAGAGAGAGAGAGAGAGAGAGAGAGAGAGAGAGAGAGAGAGAGAGAGAGAGAGAGAGAGAGAGAGAGAGAGAGAGAGAGAGAGAGAGAGAGAGAGAGAGACTTGACCCTAATTGCCAGCCTCAAAACAAAAACATTATCCCCCACCAAAACATGGAGAGGTCACAGTATT
The DNA here is from genome assembly GCA_958450375.1 of Homarus gammarus. Classification (NCBI taxonomy): domain Eukaryota; kingdom Metazoa; phylum Arthropoda; class Malacostraca; order Decapoda; family Nephropidae; genus Homarus; species Homarus gammarus. The sequence continues at coordinate 399,370 of CAUDMG010000588.1, forward strand.
ATAACGTGGAAAAAGGTCACCGAGGCCTGATGACCTATTAAGGGCAGTGCGGATACAGCACACGGCATACCAACCCTTCAATACACATGGAGGTCGTTATTGGCACAGTACTCAACCGCCTTCACTTCCCCCAATGGGAATATTAAGTGCCCTTTAACAGTGGGGTAATATGGAAATACTCGGGGCACGAACTAACGACCAATAGCACAAGAGGCGAATACTGTATCCACTCAGCCATAGAATGAATATTAATGCAACACTACAGTAATGGTTGTTATTTAAAACTTATACACCACCACTACCAGTTATACCACCACCACCAACAACAACTACTATCAGCTATACCACCACCACCACCACCATCACTACTACCATCACCACTACTACCATCAGCACCACCACCACCATCACCACTACTACCATCACCACCCCCATCACTACCACTACCACCCCCATCACCACCACTACCTTCACCATACACCATAACCACTACCATACACCATACACTACAACTACCAACACCATACAGAGGTAGTCAGTCTACTTATCCCCCCTCCCCCCCCTCCCCAATAACTCCTGTTCACTCCTCCGCCTCGTTACCACAATGTAGTTAGTTCGCTTGACTCGTTCA